>KK499965.1:379654-510879 GCA_000688715.1 Glossina pallidipes
CTTTTTTTTGTTTTTATTTTTTTTATTGTACTTTTACTAAGTTTTTTTTTTTTAATAATAATTAATTTAAGATTTACTTTAAGAGTCATTTGAACTCGACTGTTGTTTGTTTTAGTTGAGTTTCTGTATAAGTGGAATAAATAAATAAATAAATAAATAAATAATGAGCTATCATTTACGTTTTCAGGTTGAAAACTTCCAAGTGGTAAACACAATGGGCAGTCGCGGTACCATACTGTTTTACATGAGAACGTAAACAAAAAAATGTGGTCTTAGAACCAAAAATTAAGAAGTCGACGTGAACATAAATAGCAAATTAATAAATAGTAACAATTTAGTTATTCTTCAACGTCTTCTGCTTAAATCTTATGATCCAAAATTTGGAAATTACCAATTATCACTCTCTACTGAAACAATTTGATGAATATATGTAAAGTTTAAAAAAAGTAGTCTTTATTGCTTGCGTTTCATTTTTTCACTAGATAAATAGCTTTAAATTTTAAAATAAACGATCATCAATTCTTCTTGTGGTTTTTCTTCTTCTTGTTTTAATTGAATGTATACATACAAAACAATACCACTTGCCAATTACCATAATGTTTTGTAAAAAGTCGGCAAAGTTGTTCTCCCAGCTGGAAATTAAAAATACTGCCATATTGCGTTAGCTTCCAATCAGCCACGTTCAATATTAATTTTAATTAGTGCCGATGGATTCTTCTTAATAGTTTCTATAACAGCGGCGATGCTCTCACACTATCTTCAAAAGCTTCATGTTTTTGTCTTGGGCTTATATCGCATTGGCTTGTTGAAAATGGTTGCCATTTCACTTTGTTTTATTTTATTACCTCTGAATTTTATTCAATTCTTGTTTATTTATTTTTGTATGATATGAATGTTGTTGTTATGCGCCTGAGTGGCCGAGTAAGCAAGAGTCTCGACTAGCAACTGAATGGTCGTGGGTTCAAATCTCAAGTGC
Source organism: Glossina pallidipes (assembly GCA_000688715.1). Taxonomy (NCBI): domain Eukaryota; kingdom Metazoa; phylum Arthropoda; class Insecta; order Diptera; family Glossinidae; genus Glossina; species Glossina pallidipes. The sequence goes on from KK499965.1 coordinate 380,631, forward strand.
AGTAGGACTTTAGTCTTAGACCTAGTCCTAGTGCTTTAGGACTTTAGTCTTAGAATATATTCTCTGGCTAAATTTGGAATAATAATAATATATAATGTGGGTTGTTTATACACAAATAAACGTCAAGCTTTCCTTTTTCTTTTTACAAATAAATAATAGGAAGCAATGACAATACATAACGCAAAGAAAAGAGATTATGTTTTTTTCGTAGTTGAAGTGAACGAGAGTTAATAAAAGATACACAATCAGTGCCAAGCAATAAAAGCTAATTATATTTAATTTCAAATATATTTGTTAATATATTAAATATTTCTGTTAAAGTGTTAATTATAAATTGAGTGTGAGAGTAATAAAGTGTTAATTATAAATTTTATTATGGAGCGAACAATAACAAGAAGTATTTCGATGATGCAATACATATCACCAAATTTGCAAACAAAAGCTGCAGAAGGAATGTTATGTTGATGATGCTGAAGTATAGAAAATTTAAGCAGATATTTGTGTTTATTGTATTTTTTTGCATTCGTCTTCACACTTTTTTGAAATTCCGATTCATTCGCTCAAACGATGTCGCAAAAAATGTTTATATTTCTTAAATTATTATTTTACTATTCAATTAAAATGCTTATTCCTTTTACATAAAGCTACTTTTACATATTGACTTTCTACATTAGAAAGTCAATGTTCAATTCTTTATTTTCACCTTTCACACCCTATATTAGCTGTTTACATTTGCTTTACATTTTATTATAAAATAATACGGTAATGTGGCTTTTCTTGTTTCTCTGTGAAAAAAGACCATAAACACAAACGAAAAGAAAAAAGAAACAAAAGATAGTATATTGTTACCAAATATAACCGATCAAGTGAAGTTGTGCTGAACAACGCCCAAACCTTTTAAAGAAGAAAAAAGAGGTCTTCTCAAATCACATAAGCTCGTATGCAATTGACGCAACATGGTGTACAGGGGGTCATGTGGCTAAAATCAATGAAAACGAACGGTTGACATTTCCCAGAGCCAGATTCTACACGAAATCTATGAGTGAGTACTCTATCTCTATCCAGTCTTAGGGACAATCTATACTAAACCTATCCCCACAATGTAGAGATTTTTTTATTTGGAAGAAAAAAATTAAAATTATTAATTCGGGCACGAATTCCGTTGTTGCCGGCGCGTAAATGCGTGGTTTACGTTCGCTTTGAATACTGTGAAATTCGAGGAGTCAAATAAGCGTATACGGGATTAACTACCCAGTAAAGTCACACGTCACATCAATATTTCACGAATTGTCGTATGCGTGCTCCCACAATAAAAAATGCATTAAATGCTAGGGTGACCACTCCAACGCTTAAATATGTCTCATATGTAAAAAAAATCTTCAATCTGAAAGAGATTGTGCCCACCATCTCAAACCAAACCGTTTCACTTTTTCACAAAACATCACCGTGCCCACGACATAAAGGACACAACTTTACACTCGCTGCCCAGTCTCTTCACTTTTCGAATTAAATCAGCCAGACTTAAGCTTATCCCACCGTCCAGAACAAAACAAAACAATTCGGACAATATTTTCATTGCAATGACATCTCAATGGAGTGTCTATCCGACACTTTCTTTAAACTTCACTATGCTTTCACTCTCCCATGGTGGAATACGGTGTAAACGACCTCCTTCTTGCGGAATCGCAAGACAAATCGAAAAGGGGTTAAGTGTGTGGACACGCGGTCTGCCTGATAAACGGAGAGCAATTCGCAGATTTAGGAATCAATTCCACCGCGCGACATCGTCCAATGCGGAATATATAACACACCTGCGGGCAGTGCAGTTACGAATACTACCGAATTCTTGCCAAGACGTAAAAAGGCCAATGGCGAGTTTTGTCTCTAATAACCGAGATGATTTTTGAGTTCAGGTATATAGAATTGTTAGACGCAAAACGCCGCTAGAAATTAGAGGTACTCGTGCAGGTAACACTGTACTAACTATTTGGAGAGAATGTTTGAAAGTCCTTATTTGTTCATTCGTTCTTGGGCAGGTTGAAGTTGAACCTCCTGATATTGGGATGTGGTCTGCTCCTACTTTCTTACAGGAATATAAATTAGCGTATGTTACGTCTAAAATTAGATGGAAAAAGTAGCTAGGTATGCATGAAATATCTGGAGAGATGGCTAAAGCCATCTGGAAAGTTATTTTTCATGTCAAAGAAGATTGGTCAGGGTTGTAGCTCTCTTAAAGCTATTGAAGCCCTAATCTTGACGTGGCATCAGTTGTCTTTCAGGCCACGAAAAAATGGTGAAGACGGTTAGCATAAGGATGCCTTTGATCAGTTTAGATGAGACAAAGTACATGCCGGATTAAGTCAAATTAACTGTTTAAAAATGAAACTCTCTCCCAGCAGCTAGATGACGTGTAAGGAGAAGAAGAAGGTATACTGAACTTCTTTGCATATGCAGATGACTTGCTTATCCTGGTCAAGAGCCAGTCTCGCAAAATAGCTGAAGTGCGCAGTGAGCGCGTATTGACTTTGGTTAATGAGTAGGGCAATAACGCAGGTGTCAGTGTGTCACCGGAGAAAACTGTAACGATGCGACTTAAGGATAGCTTCTCGTCTAACAGATCTGCGATGGCTAGAGTGTTAGTTACAGGCACAAGGCTGAGGCCGATGACTTAGAAATTAGCATGAATGATAGATATGCGTTTATTCCTCATTTCGATAAAATGACGAGTAAACTTGGGAATGTGATAAGGACAAGTCAGTCGAATGCTAAGGTGTGGGTGTGGTTTAACAAAGACTGCTATCCGGATTCTATGCCTATTCTTTGCCTGTGTGACTTATGGAGCACCAGCGTGGTATATGGATGTTGTGACTGTCAACACAAAATGTTGTTGGCGTATCTGCTTTCTTGTAAAACAGTTTCGATGGACGCTCTACAGGCACCTCCTCTGGTATTGCATATTTATAATGTCTTTAGGACAAGGAAAGGTCTGCCCTTATTAGATGAGTTAAACACTAATGTAGTAAACAAGCTAAACGTAAGGGAGCGGTAAACGCTGCTAAACGAAAGTGTCCGTGTCTTATTAAAAACTTGTTAAGAAAATAGTAGGAATGGTTCAATACAAATTTATCCGTTGTGTCTCTTTCGTAGAAAATCACTGAGAGTTTAGTTTTAGCTTATATCGCGGGTTTTTACTTCCGTAGCACGGATGTTTTAATTTTTGAAAAAAGCCACCCGGTTACAAGGGCTTGCCTATGTGGCCATCCGTCTGAAGATTGCAAACATGTTTTGGTGTTTTGTCTTGAATATTCTGCTTGCAGAAACTTAGAGGCATTGGGTATAAGGCAGAGTAATGATGAATTTGATTTTGGTCTGGCCCTCTTTACTACAGAGACTGTAGAAACGCTTCGTATATTTTACTTAAGCGTCGTCACTTGATTTCTTTGAGGCGAGTCGACAAATGTTAGTTGGTATTATTCTTTCGTACCGTAGGGTCGAGTATTCACGGCAGATACCAACGTATGCCCCCTTCGTACAAACTCCCAAAGTGGATTCTTTTTGCAGATAAGCTGGCATACATCTGCCTTTCCTGCGCTAGAAATTGCGAGTCTATCGAAACTTGCAGCTATGACATTAACAGAACCCCCGGTACCCCCTCTTTATTACGTTCCACCCAAATGCAGTATCTTCGACTCCGCTTTTAACAATTTGCTTTCCTTTCGACCCGATATATTCGTTTTCATTAGTGGGGATTTTAATACTCACAACGTATGCTGGAGTAGCAGCTCTTCACTCCAATAATATTCGAGATATCGTAGAAAAATACAATCTAGTATTGCTGAAGAACGGTGAGCCCAATTACTTTGGTTCTGTCTCCTTCTGCCTTTAAACAACCCTTACGGCTCTTTCTACAAGAACTTTTTATATGCCCTCAGTGTCGCTTTTATAAAAAAACATCAAAAAAATCACATTCCCTCAATCCCTAGTGGAACAATAAATGCAATTTAGCCGGTGCCAAACTTAGACTCAATGTCAACAAATGCAAAACGTTCCCAATTAGGGATAACTGTAAACTTGTATCCGACGCAAAAAAGGAACAAAAATACAGTGTCAGGCTTCAAAAGCGTTAAGGCTGGAAAATTTTCTGCAGTAGCGTAAACATGGACATGTCAGCTTCAGCCCTATAGCGGTTATTTAGAAACACCAAGTGCACGTGAAAGCTTACGCCCACTCTACTTTTAATGGTTTCTCCGGCCCCGTTATGGTCTGTCTTTCATTTCATGAGCGACACGACAGCCTTTTACTAAAGTTCTGATCTTAGCAAAGCGATTAATACTTTTCTGAACTTCTCCTATGGTTACACGGCATCTATTGCTCTAATAAAGGAGAATTTCCTTCCATTCGTACAGGAACAGTTTCCTTAGTTTCCACTTTCAGGAAACTCTTTGAGAGAATACTATGGTCTCGCTTAGAATGGCACCTATAATCGCAAATTCTTCTCAGCGACTCTAAGTACGTTCATGGCAATATTATTAGCATCTAGTCCGCTGTTAAACTAGCTTTTGCTAAAGCCCAACCCTTTATAGCTTGTTTTTTTAGATATACCAGCATTTACATTAACCACCTATGTAACTTCATTAGTGATTGTTTCGATATTGGGATATGCACATGACCTTGTTATTTTCAACTCTCACACTGATCTCAATTTCGCCAGACAAATTAGATATCATTACTACCAACCTAGAGTCTCTACATGTCATGCTGTCGATTCGCAAGAAAAAATTCCTCCTCTAACCAACGCAAAAAACTTCCCACTGCATTATTTCAGATTAACGGCTTCAGATTAACCATACGTGGAATCTTTCAATTTTTTAGGTTTCACACTACATAAAAAACTTTCCCTTGAACCTCATATTGATGTGGTCGTCGCACAATGCTTTCAGCTAATAAACGTATTGAAATTCATAAGTGGCATATCTTGGGACTTTGACACTCTTTACATAATAAAATTATGCACCGGGTTACTGAGACAAAGATTAGAATACGCCTGTTTACTTCTATTAGGCGCCTCGGACAGAAATCTTTTAACGCTCGTAGTGTTCAACAGAAATGTCTTCCCTCTTTTTAGGGGATAAGCTCTACTAACTTTGTGGGCGTAGAGCAAATGGCAGCCGTCATACCTTTACTCGGCAGACTTCTTTCATATGCCAATATTGTCATTAATGAGATTTTATCTTTTGAGGATCATTGAGCTTTACTTTTCATTCACAATCTTACACCGCTTAACCCATCCCAATACTTGCCCGACATTATTGCTCGAGAGCCTAATAATTTTATTCTTTTAACATTTTACAAACACGTTTCATTCAAAATCCCGTACGGATGACACATCTTCCGACCTGCAACTAAATTGCTACATGTAAATAAATCCACAGTTACGCCAGCGGAAACACAAAGTTGATATTTCAATTTCAATAATATCAAACATTTCTTCCATATCTTCACTCGTGGTTACAGGTCTGACATCGTAGGAAGTAGGCTGTGATTCCCCGACATCTATATAGAGGCATTCCTTTTAAACCACCCTAATAGCACTACCTTCACAGCTCAATGTCTGGTGATATTAGAAGCAATTCGTTTATCAACCGCGCAAAAGCAAAAAAATGTACATTATAATATCAGATAGCAAATATGCCTTACAAGCTTTGAAATCGTTCCTCACAGGCAGGACTCCTCACCTTTGATGGAGATTAGATCGTCGTTGCACAAGTTGATGTCCGAATCTTTTATTTTCTTTGGTAACCTGGTCATATGGTCGTCCATGGGAACACCATTGCTGACACAACACTATCTTCAAGGAATGCCTTGGCTCATGGTTGCCACTCGTATTCTGTAGCTCCGCAAGTAAATGTCAAACAATGGCCACTGTAATCGTGGCCGCAAACAGTTGTGTACATGCGGTGGTCACCAATGCATATGCTATATAAAAGTAATATAAAAATAATATTAAATAACGTACAAAAGTACCAGTTTAACTTCCAAAATAGCAATTATAACATTAATATAAAAAAATGCATATATGGCAATAAAATCAACAAGAAAAAGCTATCTAAACTTTGCAGGAAAGATAATGTTGCACAGCAATAGCAACGAAAAAACATCAAAAGATAAGGGCAAAAAAAAAAACAAGAAGAACTTTGCGGAGAACATGCAAAATGCAAAATGTCAACTAAAAAGAAAAAAAAAAGGAAATCAGACCAAAGGCTAACCAATATCTCAATATAATCGTTAACTTTATTAAGACTCATGCAAAATACTTCGTGTTTACAATGAGTCTTTTTTACTTACTCAGTCTATAGTTCTTCATATTACGTTATGTTTTATGTTAGGGTTTATGTTAAGGTTAAGAAAGTTTCTTTAACAAAATTCATTTCAATTACTTCATTTTCAATTAAGAAGCTTTACACCATCCACCATAAATACTTCATATGTTTTTTGTGTATTTCGTTCAATCTAATTTCATAAATACCAAATGCAGCTACAGCAAAGACTCAGCTGAATTCCGCAATTCGTACATTTGAAAACTTAACCTAATTACAATTCCACTAGAAAAAGCCTTAAAACAATAGACAACTAATACAAACATATAAGAATTTAAATAATGTGTCTATCAATTACTCATTAAAGTCCATATTAGGATTCCAAATAATACGATTTAACCATTAGTTTAGGTAAGACGTCGGCAGTACACAGTCATTAATAAGAGTAGTGTTAATGGAAGCAACAGTCTCCGATAAGGAAATTACAAACCTCAATTAGATTGCTAAAGAGAATCTAAGTAGATTAAAAAGCGTGCAACTTAACCTGCGTTGGGTAAGTTTAAGAAAAAGAAAGTTCGTTGTCGGATAGGTAGGAACGTTAAAATTAATCACACTTAATAAAAACGACGACTCAATGGAGCTATTAATCAACTTTACCATGAAAGTAGTGCCCAACACCATTTTATGTTTCTCAAGTGATAGCAACGATATGAGTAGAAGCCTAGTTTCTTAAGGAGGTAGGGGGACAATTGAATCCCAACACAAATTTGTTAGAGCAAAAAGTAGAAATTGCTTCTGCAAAGGCTGTATGGGACTCACATGGCAACGATATGACAATGACGGCCGAGGAGTATTCTAATAGAGGTGGTCCAAAGATGATCCTTACATTACGAAGAGGCTGTACATGTGTTTGGTTAGACCTATACTCGAGTATGCCTCTGCTGTGTGGAGTCTTTCCTATAGGTGCTTTGCAGATTCAATTGAATCTGTTCAAAAGCAATTCTTGCTCTTTGCCCTTAGGAATTTGGGTTGGGACCCGATTGCTTCTTTTCCCCCCTATGAAAATAGGTTGCTTCTGTTATCCTTACAGTCTCTCGAGAGACGTAGATTTGTTCTTGGCGTTTCTTTTTTAATCAAAGCAATGAATGGTACTATAGACTCGCCCACATTACTTGGTGAGTTAATCTTTAATGTCCCTAACCGTTCCTCTAGGCACTTTATGTTGATTAAGCTTAGCCAATGTAAATACAATTATGAGCTATAAATACAACTGTGAGCAATTATGAGTACTACAGAAACCATGAAAACTCGCTCAGAGTTGTTTGCAGAAACATAAATGATGTTTATCACTTATTCTCATTATCGGACTCTTTAAAGTCTATTAAAACAAATTTGCATAATACGCGCGACCTTCGTATGTAGTACTTAAACTAACTTGCGTTCGCAATATCTCGCTTTTTTTTCCAAAATTATATGGTGTTGTTAATGTGTCGGTTGCCAAGCTTATACATGTTTGCAATGGATTAGAGGTTCATTTGCAAGCTGGATCTGTTCTTGTTGCCGGTGTGCTTCTGTGCTACCTGTGTACATGCTTTTTTTCTTTTTTCCCGTTTATATATTTATACTTGAATAATTATTTTTAGTTTGTTTGTTTTTGTTTTTATTGCTCTTCTTTTTTCATATATTTCTTTATAATGTATACCAGTTTCAAAACAATTAATATAAGACTTACTTTAAGTTGTATTTGCAGTTGACTGCTAAATTTAGTCGAACTTCATGTATAAGTAAGTGAAATAAAATAAAATAAAAAAATAATACAGGGATTACTAAGCTGGCGTACAGTCTTCTCGTCACAAATAGGTCACAATTCAGTTGACCAGCGTTTGATGAAGCGTAGCGCTGGTCGATGCACGGAGTGTCCATCGTGCAAATTAAATCGAAGTTTATGATCAAACAAGGTGCCTAGATCCAAAAATGAATTCACGCTTTCCAGCCTAATTGAGTCTATAAAATATTCCGTTGCGAACAAGTTCGTCTCGAAATGTCTCGAAAATGACGGCTTTTTACATGACATTGATAAGAGTTGAAAACCATCCAAAAGTATCTACCGTCCAGAGGGGAGGACAATTAACCAATAAAAACGGAGGGGGACCTAAGCGATATTATTTCCATAAAAATAGTTTGCGGCTAATTTTTTCAAAAGTCTTGCTTAAATCAGCACATCCATCTTTTGGAAAACGCCTCAAATACATGGCAAGCAAATTTAAGAAGTTTAGTGGTTGTCGATTCACCATTTAAAAGTGCATGACAACACGCAGCCATAGCAGATTTAATAGTAAAGTTAATCCGAGACGTAATAATGCGCTCAAATAATTTAGGCAACACACTAAGTTTGGCAATTCTTTTATAGTTTTTAACATTTTGCCTATTGCCATAAAGTAGGGAAATAAAACTAGCCTTCCAACAGGCCGGAAACCTGCCCATTACAAGAGAATGATTGAAAATGCATGTAATAGTCCGATGAAGTTGAACTGTGCAGTTATTGAGAACACACGGGGGAAGCCCATCCAGCACACAATTATGCTTTAAGTATCGTAGTCTTTGTAAGACTTTATCATCAGAGATTATTATTATTCTTGGGATATGCATTCATTTAGCTGGTACGGACAAACGGAGGAAATGCCGTGACTTTTCCCTTTGAATTGACGAATTTATAAAGACGCTTAAGGTTACTGATAAGAAAAGCTATGATCCTAACCAAGTACCTAGAATAACATTCTTTGCTGAATTGATAGAAATTGCTCCTGGTCACTCAGTACCCGGTATAGTCAAGCGATCCGCCACTTCTTTTATATTTTTTAAACACTAATGTTTTTCAACCACATTGAGTTAGGATTGTACTAGGGCGTGCGCATACCGCTTTAGAACGGGACACTGCCATAACACATCTATGTCTACAAGGGATTGATCTAGACTAGTGCCCACTACTAATATTTTAAAAATGGTGGAACCAGTTTTATTAAAAGCATGCCTCGGCTGGCCATGATTGGGGTTTGATGGGCCAGACAGATTCGGCTTGACCACTGTACTAAATTATGTTGATGCATTAAGTGACGGATGATGAGAATTCTCAGATAAGATAAAAGGCGAACCTGGAAATGAACCACATTAGAAAATATTAGGCACAAGGTCCTACTATTTATATTGGAAATATCGTTTCGCTGCACAAGGCCTAACTCACAAATTCCATCTAAAAGTTCGTTAAGTCTTTCCGGAAACCCAATGGGCATCAGTCAGTCAGTATCAACGGTAGGGCGTCAAGAGTCGTTAGGCAAGTTAAAGTCACCAAGCACAATAATAACATCCAGTTGTCCACAACTTCACGGATGAGTAAGGCATGTTTATTATAAGCACTTATATCCGAATTGGGAACAATGAAAACGTTTCTTTCTATTTTACGAACGGCCATAAATTCAATATCCAAAGACGCAGAAGGATCAAAATGACACGATCCAAAAACCAAAGATATAGCTATAAGGACACTATCACCAATCTTATTTGACTTATCCTTCTCAAAACATGTAGGCACATGCTGCGAGCTACGCGTTTCAGGCTTTAGCCAAGTTGTCGTAAACGCTTGTATTGAAAAATGATGGTTTATACTACTAAGATAAACTTGCCTCAACTTTGAGTTGAAGCCTTTAACATTTTGGTAAATGATAGAGAACTGACACTTGAGCTTTTTGAAAGTGTAGCTACTGTAGAGATCACATTTGAGGCTTCGGAGTTCGGCATTGCCGGATTGCCTCTCCACTTATCCGTCGCACCCATCAATCTTGCGATAAATTCCTAAATTAGGTCCCGTTAGGCCAGAAAGCTTTATCTATAATCGTGCTAAGATTTTTCATATAGAGAAGGATCTTAAAAAACGCAGTGTCCCTCTGCTGGTCCGACTTCAGTTCACAGACTGATAATCTATCCCCGTTAAGATCCAGAATACGCCCTTCTATATGACAATTAAAACCGTCAACTTCAATGGACGGATCAAACCAGAAGAAAAAAAGCAGGTTTCCTCGACGGGACTGACACTAACTCAAGCCTAAGAAGCGACGGAGGAGAACATACAAGAACGATAGTAAAAACCCTATCACCCACATTTCCACCTCCTCTCTCCACGAAAGAGACTGCTCCTTCGTTGACATGTGCATGCAATAAATTCGAGGGCTAGTAGTCAGTAACATTAGGTGCCGAAGTTTTGATCGATAATGAGGACACCTCATTTGCCGATTGGGCGATCTAAATTTGTGCCAACGGTAACAGACTGGCTCGGAAAGCGGTATGGAGGTTAAAACCGACAAGTCTCCCTAGAAGCAGGAGTAGTACCGTTGTTTTTATTTTTGTCGTTAACGATACGAATATCCATGCGCAGGAAGTGGTGCAAGAGGAGTTCCCCTTCCATATCTTCCTTAACTTTTTAAATAAACCTTGGTGTTCATTAAACATGTCGCAAAATGCAATTTATTTTTTAAATAAGTCGTCAAAACCTCTCTTGGTCTGAGAGGACAAAGCATTGAAATTAATTTTTCTCGTTATACAATCGGGACGCGATCAAGGAATTCCCTTTAATGAGTTATTCAATGCATCAATTGTTTTCGCCGAAAGCCCAAATCACTTGCCGTCATCTATGCGTTCACAAATCTACCATACAATAAATCTGTCAAAACAGATTTGGACACTCAATTCGGGTGAAGATAATCCATCCCAGAGTTTTATGCAAAAAGCCAATTAAAAATGTAGGTAGCTTACTATAAAAGCAAATGAAATAAATAAATAAATATATATGTATATATATAAATAGAAATGTAATAAATTAAATAACTAAAAAATACATGATATTAATGATCCTATTGGTAGTGATCCCACTGGTAATTGTTGGTACAATAATCAGATAAGACCAAATTGCTTTTCTGCGATGGTATTATTTTTGCTCTTTTTGCTATTCTATCCTTAGATGGTGCCGGAATTAACTTTGATAAATAGTGTTGCTGTTGCTGTCTACACTGCACAGATGTAATCTTTGTTTATTATATGCCCTAACAATTCCATTATTACTTAAATATAGTTGCTGTTAACCACTTCTTCAAATCCTTGTTGTTGCTTTTGTTTTAACTTTAGGTCAAACCGCAACCACATTCACCCCCCGCGCCATTGCAAGCAGCCTTTTACCTACCGCTACAAAATGATCGTTTCTAACCACTCGATCCAATGTTATTGCGTTATGTTATACGAATAGTTACTGTTTATTTTTTGTATTAGTATTTGGTGTTGTTTGTTTTGTACTTCTTGCAGCGCTAGCCCTCCCAACCGTACTTTTATAAACAGATCATACACGCAGAGTACCAGCTACAGTACAAAATGATGTTCTACCACAATTCTGCAGTGTCAGTTCTAAGATGACTTTATTTTGAAATTAGATCTAGTAAGAGAATAGTTTGAATAATTGAAAAGTTTTTCACAAAATTTGCAAAATATTTCCGAGAAAACACTAAAACACCGCCGATTGCGAGATGGATGAATAATAGTGGATGAAATGAAACCGGTATTCCGCGATATATTATGTTGTACAGAAACAGGGGTCTAAAAAAAGAAAATGAATTGAGTTGTCACTAAATAGTTTTTCTCGCGTAACAGCTTATTTATATTTACTGTTGATTTGTTTGGTGTAAATTAACGACCTTTTCAAACTTTCACAATAGTTACGACTACTACGTTATTAGTTATTTTACAAAATCTTCAAATTTTTATGTAATAATAAAATATATACAATTAAGTTTGCTTCTTATTTGTGCTTTTTCATATAACGTGATCGATAGCAACAAGCTCAATGACGGTAATCATGCTTAAAACAGGTGGGAACGGATATCAACTTTTGTCATCCTTGTGAACAAACGTTAATTAAAAGATGCGTAATTATTCCGCTTGTCGGATTTTTTTCCTGGTTTAAAGTACGGTTTATCTATTGGAGCATTGCTTTGTACGTGCTGCTTTGCGAGTTGTACAGAGTGGTACGTCATTTGGAGCAGTACAGAGCAATATTAGGATTAGGAAATGTGTTGATAAGGGATTATGGTATATTGGTTTATTCTTTGGGCATTATGATGTCAGATTTGGGCTACAATTTGCTGAGGGCGGGGCTTCTTTTGAGAGATATGGATAGTAATATGATTAAGGCCCAAAGTCGTGAATATATCTCTTTAATTCGTGTCCATTTTGAGGAGAACGGTTGAATAGTTATGAAGTAATTACCTTGCGGGGGAGGCATATACATACATTCATTAGTAGAGTCGCTTTCGAACGTGAATTTAATTTTTCAAAATTCTCTTAGATTGAGTTTGAATTGATTCAAGGTGTTTGACAATAAGAGAAAAAATAAGCAATAAAATTTTTAGTAAACAATTATAAAAATAAAGAAAGGTTTCATTCTATGTGTAGTTTTCATCGTCGCCTTAATAATTTCTGCCCTAATGAATGAAAGGAACGATTGATTTTCTTATTATAATTCACTTTCTTTGTTATGGTAGAAACTGGAGACTAATTACGATGAAATTATGAAAATTATTTATCTACTCCTCTTCGTTTTCGTGTGATTTGGCGTTATGTATGACAACATCACTCGTTATTTTTCATTAACTCATTTTTTAGATTATTTATTTGCTGATTTATACATTTTTTCAATTCAACTACTTGCATAACAGTTGAATTAAGCTATTAATTAACAATTAAGCGGACAACAATAATGCAGTATTCTAACATCACAAAACTTAACCCAAAATACTTAAATCTATATGTTTAAACGTATGTTTTTATAAAATGTAGTTGAACAAAACTTAAGCATTATCCTGGCTCCACTAGAGAAGAGCTAATTTTATACTAATTATAGAGTCAGATATATTGATCAGGTTTTGAACCCTTTGTAAATTATTTCTAAGTAAAGCGGGGTAAATAATTCATAATTGCTTTTATATTGACTAAGCTGTAAAAACTGATAACTTTTAGAGGATCGTGCGGGAGGATTAATGTAGCTTTCACTCAAAAGAGCTTTCAAGGCGATAATTCCATTTATCAATTTTACCTAGATACCACGTATATATCGATGTTTCTCCAGAGTGGGTAATGATATGAATAGTAGTTTATCTTTGCATGGTAGGAGGGTTACGGGGGTTCTACGGAAAATTTCTTAACACAAAAATCAGGAGTTCTTTTTGCACCGATTTAATCGCATTCATAAAGCTGTGATAGGATGGAAACCATATCTCTGCTGCATATTTTAATATTGATCTAACTAACCCCATATTCAGCCTCCTCGTAATATATGGGTCGTTGAACTTATGGGCCCAGCGCCTAGTTAATCCTAATGTGGATCTTGCTTTATTGACAATGGATGAAATATGTAGGTTACACCGTGCTCTTCTATCAAAAAGCGCACCTAAATTTTAAGTCGTGTCTCTATTCTCCAATTTGCATGAACTAGAAAAGTATCGTGTTATCGTCTGTCTTAAAAACGCCACTTTCTTACATTTGCCCAGGCTCCGCAACGCCAAGTAATTAATTTATTTAAAACAACTTGAACGGTTCTGGTTTTTATGAACAATCTTATATAGTTTCACGTCATCTGCACACATTAACATATTAGATGATTTGGTCACGTATGAGGGATCATTTGTAAAGGGTATAAGTAAAATAGGCGCAAGGCGACTTCTCTGAGGAGTCTCTGGCAGTGCCTTAAATACCATTACCACAAAGCTCGAATGAGTCAAACGGCACACTATAGGATATTTTAGAGAAATATCAGCTGATCCACTTTATTAGATAGAAGACGAAATTTGTGGTTTATTCGATCAAAAGCCTTGCTAAAGTCCATATATACAAAGTCCATTTGGGCGCCTCCAGAGAAAGCCTTCCCCATGTGATTGGTGAGCACCATGAGATTGGTAACAGTAAATCTACCCTGTTGATATGCGTGTTGAATCGAAGGAACACACGGTTTCATGGCGTGTGTTATATGCGGAATAACAATTTTCTCAAACAATTTTGGCAGCACGCTCAGTTTCGCGATAACTCTGTAGTTCACTGTCTTATTCCTATTATCCTCTTTATGAAAACAGATGAGAAAACTCCTTTTCTAGCAGGCTGATATGGTCTCAAATTACATATATAAAAACCACATTAAAAAAAACATACATATATACCAAAAGGTTTAAAATTATACACATGAAATTTATATTAAAATACATATATACAAAACTAACAAAAAGAAAGTTACTGGTATATGAGCATAAAATTAGCTAAAACTTGAAATTAAATGAAAGTGACATTATTTTTAAAAATTTTATAAAATTATATAGGATTTCAAAATTTAATAAAATAAATTTCGATATCAAAAAAAATTGGGATGACTTATTAAAAATAGGCGTGAAAGAAAATTGAGTAAAAACATATATTAAACAAAAAACGAGTTAATAAAAATCCTGTTACCAAGAAGATGCTAAAATTATACCTTCAGAGGATGATTTCTGTTATTGTGATCAACGTTGAATGAAATTTTAATGATAACCAAGTGATGGAAAGAAGTCCCCCAGAACTCCTTGAAACGGAGAACAAAGCAGGCAAATCATAGGCAGTGTTATATGGAATTTTGCCAAAGTTGGAAATATTTTTTTAAGAAGAAGAAAAAAGGAATGGACGATTATTAAACAGACAAGTGTAGTTGTTTTGTGATAGTGGCATAGACTTTGTTTAAACAAATGATAGCTGTCACGGTAATGACTTGCCCGACAAACTGGTATACACGTATTGGCTAACGTCCTTGAACAGATTAAGGTCAGAAAACGTAAAATAATGTAAAACAGACAAATAATGCGAAAAGTTCACGAACGGACAAAGAGTGTGGCGCCATTGGCATATGATCATATACATCTATAATTAATATCTTCTTTTCTTTTTTTTAATTCATTTTTTTTATTATTTTTTGTGATGTGCCATGAGCAAACTAGGCGAAAATAAAATTAAGCAACCACTGCTCAACACACCACTATTATACAGGACCCACAATTATAAAAACTCATCACTCCATTGAATATATTGGTCTCATCGTTAACAGGCCTAATCAATTAATTTAGAAAATATAACAACTAATGTTGGTCTTATATATACGTTTTTCTTCGATTTTATTACTCAATAATTTTCTTTGGGTTTCTCTAACAGAAATGGATTACGTCTTAATCAATATACATTGTTTGGTTTTCAAAAAAAAGAAGAAAAAGTCACTGTAGAGTTTTTAGTGAAATGAAGTAATCGGGACACACTGTTGGAAAGTGCTGACTTCCTCCTCTTTCAATCGAAAACAAAACACTCATTTCTTACAGGTAAAATAGGTGAGTGTGTCATTCCGTTCCTTTATTGCGAATACTATTGAAGCGTTTTTAGTCATTTTCGCAGGCATCTTCTGCCATCAGTTGCCATTAGAACCCCTGTGATGATTTTCATTATTTGCCATTTATTTTTCAATTTATGGATTATAGCACTCAACACTAAGAAACAAATTAACGGTTTACTTTTAATTTTTTTATTACTATATAATCGCAGAATAGTTTAAGGACTATTTTTCTGCTAAAATTTGTACACTTTTTGGTCCTTCAAGCCGAATG
The DNA here is from genome assembly GCA_000688715.1 of Glossina pallidipes. NCBI lineage: Eukaryota > Metazoa > Arthropoda > Insecta > Diptera > Glossinidae > Glossina > Glossina pallidipes. The sequence continues at coordinate 396,655 of KK499965.1, forward strand.
TATTATATAGATTCACAATGGTAATTGCAGATCAACTCAAATTAGTTGTAGTGCTCCAGAACGGCAACTTCAAAGAAATTCGCCAACATGCGCGAAATTTCAAAAAAGGCTCCAATTGCCGATACACCCTACAATATTTCGAATCGTGATTTGATACCATCTAGGTTTTGTGGCAGCAGTGCAAGCCGTCACAACATCAAACACAAACAGCAAAACAGAAAGATCCTCAATTATCTCAAGAATGCATGGAAGAATACGACGATATTGAAGACTTATTGGGGACTTACATGTATCCTACAGAGACCACCTTTTCCAGTAAAAGTTGATCCTCATGGAGGCGTCAAACTATAGAGGATCAAAATACCGAAATCCACTAGCCCCTATGCAGAGTGGACAGCATTCTGTGAGCTCTTCAAAGTCACGTGCCTGACAATCAGAGTTTATGGGGAATGCAAAAACTACGATATTGGTTCGATGCCTCGCATAAGACATCTTTGAGGAGACCTTTCAACCACTTATTGGTGGTTGGAGCAACAGTACAAAATTCAGTCTTCAACATTCTTTTAAGATGGAGCAAACGCAAATATGTCGTTATTGCAGACATTCCCATTGTCGAAATGTATGTTGAAATGTAGCGTCAATTTCAAGTCGATGCGAGAAACCAGGATATGTAAAGGATCGTACAGTGAGCGCAACCGTTAGATCCAATCACACTAAAGATTGAACACGACCAAATGCGGAACAGCAAGTGCACCATATCTAGCAATTCGCTGCTTAAGACAACTTGCACAGGGGATGAGCAATTTACATCACCCTTTGCATCCGAATGCATATTGAAAGTTTATTACGTAGGTGGTTTATTAACCAAGCGTCGGATAGGGAGACCGCCATAAAATTATGGAATAATATAAAGAAAATTTTACAAGGAGGCAACCTAAACGTCAGAAAATGAGCATTAAATTTGGATAAAATTCTACAGTAAATTGCCCCAAAAGATAAAACTACAGCCGCGGCAATAGATATAAATATAGATGACACTGCAGAAACGTTAGGAATCCAGTGGCTTCCATAACAAGATGTATTCACATTCAAGGTGAAAATGCCAGAAACATACCATTACTTTAAATGTCGCAAAACTGTTCAATCCATTAGAATGGATCCAACCAGTTACAATAACAGGAAAGTCACCATTCAAAAATTATGGTTACTAAAGGATAATTGACATGATAAAGAATTGGATGACATAGCTTCGGAAGTACTAACATATATCAAAGATTGGCCGGACCGAAGTACTATATAGATACCACGTTTTGTAGGAAACCCCTGTTATGCTTCGTTGGCGGCTTATGCAGCAGTACTCTACATACGTGTTATTGGTAACTGTAATAGGGCCGTTTCCTTGATGACATTGAAATCAAAGGCAGCGCTACTAAAGATCAAATCTATCTCAAGAGTAGAGCTATATGGTGCTGTTTTATTAACCAGGCTCATAGAACAGGCCAAGCAGTCATGCGAGTTTATCAATAATATGCTAATGTATTATTGGAGGAATTTAACAATTGTCTTATCTTGCTTGAGCGTCCATCTAGCCCGTTGGAAAACATATGTCGCCAAACGCGCGAGTGAGATTCATACCGCTACCATATCTAGTCAATGAAGACACGTTGAGACAACCCAAAATCAAGCAGACATAGCTTTAAGATCCATATCTGCACCATAACTAATAAAAAATAAGTTATTGCGGGAAGATCTAGAGTGGCTGACAGAACATCCAGTTAATTATTATTATAATCATGCTATGGACGAGAACGACTTTGAATTATTTCAAAGACAATTAAGTATCAACAAACTGATAAGAGTCGTGGCGTATTGCTTTAGAATGAAAAAAGGTCAGTGTATAAACATCCATGTTCAACTGTCCGAGAATTAACGTGCTGCACTCGCGTGCATCAAATTATCTAAAAAAATGCATTTCACAATGACAATTTAAGAAGGTGACAGTCAATTGCCTCATCAGGCAATACAGCGACTGCGACACCAACTTTGTGGAAGCGAATAAGGGACTAATAAAACAGTGCAACTTGATGACCAAGGCAACACAGAGAGCTATTGCTAATGACAAAATAAATTGGCACGTTTAATGCTCCCACCAGCCTGCATTTTGGAGGATTATGGGAGGCGGGGAAGAAGTCAGTGAAATCCCAATTAGTAAAAGCTATAGAGGAGAACGTATCAAACATGGAAGAAATGTACACGGTCCTCATACAAATACAGACCGTTAAGTCCTATAGGCAATGATATCAATGACTTAGAGGCACTAACATCCGCTCATTTTTTGATAATTGAGCCACTCATTGTTATACAGCAAGTAATTGCAGAGAGTAACAGCAAAGGCCCCCTGACGAAGTGGCAACTAACGCAACAGATAGTAAATACATTTTGGCAGGATTGAAACACTTAGTATTTGTGTCGGCTCTAACAACGACCAAAATGGATGAAAGCTAAGCCTAATATGGAACTAGCGCGTTTTAGTAAAAAATAAGAACAATGCCCCTACTGAATAGCCATTAGCCAGAATTATAGAGGTTCATCCGAAAAGCGGTGGATTAGTTTGTGTAGCTACCAATCAGGTTAAGAGAGAAAACCATATGTCCACTGACAGTTGTAGACGCACAAGCAGCATGTGATAATTCCAAACAATTAAACCAAGTCAATGCACTTTTCAGCACGAAAGGGTCATAAGAAAAAAACTCTTAAGGGAAAAAAAGTACTAAAGGAAAAAACCAAGGGAGCAAAACGATAAACCACGACTCACTAAACCAACTGCACTAATTAATTGAAGGTGTTTGGTTGCTGCCGTCACTCTGTTTGTAGTATTAGTCGACAGCATTATATAATGTATATAATGGCTATTATTTTCATACTACATCTGAGAAATGGAAACAGTAACACGTCATCAGCTGAACCATAACGAAGTTGCTACGAGATAAAAAGGGTTTCTGAAAAAGTTTAACTAATTAAATACTTGCAATATGTGTTGCGCACATATCACGGTGGGCGGAATGTTTGGCCTTCAAAAAAAAAACACTATAGAATTTAAATGAAATGAGGCAATTGCTACACACTGTTAGAAAGTGTTGACTACTCATCTTTTTTCAAACCAGAACACTCAACATCTCCAGGTCAAATAGCTGAGTGCACATCTATTCATTCAGATCCCATACTGACATACACATTACACACATTAGGTGTTTGTATCACAGTCTATGATATGCTGCTTACCTTTCTGTATACTAATTTTTCGTTTGTTTTTGTAAATTAATAAGCTATATATTCTAGTTATAAGATGTTTATGTTAGTTGAATAAATAAAACCAAACACCTTGGCCTCTCTTCTTGTGTTCTTACGTTATATACTCTTGGAGCCCTTTTAGTAGTTTCCGCACCCATTTTTGTGCCTTCAAGTTGCCTTACAACACCTGCAGGGATTTTCAATGTTTTTCATTTTACTATAATTGAAGGATTATAGCATTCAACACTAAGAAACAATTTAACAGTTAATTCTTAAATTCTTTGTTACTGTAAAAGCGCTAAGTGCTATTTTTCTGTCCAAATTTGTATTTTATATTTATTTACTTCTCTATGATATTGTCGTTGTTTATATAGTGTCGATTTTTTATAGAATGTCGGTTCCTTATTTCCCCTTCATTTTTTTAAAGTAAACAGTAGGTAACCATAGTCACACATGCCACAAAGAAAAGTAATTATCTTTCTTTCGTCGACAAAACAAACGAGAGTTAGTAAAAGATACGTAGTTAGCGCCCAAAAAAAAAAAAACAGAGTTAATGAACAATAATAGGTGACGATGTCATACATGGTGCAAAGCAATCCGAAAAGCGAGCCGACCTCCTTTCCCATACAATATTTATGTAGCAGAAAACGAAATTAATATTGGATGCGATGATGAAGCTGATACATCTGGAATCACGAAGCAAGAATAGCTACGAACGTATTTTTCAGAATATGACATCAATGCAGATTCGTGCCAATACGAATTGTATGTATCGGAATGTTATGAAACCTGGTTTTCTGTAGACGGTGGTGGGTGTGAATTCGTTAGCATGCCCTTCGATTCCATCCCTTTTCCAAGGAGTTCCACTTTATCACAAGAACACATAATAAATTTAAACAAAATATTTTCAAAATTAAGTACAGTGAGATTAAAAATTGAACTGGATAAGATCGAATTGCTGTATAAAGTAGACATTTTAGTTTATATAGTTTCCACCAGCATAATCTAGCCAAACCTAGAAAAAATTCATGCTGAAAAAAAAAAATTCACTACCCCTATGGTGCAAAAAGGGATAAAAGCATATTTTGCAATTTTAGGTGATAATCGGAAGTTTATACGGGATTTTTCTAAATTGATAAAACTCCTCAAACAGTCTTTAAAAAGGACCGAAAAGGCATTTTAGAAGCTATAGACCTAAAAGCTTTGGAAACTTGTCAAAACTTATTCATTACCGATCCTCTCGATTGGTGCCGAATGTTATGTTGTAAAGGACGCGGTATGTTATGTTGTAAAGGACGCCGAACTAAAAAACAACGTCTAGCGTTTGCTTGTGCTAAATATATCAGTCCTTCGACACCGACTTGCAACATTAACCGATCACAAATCACTTACCTGTATAATTAGCGAAGTACCGAATTCAAAATTAGGCAGATGCATCCTAAGGCGTGAGGAGTTGGATAATAAACTTATCTACAAGAAATTAAACCCCAACACCAATGCAGACGCGCTAAAGAAAATTTAAATAGGCAACTCCAGCAGCATAGATAAAATGGATATAAATATAAAGAAAACCGATAACCGCTTAATCCAAGTAGCAACAGGAAAAATAATCATATTTCAAAAGAAAAAGAGAAATTCAAACTTCAAATTATTTTAGGAAAAATCAACGATAGCTTTTCAGAGACTATAGAAATTGTATTTAGAAATAGGTAAAGAAGAACTATGCGTAGACAAAAGTGTAATAATTCTATAATAATTGACATTTTCAAACATTATCTTGCTTCTAATAATATGTTCATAATAATCATAGATGACGACACTCGACCCCTCAGGGAGAGAGACAGTCCCCATTGAAGGGGGCCTCTCTACCCTGAGGTACCGCAAGAGAAAATGGGTGTGGGCCAAATTCTTGTTTAGTGGTCTACATCAAGGCCTATCTAAGCACCTCTTAGATAGCTCCCCGCGAGACTCTGGGGTAACCACAGCCACCACGAATACTCCCCGAAGGGCCGTACCCAGCAGTCAGGCAAGAACGCATTCGTCCGGAATTCCGATGGGTTGTGTGCATCTTCCCGCCGGAGCATTCCTACTTTGGGCAACCTGACCTCCTTGGACACCCTTTAACTTCTTGGCTTATCGTTCAAACCAGAACTTACACCAAGCTATACAGCTTTGGGTGATATCATACTGTACGCGGTCGCAGCCACACTTGCCTTTGGACTATCCACACGTTCCGGACGGCCAAGCCTAACTATCCTTCCCCAAGGAAAATAATGCTTCCAAGGTTGTCGTCGCACAGCACACACACCTAGCTGTGTGTATAATACTGTACAGAACGAACTTAGTTGTCGGGGCTCTTTCTCCGGCGATTCAGAGATTCTTTGAAAAAAAGTAATATACCATGACCTTCCAGTGTCAGCCGACCTAGCCAAATATATCTACGAAACCCACTTAATTCTGTAATCACGCAGCCTAACTATTTATTCATTCATTTCCATTTTTATTGCCATTTCGGGCACTTGCCCTGCATGGACACCTTGGGCATAAAATATAAATTAATTTTTTTTTTTGATAGATTCTTAAAACTTATTATTTCCAGCACTTGTTCTACACAGACACTTTAGCCCTTATTTACCAATCGTAATCGCTTCATAGGTAGACACCCAAACTTGAGCGATGTCAATAGTTTTGTCACACTAAACACAAATTCTTGAGTGATGTCTGACTGATCGAACTAAAAAGCTTTTGATGTTGACACGCTGATGGCACTAAAAACCCCAGATATTATTCCGTTCCTTTCCTCCTTACCTTCGTTTTATTTACATTGGTGTTGTCACTTTGTGAAAATTCTAATTCGAACTTAACATTTTAAGTTCGCTGGTTTACTTTCCTCAACTGTCGGTACAATACTTTATGCTACTCTACAATACGATACGATACTATGTGTGGGATCATAATGAAGAATGAATTTGATCCTGACAATATATTATCGTTAAATTTGATCAATTGCTAATAAGGCCAGATTTTAATCGCATAATAACAAAAATAACATAAAAACTGAAGTGGCTTGTCAAATGATTTTGATGCAAATTTTTTTTACGAACAAGAATAGTGCTATTAAGCTGGATAAATGTAAATTTCTTAACGAGCGTATTGGTGGAAAACTAACATACACAGATCGATTAATAAGTCCAATATAAAAATAGTAGATGATCATAACTTGCTCTCCCAGGTTTGTGTATTATACTTTAAGCGAATACTTTATTCCGATGAAAAAATATTTATAAATATTGTTACGAAAATCCCAAATCCATTTAATGCTAACTAATTGATTTTTGTAAGTAATAAATTCCCCAGTGCATATTCGCGGCGCGTTATACAGCTGTCGACCGAAGAAAAAGATTACACGAAAAACAGGCAGGGAAAATCCCAGGTGCACATGCGCGGCGCGTCATACAGCTGCCGGCCGAGGAAAACGATTAGCAGAAAAACAGGTTAACGGATTAAAAATGAAGCCATGAAGTTAGGTAATAATAACATGCTTGTAACAATGTGTATAAGTAGACTATTTGCGGAAGGCAGTTTAGTCGTACGAGAACATTTGAGCCGGACAAGAACATTTGAGTCAAAAAAGAATACTAAAGTTGAGAAGTCGAAAGAAGTCGACTTTGTAAAAAATGTTATATTAACCTGCAGCGATTATGATGTAAGAATATTAAGTACAAAGAGCAAGTTAGTAAATACATTTATAATCCGTATATTATTTTTAAATTATTTTCAAATTTGAAAAAAGCACGTAAGATTAATAATTACTTATAATATTTACTCATTTGTTGTTGTTTTTCTTTCCTTTATTCTTTTATAAATTATTAATAGGTCATGAGTATTCCATCTTTTGTTTTTTATTGCAAATGTGGCGAATTATTTTTTTCTGAGTTTTGATCGTCCACTTGTCTCCCTAAAGGTTTCTGGACGTGTACTTCTTAATTGTAACCGTCTATCGAATATTAGTTGGATAAAAAATCAACATCTGCCCCTTGCTCCATCACTGTCGAGCTAGTTAACTTTACCATATCAATTGCAAAAGTTATTCGAAATTTTCAGCTCAAAAGAAATTAAAGAATGAATATTGAGAGAAAACAATTTCCACTCGTTCCCACGGAAAGCAGCACAATTTTAAGTTTTTAGGTTTGTTGTAAAATATATGTACATAATAACACATGAGTGAAAGTGGTAATTTTTAGCGGTTTGTGTAATAAAATGTCATGAATAAATTTCTCATACAATTTTGGTTATGTATTCAAATGTAATGAAAGAATGCTATAAAATTTTTGGTCTTTATTTTATTAGTGCGAATCTTCCAACTACCACCTATCTTTTAATACTTCATATTATATGGTGGGCGTGGCTGTCTATGTTCATTTTTGGAATAAAAAGTCTTTACAACGTGCAATAACGGTAATTTAAGAATAATGAGTGAAATAATACATATAAAAATTTATTTTAAAATAAGTTTTATGTGTGTTGATAGAAGATAAATTTTATCCCAATCATTGCGGTTATTCAGTTAATTAAAAATTCAATGTATAAGATTTTGGGCTTCGCTAAGCGCCCGACATATTATGTGTTTCAAAATATTTTTTTTATATATTTGTGTCATGCATTTTATTTATTTTACTTATTACAATTCGCAATCTTCTCTCTCAGGTTTCTTATTTGAATCTCATATCGACGGGATTGTTAAGAAGAGTTAATCCAATACGAGGAGATGTTCGCGATATTTAGTTTAAAGTTAGCACACTTAGATGGTCGCATTCTTCTCGCCACATGCTTTTGAAATTTTACTTTCGCCCCGTTTATTTAGAAACACAATCCTGTAGCATTACAGAAGATAGGTTTGGGAAATTCGCCTATGAAAAGTGACGAACAAAATAATTGGCGTGCCTGAGAAAGAAAAATGAAAAGAAAAAGAGGAAGAAAAATAAGATGGCGGTGAGAGAATTAGACTTTGGAAGGCGAATGTATTTTTTATTTTTTTTTTTAAGTGAACGCGAAAGAAGTTAAGATTTCGTTTTTTTACGATTGATGCATTTGAAAAAAAAAGATTTGGTTAAAAAGATAAAATTGCGCAACGTTGAGTTAATTGGTAATTGGTAATAAGAACATATGAAAAAAGTAAAATTTCTTAAACAAAAAAAGTAAAAACTTTAATAAGCAGTTATTATATTAATTTACTTACGAAATTACCGAAAAATTTAAACTTAGATAAATGAAAACGCGGATGGCTCCAGAAAATGCATTATAAAATTGAAGTCAAGAATTCCATGTCGAAAAGATATTTTAGTGTTCCTTTTAACAAATTATGTATTTTATGTACAATAGGAATTTCCTGGTTCATCGTGCTGTCTTGAATGATTATTATTATGTGTTTGTGTCTATATATTAGGCGTGTGGTATCACTGTTGGTGGAATTGCCCGAAATTTTTATAATCGAAATTAGTGCGTAAATCATAGTTTGAAGGTTTTTTGTTTATATACAGCACCTTTGAATACAAAATTGAAAAAATTTATTATGTATACATAAAGCCTCCACGTGCTCTATAAAGCATATGTGTGTATAAAATATAAATCTTACGCTGTTCGCTTAAATGCATATAAGCAAACTATATAATCCGTGTGTGTACATAAGCAATAATATATTTACAATTAAATACACTACGAATATAAAAGTCAGTAATACACTGTAAATTATGTTGAGACACATGTTTACACAAGTTTGTAAACGCCGTTTCCAACATTGATAAGTTGCTAAAAATAAAACGTGATTCTACATTAAATCAAACTAAACCCCGAAAAAAATAGACTATGTGACAATAGTGGCATATGAAAACAAGTATGACCTTAAACTTAAAATTAAAGAAAAACTAAAATCAGTGTCCATAAGAACATCAATATTGACGATTTAACATATAAAAGAGCACATCAACAGTAATAAGCCATCGGTCTTGACAAATATCATTTCATTTTCATAGTCCTCAATAACACAGTCATCACCATGTGAGCTCGACTTTATCGTTACTTTATCTTCGTCATCCTTTAAGTATCAATAACGTAGCGTAAAACGTAATGTAAATGTATTTTCCTATTTTTTATTATTATTAATATGGATTTTTTTCTTATTTATATTAAAAAGAGTAATATTTAAGTAACAATTTTATTAATAATTTTGAAAATTTCATTTTTTTAAAATGTTTTGTGAAACACACGTGTACGTAAATGATGCGTGAGGAAACTAGCTTAGGGGTCGTTGGATCAAACTTCATGGTCGCCCGTAGAAAACCATAAGCTGATGGACACCATAGGTAGGGTAAGGTAAAGAATCGCCCAGGGCGTAAAATCGGCCCGACCGGTAAATAGGTTTCATCCGATGACCAGATACATTTTTAATAGAAGCAAATATGAACGAATATCGTAGTTTTCGTATAAGATTTTAGATTTGCATCCTTAAACTTATCTTAACATTAGAAATCTAGTTTTTCTTTACAAGCTTATCTATCTGCGAATTTCAGGATATCTAGACGAGAAAATGCTGTTTGCTAGATGTGGATGGACGTTGAATCTGGTTTTGGTATTCAGTATCATTAACGCTGTAAACTTGTGGAATTCGTTACTTCTCCATATTAGAACGATTGTTATCCTCAAGGGTTTAGGGTGGCTATTTAAGCCTTCTATAATCTATACATTGTAATTTATTATTGATAATCATGCTAATATTAAATTATATTTATTATCCTTGTTGATTTATTTTGCTGTTGTCACTGTGCTGGAAGAGATTTCATTTTATTATTATTTGGGCATTAATATTAATTAAAATATTATATGATTTATGACAAAATAAAGTAATGTTAAAAGTTTAAATTTGCCAAAAAGTTAAGCCATAAAAAGTCAGTTTAAATAAATCGAGCAGTCTACAATATAATTACAATATAATTTAGAATATTCGCTTGAACAGTGCGACCTAAGTTTATGTTTATGGTTAAAATTTGATTTCCCATGTCTAAAATTTTCTGACAATTTGTGAATTTATAAATAAAAGAGCAGCAAATTGTACAAATGTCCAGGCAAATGCTAAATATTTATGTGGTGATCATTGAATACACGTAAGGAACGAATTTTCCCTGTGGTTTCGGTCTCCCGCCTACCAAAAGTTCTTCTTGCCAAGAAATTTTACTTCCCGGAGCTGCACTGAGGTTTGCATCTGTTCAACTGTTATCACTCAATTCGCCCAATACTCACAAGTACGAACTTATTGAGCTTTTTTCAAATTGCTTTATTTCAGATGAAGTCTTAATCAATTCTATGCCTTCCATTATGTTCGTTTACATTAAATTGTATTTTGCTTCAACAAGCTATAGAATGTAATTTTTACCTTTCCTGGATTACCGACTTTCCCTATGCCCCGATTTTTAACACTCTGGCTACTAAACAGAAAACCTACTCCTTTTTATTAATTTTTCAAATCTTACCAAGTGATCGATGCTTACGCTTCGACAGCTCATGCAACAAGAGGAACGAAAACATTATTCTACCTTGGTTTATAATTCCGTTTATCAGTCCGAATCGGCGTTGCCGATCATCTTTAATTCTGATTCGAAGTTGTAGTTTTCGACTTCGAACGCAAAAATACGTAAAAATAACTCAACTATCTTACGTGTGGGACCGAACTGAGGAACGATGCTGGCATGGCCATATATATATAATACTCACAACAAACTGCAGCAACAAACGTGAACCAATAGGATCCTAATAATGCAGCATCATTTGTATACGTAACGCCATACTTATAGCAGCCGCACCCAACTTGCAACACATTATGTTCTTTGTTATTTGATTTTTATTATTATTATTATTATTATTTGTAAGTTAGTAAATGTTTTTTCCTTTTTTCGTAGTATTCGTCCGTTATTGTAGCATATCTGCCCTTTTTCTCTTTTGCAACGATGAAATATAAATCATAATTTTATAAATTGCATCACATCTTATGTTCATTTTTTTCTTGCTGTGGTTATTAATTAATCATAACTTAACGCGTTGTATGTGGTAAGTTATTTATTATTAATGAGCGGAAATAAAGTTTAAGGCTCTGAGGACACAACTTCGGCATCATGGGTCGAAGGAGACCATAGGTAAGGCAAGGTGCAAAGTGGCCCAGGGCATATGATTTTCCCATCTACCTTCATAAGAGTTTCTGGGCGTGTATTTCTTGAGTGGAATCGTCTGTGGAATGTCTGTTGGATAAATATTTTTCTATCATGATAATCCTAAATATGAAATGAAATAAAATATTACCCCTATTACACCTTCTAATTCCTACCACACATTTTAATAGAATCAAAAAGTGAAACAACATCGCACATATTTGAAAAAAGTTCTTAAAAAACTACGTCAATTTGCTGTGGTGATTAACGTACCAAAATGCGTGCTTGTAATTTTTCCGGGGGTTTCTATTTGTACAAACGACATCACAGCACGCTTCGAAAGACTTAAAATAATTAAAAAATTATCAATCACCAAGGCCTAAAGCGTTTGTCGAGAACGATTAATTTTTTCCGTCGTCTTCTAACCTTATTCGCTATATATCAGCAAAAACCAACCGATACACAGAACGCACAAATAGAAACGTAAAGTATTGATTGCTGGTCAACGTGAAAAGAAGCGAATGTTGTGTTGAAGAAGAAACATGGCAGTGTACGCGCTTGTGCACATTGCAAAATTACGGTCAACGTGAAATTAATTGTGCAATAGTTGGTGAAGGGTTTAACAAGATGGTTAGAAATAAGAAAAATTTTTGAAAAATTTACTTCTGTAAAGCATACTTAAATTGGAAGTACAAGTGATAAATGCTTATTTACGCTGAATTCACGTAAAGGACTATATCAATCCAAATGTGTAATGTGTGGAATTGGCAGTGCACCAGCGAAATTTTATTGATTGAACAAATAGTTAGCGACATTCCAGAGGTACCTGGTAAAGTCATAGTGGGCAACGATGAATCACATACTGAAAGATGTGATGTCTTATACTATGCTCTACTCTGCTTTACTAAATTCAGCGGGCATAGAGATTTCCGTTTTGGCCTTCACTGAAACTTGGTTAAAGCCTGGTTCACATTTGGCGGAACTTTTTCAAGTTTGTTTCCACGTTTTCAGAAAGAATCGATTGGATTGCACTGGTGGTGATGTTTTAATTGCCGTATACGCTGCAGTTTCGTCTTAATCATTTGAATTTCCCATTCTTCCCGACGTTGAGTTTATTGCCTTTTGGGAAGGAAGCGCTTCCTTACTAAAAATAAATCCGCCCGTGCAAATGTCTACCCTTAGACCTCAAAAACAGTCAGTCTGAATTGTCCCTCTGCACGAGAGAATAAATACCCTTACATATCTGTTCTCCTTACGTCAGATCATCGTTCTCCCACACAAACTATTGTTAATAAATACAATAAAACATGTAAATAAATATATACATAAGTAGGATACATATGAACCATATAGATAAATCTTTACATTGTCCAAGAAGAAAATCTATATATAAGTAGGGAATATAAACATGATAAGGAAACATGTTGTAATCCGGTGAGCAACATTGTAGTTGTCAACAAACTACTGGTAGCGTTGAATTATCCACAGTCCGTTAGGTCTGCCAGCCGTTAGGTCGGTGCCTTTGCAAAATCATGCTCAACGGATTGCAAAAATCGTACGATTCGGTACCTAGATTAGTAATAACAATAAGACAGATAAGGATAGGCAAACAAACAAACATTATGAAAGGCAAAAGTGAAGCTATAAAATTATGCATGTTGATATGATGTATATAAAGGCATGCTTAACGGTTTAGCAAACCGTACGATTCGTTACCTAGATTAGCAATAACAATAAAACAGGCATAAAAAGATGCATACAAGCAAACATTGCAATAGAAAAGAAGGGTTTATAAAATTATGCATGTTGATATGGTAGGCATCATATGCAGACATGCTTAACGGTTCTGTGGTTCTGCGGCTTATAAAATCATTCGATTTGATACCTAAGCCAGCACTAGCAATAAGATCAGACGAGTTGGTACTTAAGGTAGTATTAACAATAAGCTATACATAAGGATAGCATAATAATACTTATACAAGAAAAGCTGAGATAATAACATAGTTGCAGGCAAACATGTTTAATCAGACCTCAGCTAGCATACATAATAATAGAGAGCATGAGAATATTGTTACAACACACATGCAACTAAGTGCTGACCTTGTAACATAAATATAGCCGAAACATCGATGTAACGGGACAGCGATGGTGATCGCGCCTATAAAAGAGCGTGTCGCAGCGCAGTCAGCCTTTCAGTCGTGTACCAGCAGCCAGAGGTAAGTGAATGCGGACTATATTACCAGTTGACTTCACTGCTAGTTTTATTTATTTTTTTTTTGACTGAATGACTAATAAGACTGTTAACTTTTATAGATAGGGGATGGCAGGTTTGGCTTAGCCGTCATCCCTGAATGACTTATGGACACCCTCTCTTACGACGCGAAACCGTTACGGACGGCGAGCGGCCCTGTAGGCCAACGCTGACTGCTGTAAAACCTGCGCCGTATTCCGTCTAATTTCAGAAGATCTCGCGATACGGAAATCGCGGAAAGAAAATAATAATCGTACGAAACGAAGAAAAAAAAAACATTAAAAGGAAAAAAAGCGAGAGTCGGGTCACCACGCTGGTTATTTTTTTTATACTCCAATCTCTTTAAACAAAAATCGCTAACAAATAATAAAATCAATTTTTTAAATATTAATCGCCAATCCGGAGGTCCAAGTTTTTCTAATATAAATTTTTTGGAAGGAGTCCTGGTGGAGCCCTGAGCTTACCTTGCCCAAGAAGGCTCGTTACAAATGCATTAATTGATACTGATGTACTTCAATATACCATATTAGTATTTTTAATGGCAGACTGTTAGATCTTTGCTTTGCCAATTTCCCGTAGAGAGCTGTAAATCGCAGTTCACATTTTAGTTTGCCTGAGGATCCATACCATCCAGCGATTCCTATTTGCTTTTATTACAGGCGTGATGGTCCGTTGGACTACTCCAACGTGCCAAATTCAACTTCCTCCAATAAACATTATGATTTTAAAGAAAGCAATATTATACTGCTTAAATCTCACCTTTTACACATTATGCTCTATTTGTCTGCTGTAAAAAAACAAACTTTTCAAAAAATTTATGGAAAGTGGTCCTACGTACGACTATTTCGTCTATTCTGCTGCAACGCATTGATTTAGTTTTCGTAAACCACTAATATTATTGCAGATACCTTCAGTTGATAAAATCCTCACTTGTTCATGCTAAATATTTTTCTAAGTTTGTCAACTCCAAAACAAAAATCTTCATATATCCCTGGCATGTTTCTTTCAACGGCTTTGAGTCCTGTGGTGATATTGAGACTTCAAATCTCTTTGCTGAATACTTCTGACGAAATTTTTCAACTGCTAATTTCGATTGAACAGTTAACTATCTGTATCCGATAACTAACACGGTTTTGATTCCTAAGTTTGACATTTCAGACAATGACGTTTTAGATGGTTTGAGGTCCCTAAAATATAGCCGTGCGCCTGGACATGATGGCATTCCGTCATGTATACTTAAATCATGCTCTGACGAGCTTTGTGGTATTATTTCAAAGATATTCGATAAGCCCTTTAAATCTGTCGTTTTCCCTGTGAAGAGTAGTTCTCTTATTCCGCTTCGCAAATGTGGAAATAATCATCACGTTAAGAACTATAGAGGCATCGTCAAGTTGACGATTGCCTAAATTGTTTGAAGAAATTGTTGCTCAGCGTTTAGCTTTTGCTATCAAATCTTATATTCCAGCATGGCTTTTGCAAAGAAAGATTTCTTAGAGTTCACTTGCCACGTTTTCAAGACTTTTTCTAGTGGCTTTCGCGCTGTTGTATCTACTAATTTTAGTAAAGCGTATGACTAAGTTAACGATAACTTGTTGATCTTCAAACTGCAGCCCTCTGGCTTCCCTTTGCATTTAGTTAAATGGATGAACTCTTATCCTTATAGCAGATTATTCAGACTTCTGTTTAACTTCGTCACCTCGAATGAAGTCGCAATCGTATTAGCTTCAAATTGACTTAAATATATTGATTATATGGTGCTCGATGAATTCTATGAAATTAAACCTAAAAAAATGCAACGAGTTTTCCTTCTCAAGAGCGAAGTCGTTCAATACCAAGCATTTCATTGATTCATACAAGTTGGAAAACGTTGATTCGCTCATCGATTTAGAGGTTCTATTCGACCAAACATTACGTTTTCATTTGCACATTGAGCTCTCTTCAAGTGAAGGTAGGTACGCGCTTGGTTTCATTAGGAGGTGTTCTGAAGAGCCGAAAGATCTTTCCATTATAAAAAGAATATACATTTGCTTACTTTGACCAATACCTAAGTATGCCTCTGTTGTTTGGTCTCCTTCCTATAGATATTATGTACATTTAATTGAAGCCGTTCAAAAGCAATTCTTGCTGTTTGACCTTAGGAATTTGCATTGGGACCCGCTTGTTTCTCTTCCTCCTTATGAAAATAAGTTGCGTTTGTTATCCTTGCCGTCAGTGGAGAAACATAGGTTTATTCTTGGTGTTTCCTTCTTAATCAAGTTATTTGATGGTACTATCGATTCGTCCACATTACTTGGTGAGAAAAGCTTTAATGCCCCTTATCGCTTCTCTAGGAACTATATTTTCGTTAAGGTTAATCAATGTAAATATAATTATGAGCTGTTTAATCCGTTCAGATCGGATCAATATCGGATTCTTTAAAGTCTATCAAAACAACTATTCTTAATACGCGCGATTTGTCCATGTCGTATTTCAACTAAGTTGCAATCTCAACATTTAACAACGATTCGAAAATAAAATGGTCTTGTTTATTATTATCGGCTAACAAGCTTTTGCATGTGTTCAATGGTTTAGGGGATCACTTGCAACTTGATTCTGTACCGGGTGTGGATGTGCCTCTGTACTAGCTGTGTATTCGCTTTCCTTTTTTTTTCTTTTTCTTTAGATTTCCTTATATACTTTATACTAGTTTTTAATAATAATTATATAAGATTTACTTCTAAGATATTAATTGAATTCGACCGTTAGTTTATTTTAGTTGAGTTTCTGCTAATTTCAATTGAAGTAAATAAATAGAAATAAATAAATAAATGTCTTCATACATATAATATTTTGCTTGCTAAAATGGGGTTTCTTCAACGCAACGATATGCAATCTGATGTTAAGCGTCGTAATTAAATTTTGTTTAGTAATATTTAGTTTTTAAGCCATTAAAATTTAATGTAAAAGAAGGAACGAAAATAAAGAGAAAATCAATTGGTGATTGTAAATGAAACGTTGCGTTTAAATTCGCATTGGCCTAGGGACTGCGTTAGCTGATACAGTTGGCAGAAAAAGAGTAACGTAGTCTTAGCAGACTGAAGGCGGCCTCAACAGGTAAAACAATTTAACGTAGAGAAGTCTCTATAGAAGCAGACTCTTTAATACCCGTTTTTCCACAACATTTACAATCAGAAACATTAAGCTATCCTTTGATTGTACTTTATCACTTACATTTTAAGAAAATTTTCACAATTTCTAGCCGCATAGTGCACCTCTGCTTTATGACGGCAACTCATACAGTGATCATGAATCTACAATAAGTTTAACCATTTTAAGAGTTTCTTTTCTTAGAAAACCTGGTGGTTTTCATGCAGATTCTTTTCATACTATGTTTAGTTTTCGTAACAATGCCAAAAAACATACTTTGTTTTCATTTGAAGACATACTTATAGCTTATTATGGAAGCCCTTGTATAGAAAGCGGTCCAAGACTAACTTGATTCGAATTTAATTTTTTATTTTCAAAAGGCTGCTTTTATATAATGTTAATTGTCTTTATTACATAATCAGAACGATACTATATTTTTATATGCACTTATTATACATGTTGTTTCTCCTATAATTAGCTAAACTAAAAACAATAGCGATTTAACAAAGCTTAACAATTCGTCTCTTCGAATTAGCACAAAAAAATTCTTTAAGCCAAAACAAGACCGCACAAAACTTTCTTACTAACCTTACGTCGGCAATCACAAATTAGTATGAACAAAAATTTCCTTTTTCCAACTTTTTCATTTACATATGAATGCTAGCAAGGAAAATGAGACAAAAGTCTTACGTGATCGTAGTAAAAACGTTTATCAACTATCGTCTTCGTTACTAACGAAAGCTAACTATCATATACGCAATTATCATGCAATATTCAATGAGACCGACGATAACAACATGTGTTGACACCAAAGTGAGTAGTATGGCTTTGTTCTGCTGTCTTAGTAAGTGGCCAAGAGACCATATAGCAGCGCATGTGCTTAGAGAAACCAAAAGTCAAAAGTGATAGGAAATATTTGTTTGCTGGATATACCAAATACACATGTTTTAGCAGATATCACTTTTTTACAAACAATGCTTTTGCTCTATTAAAATAATATTGAATATAAAGACCACGAGATACAACGAAAGTGGAAGAACAATTGCAAAATTTTATGCAAACTATATCATTCTTATAGAAATGGTTATTTTCGCAAAATGTGTGTCAATTATTACATAGGAAACACATCTACTATTGTATTAGAATTCAACTAGGTAAATGAATGTATAAGCTCGCATATTGACCGCTTTGTAGCAAAATGTTGTTAATATGAACACTTAACATGGGGGTACACATGAGCAAAACATATATGCACCTAACCTTTATAATTATGTTTGGGAATATTGTATGTAGTTGCACCAACGAGGTTTATTTGCAATAACTTTTGCTTGCGTTTACAGAGGTTATAGTAATATTAAATATATGTCGATGCGATATAAAATATGTGTAGACACTATTTTAATGTTCGGTTTGTGTAGACGTCATTGCAATATGGAATCTACGTGGACGACAAATTGATGTGTCGTTATCATTCATGAATGTAAGTCAATGCAAAGATACTTTCTTTACACCCCCTTTTAAAGAAAAATATATTCATAAATTCAGATACACACTTGACGCAACGTTCTGGTCTAAGTTTGTTGCAAATACATATATATTAAACGAAATAAGCGACGCAACCCTAAGGGATCCGACTTTTAACAAAATTAAAAATTATAAAAAATTTTTGACCTGATAAAAAAAACAACTGGATAGTAAAGTTATATTCTATTTCACTTCCAAAGGTGATTTGTCTATTCATAATAATATATTAAAAAATGTATAGATATTGATTCCAAAAAGTTTAAGAGGTAAAATATTGCAACTATTGTTCAGTGCCATATGGAAGTGTAGTGGTGCAAAAAACTTGCCCGACAGTTGTTTGGGCAATTATATTCACGAACATTTCAAATATTGCAAGGAGTTATTGTCCACGTTATTCGAAAAATACTTTGGTTCTAGTTAAGTTGCGATATATTTGAATTCAAGAACCAAAAGTATTTACTTGTTATTTATTCCAAGTTAATACTCCAAATTTATTGAAATTTAATTATTAAGCGCTTGTTGTTGACGAATAGAAGCTATTTAACTCTATTTTCGACAGACAGGGCATTTCAAATAACTTAATCTCAGATAACGGATCACCATTAAATTGAAAAGCGTTTATTAGACGGTTGCATGTATTCTAATAGGCGCCTTTTACAAGTAAAAATGATAAAGAAATGGGAATAACCAATGTACATAACGATTAAATTCAATGGTTTTGACCTTTCCCAACATTAGATCCCAGTTTTCCATTTAATATTATTGATTTATTTAGCGTATGTCGAAGCTAATCGCATGGAGCGCTCAAAATTGCATTTTCGGTCTTCATTGCTTTTGTTGTTTATTTGAAGAAATCTACTGTTGGCGATGCTGCTGCATCATATCCCAACACTCGGCTTCAGTTTCAACGGTTTAAAAGTGGTGACACGAATTGACTGAAAATGCCATTTTTTGGCCCCTTGTTGCAAGAGTTGTCAAGGATATACAGTTGCAGCGCGAATGGACACTTCTGCCACGCCCAGCGTACTCACCAGACATGGTGATTACCACTTATTTAGGTCGGATGCAGCATGGCTTGGTTGACATGCGGCTCCACATTGTTGAGGAAATGTCCTTCTACAATATCACAAATAGCTCATTAATTCACATAAACGTTTTTCTTTTCTGTAAACGATTACGGCAATAGATTTCGGACATTTGTTATTGATGTACACATAAAGAGCATATTTTTACAAAGATTGAAAAAGTACTACTCGCAGATTGTGGTTTTTTTTTTTAAATTAGTGCAACTTTATTAGCAGCGAATAGTAGAGGTATGTAAATCTGCCTAGTAATCAAACGTTTTTGTGTTAAATGTAGTAGGCGACTTGGAGGGATTACATACAAATATTGTAATAAAGGCTTTGAATGTGCTTTGACAATACTAAAGAGAATAATTAAATTTAGTTCTCCAATACGTCCTTAGCCACTCGTTTCAAACCAATTCTACTCTGGCAAACCGGGTCTAGAAGAATTTCGCACGATAAAGCTGGCTCTATATTCAAAATGTTAAACGGAAATCCATTAATTAACACAACATCTAAGACGGGTGCTGTCGATATGGATAAAACGAGTGTAGAACACCAAAAGGTAGAACCAGCAGCCTTAAAAAAATTTTTTTGAAATTTTTTTGGTTCAGAACAACAAAATGAAAGTTCCCAGTTAACCAACTTAACCCTTAAATGCGTACTGATGCAGATCTACATTGTAAGTTTAAAACTTAATATCTCTTTACATAGCAACCCTTGTATAGTCTGTTTTTTAACTTTTCTTTTACCAAACGGTTCACTTCTTTACCTGCGACAATCATCATTTTTGGCGCTCAATCTGAGTACAATTTCATTTCGGCGTGTGCTTCGAATTACGATTATTTGTATAAAAAGTAAAAAAACCATGGAGGAAAAATGGTTTTCGGATAGAAAAAAAGCAAGAATAAAGAACAATATTTATATTTTTGCATATACTGATATATTTACGTAAGAAAAACAGATTTTTTATGATGTAGAATACATCATTGTTCAAAATCGGTGCTTAAGACCAATCATCCTTAAGTTATTTTATGAAGTATTGTTACGGAAATCCGAATTCCAGTTTATTCCAATTAGTTGATTTTCCCGAAAAATAAATTCCCTAAAGAGGGAATAACCAAGTGCACTTTCGCGGCACGTCATACAGCTGCCGGCCGATTAGTGGAAAAGCGGATTAACGGATTAACATTGAAGTCGTGAACTTAGGTAATAGTAGTATGCTTGTAAAAATCTATATAAATAGATTATTTAGGCAGAGTTAGTCGAAAAAGAAAATTTGAGTCGAGAAGTCAAGAATATTGCCGAAGTAGATTGTAAATAAGGAAATTGATTGTAAATAAGAGAATCTTGAAGGGAAGATGTGCAAGTGTATTTCTCTTAAAAAGAAAAATCATGATCTAGCGATAAGAACTGTATCCAGAAAAGAATTTCGTAACACTATTTTCATATTTGTAGGCTTTTTTAAGTAATTGCGTTGTTGTTTTAGTAATTATATAAATACAATGCGGTTAAATAATTTTGACAGTAATTTCTTACGAGTTGTATATATTATAGAAAAGATCTTTCGAGCGATCATCATCCAAATCACGATCCCTTACACACGATCAGATCTGTGATAAACCACCTAAATGAAACGTTCTCATCTATTCCTGTAGCCCAACTCCTACTCCGAAAAGAGGTCGTATTTGCCAAATAAGTCCTACAGCCGAGATTACAAGGTATTTGTTTTATGTAGTCTCCTGGGATACGCATATCGTTTCAAAGTTGCTCCGGAAATAAAGTCAAAAGAAATACACTAGCATATGAGACAAATTAGGGAGTCACTATTTACATCGTCTTACCATTACCCCGAGTGATGCCAAGTATGAGGAATCGTATAGTGTCTTTTGATCATTTTTACACATCATTGTCCCTCCCATGCTATTAAGCGAAAGATGAGCTTCATTGTGTCGAAACTGTGCGATAGAGATGTTGATTTTTGTTTTTTGGAAACCCCAAAATTGGCTGCTCAGACTTCTACTACTACAATCCTTTCTCCTCTTTTAATAAAGTTATTATAACACATAAGAATATATAAACGCATAAGAAAAAAATGAGTTTTTATTTATACAAAAAAAAATTAAAAACAGTGGTTATTTACATATCCTTTACGTGAATAATAATAATGAAATAATTTTTTCTTGAATTAATAAGAAAAGATAAAAAAATCAAAATATGTATATATATGCCTAATGTTTACATATTATAAAATGTTTAGAAACATGGTATACAAAACAAAAAAAAAGGGCGCCGCCGCAACGCTGACTGCGTGCTGCTGCTGGTAAATATTCTGATGACGATGGTGATTAAAAAAGTTATTGTAGAGGTGAGTGATGCTGATGGCTAACTGAGTGATGAGCTTGTACTTGTTTGTTCAGATTTTATATTACACTAAATTGTCTCGGTTGATGATATTGTTCATGGATGGTATAGTAAAGTAGAGTTTTTATTTAAATGTTTATGGAAAACCGATAGCTCATTTAATTAATAGGGGTATATGTTCTTGGAATTAAGTAAATTGCGAATAGTTTTTATATGAATTATTGTTGTGTTTGATTTATAATATATACGAGTTATTTTACGGTTAACAAAAAGGGTCCATACACAAATTTATTGGAAATGTTTTCAGTATAGAATTTCATTATTCTTATTTCTAAAGCTGTTTTGGCATGTTTTCAACAATTGAAATATCTTTAATTTGAAGTTTTAATTCTAGACTCTTCTTTAACGCTCAATGAAAAAAATTTTATGATTTTAGGACAAGAGCTTTATTTTCGTGATTTTATTCGGCAATGTCCTGTAATCAAGGTTTTTACCGCAAACACAATTTTGCAAAAATCGCAAAGTAGAGTTTTTATTATGTTAAACAAATATAAAGCCAAGTGCAAAGAAATACTGTAGTTTAGCATTTCTCTCATTTTTAAAATATATTGCTTCCTTTTTTGTTTTTAATTCAACTACAAATTAAAGTTAGATCGCGAGCGCAATTTGAGTAAATGAAATGAAAATCCTTTTAATTATTTGATTTTAAATATCGTGTTCAACAACGATATATCCAATTTACTTTTTTAAACTGCTTTGGTTGTAAAATTATCGATGTGTAGAAGAGCGTCGATATAGCCTCTAGCCTGCTTAAAACCTACTTGTTGCTTTGTAATTAGGTTCTTGGACTCAAGAAACCAAAATAGTCTAGATGCCATAATTTTTTCCAATAACTTTAAGATACAACTGCCGCCAGTTTCCACATCTTGGGAATGTGGTCAATCGAAAATACCGCATTATATACGTCCACTTGGCTTTCTGTTTACTTGAATTTGATTGCACGCTGATCATGCGGTTTGAATGCTATCTAAATTTGGTGCCCTTCCCTTGATTTCGAGAGACATCATTCAAGTTCTAAGATTGATATAGAAAAAGAATTGAGAATTCTTTTATTCTCGCTAGAGGGGCTGGAGAAGCTACTGTCAAAGGAGTTTTGCTACCACATTTCTTCAAAACAATTAGAAAGCCCATACGCCTCATTTAAAGTTCCTTTGGGAGTGCAGATGGCAGAAATTTCACTCGAATTTAAAGTCCCACTGAGTTTGTTGACTCTGCTCCAGACAACTTTCATTGATAGCAACATGTTACATCAATGTACGAAAAGGTGTGATCAGTTGAAAAATGTGTTGGTCTTCCATCATTTATTATCGAGAGATGGCGTTGAATTGTTTGAATTGAACTGTTTTCTAAATCAGTGCCACGATTGTTGTTGCGTGTCGAGCTCTAAATGGTGTTCCAGCTACCAAAGTCGCCACATATAATTAAAGAAGGAGCAAGTGCGGAGAATGAAATATAAAGTTTTTGCTGAGAAAACAACCGCGAAGGTGGGATTTATTTATTTGTTTATTTTTTTACACATGAAACTTATCTAAAATAAACCAGCAGCTGAATTCAATTGATTCTTAGACAGAAATCTTATACTAATTATTATTAAAAACTAGAAAAAAGTATGTAAGGAGAGGTCAAAAAAAACAAATTCATGTATAAACAAATAAGAAAAAAAGAAAACATGTACACCACCAGCACAAAGGCACACCCACAACACGCACAGGTCCAAGTTGCAAGCGAACCCCAAAACCATTGAAAACATGCAAAAGCTTAGCAACTGATAACAGTAAACAATATGAGTTAATTTTCGAATCATAGTGAAATGTTAAGACTGCAAGTTAGTTGAAATACGACATAGGCAAATCGCGCGTATTAAGAATAGTTGTTTTGATAGACTTTAAAAACTCCGATATTGAGATTTAGTGATAGATATCATTTACGTTTCTGCGAATAACTCTGAACGGATCGAATAGCTCATAATTATACTGACTAGACTTATTGAAGATAAAGTTCCTGGGGAAGCGATCATGGACAGTGAAGTTTATCTCACCAACTAAAATGGGCGAATCGATAGTACCATTAATTAACTTGATTATTTATTTATTTATTTATTTATTTATTTATTTATTTATTCTACTTATACATGAGACCCAACTAAAAACAAATGACAGTCGAGTTCAATTGACTCTTAAAGTAAATCTTAAATTACTTATTATTAAAACTTAGCATAAGTATAATAAAACAAATAAGAGGGAAAAAAGAAACAAAAGCGTGTACACAACTAGCACAGAGCGACACCCACAACCGGTAGAGGGCGAAATTGCAAATGAACCCTTAAGCCATCGCAAACATGCATAAGCTTGGCAACCGATAATAGTTGACAACAATTAATTTTCGAATCGTAATAGCTTTTTAGGGTTAAAAGCTAGTTTAAGTTCGACGTAGGTAAATCACATTATATATTAAGCAATTATATTAAGCAATGTTGCTTTAATGGACTTTAAAGAGTCGGATAATGAGAATAAGTGATAGACGTCATTTAGCTTCTTGCAAACAACTCTGACCGGGTTAAACAGCTCATAATTATATTTACATTGATTAAGCTTAACCAATGTAAAGGGCCTAGAGAAGCGGTTTACTTTTATTACTTTGATTACGAAGCAAACGCCAAGAATAAATCTACGTATCTCAGGTAACGGCAAAGATAACAGAAGCAACCTATTTTCATAGGGGGGAAGAGAGGCAACCGAGTTCCAACCCAAATTACTGAAGACAAACAGCAAGAATTGTTTTCGACCATATTCAATTGAATCTACATAGCACCTATAGTAAGGAGACCACACAACAGAGGCATATTCAAGTATAGGTCTAACCAAACACATGTACAGCCTTTTGGTAATGTAAGGATCATCAAGCTCTTTGGACCACCTCTTTATGAAACCAAGCGCGGACCTAGCTTTGCTTAACAAGAGCTCAATGTGCAACTTAAAACGCAACCTATGGTCTAAGAGAACGCCTAAGTCTGTGGACGACTCGACGTCCTCCAACTTGTGTGAATCTATGAAATAAAGGGTAATGAATGACTTCCTTCTTGAGAAAGAAAGCTTCTTACATTTATTTAGGTTTAGTGTCATATTATTCGACGAACACCATGCCACGAAATTATTCAGGTGAGTTTGAAGCTGATGTGATTGCGGTTCTACGGAAAAGGAAGAAAACAGTTTCACATCATCAGCATACATTAAGATCTGGCTGGATTTAATCGCCGAAGGCAAGTCATTAATGTATAGATTAAATAAAATGGGTCCTAAGTGGCTACCTTGAGGTACGCCTGACGTAACGCGGAATTCATGTGAGGTGGTGAAGTTAAACAAAACCCTGGGTGACCTATTATGCAGATAAGAGCTTATCCATTTCACTCAATGAAAAGGGAAACCAGAGGCTTGGAGTTTAAGGGTAAGTAATTTATGGTTAACCAAATCGAACGCTTTGCTAAAATCAGTGTATATGACATCAGTGCGAGAGCCACTAGAAAAAGCCTTGAAACCATGACAAGTAAACTCTAACAGATTGGTGACCGTAGATCTACCTTTTCGAAAGCCATGTTGGAGTGGAGAAATATATGATTTGGTGGCAAAGGCTAAATGGTAAGTCACAATTCTCTCGAATAGTTTAGGCAAGACACTCAAGTTGGCGATGCCTCTATAGTTCTCAAGAAGTTGTCTACTCCCATATTTGTGAATAGAAATAAGAAGCTAGGAATAAGAAACTACTTTTCCAAAAAAAAGGGGAAAACACCTAAATTCAAGAACTGATTAAAAATCTGAGAGATAACGCCACATAGTTCAGCGGCACAAGATTTAAATATACATGATGGAATTCCATCAGGTCCAGGCGAACAACTGTATTTTAGAGAGCTCAACCCTTTGAGAACGTCATCTTCAGAAACGACCAAATTAGGTATGGTAACCAAGTTAGTTATAGGATAAGGGTAGTTTGCTAATAAATCGAAGCTAGCAGACGAAAAGTTTCGATGGAAATACTCAGCAAACAGATTTGAGATTTCAAAATCATCCGAGGAGTCAGGGCCATTAAAAGAAACATGCGAGAGATGTGTGGAAATTTTTCTTTTTGAATTAACAAATTTAAAAAAGTATTTATGATTAGCAAATAGAGAGGATTTAATGAACTCAAGGTATTTGCAATAATAATGGTGGTTGAGGAAGTTAAATCTATGCCGTGCGGCTGAGTACGCGAAATAGTCTAGAGAAGAGCCACTTTTTAAAAATTTCTTGAACAACTTGTTTTTCCTATTCTTATAATACCTAATTGTCGTATTAAACCGCGGGGACACCTACTTTGAGGTCGGCACTGCCTAAGCGGAACAGATGCAGCAATAGCTAGATTTAATGTATTGTAGAACGATGACAATAAGCTTTCTACACTACCAGTTGAGAAATCAAGCCTCATATGTGAAAGATGATATTTTAGCAATGCAATATTGATTTTATGAAAATCATAATATTTTTTTGAAAAAGTTTGATTTGGCACATTAAGGCGATTGAACGAACCATCATACTTGTGATGAAAGGAAATGCACATGGATGGATGATAAGGATCCTCAGGTACACTAAAAGGTGGACAACGATTTACACTAATCTCAGGAAAATTGGCAAAGCAGAGATGAAGCAGTCTACCATTACAATTAGGGGTACGATTATATTGAACTAAAGTGTGATCAAATAATTCGTTAAAGAACACAACAGCTCTATCAGATGTTGAAGTAGGAATCAAACAGTCAGAATTATCACTGTTACACCAAGTGGCTTGAGGCATGCTGAAGTCTCCCAGAAATGGCAATTAATACACCGCCACCGGATTCAATCGATGATTTCTGAAAACGTGGAAAGAATTATGGAAAAGTTCCGACGAATGTAGATCAGGTATTAACCAAGGCCAAACAGAAAAACTCCGTGCTCACTGAATTAAGGAAAGTAGAACGAATTTTTGAATTTAGGCCCCTAACATTTTGATAAATGAGATATAATGGGACTGAAGAAAAATTTAGTTTTTTGAAGGCGACAGGACTACTGCTTTGGTATTACGGGGTCGATCGCGAGGGATAAATTCCTTAATAAAGGATCCTACTGGCCACAGTGGTTAGCAACATATCACTGTTTTCAGTCGGAAGTGGTATTTTAAAAGAAGAGATTGCTGTAGATTCAGAAGGAGCCAATTTGAAAATGCTAACGCGCTTTAGTAGGGTATACGACTGGGGCGTTATGAGATGGGGAGAATATTGAGGGGGTTACCACACTTGCACGAGTTGCTTGAGCGACATGCCCAGTTTGGTGACCAGCGTTCACATTCAAAGAGCCAGGGGGAGAAGATGATTTATTTTGCTCTTTATTATTTTTAGGCGATGACGCCTGATTAGAGTGAGTGACGCCACGGGGGGGAGATACCCTTGCCACTTCAGCATAGCTTAAACCAGAAAGACTTGCCGGCTTGTCTGTAACTATTTTGTTACGGACCACGCCAGCAATATTGGAAACGCTGACGTTCATTGTAGAGTTAGAGGGAGCGCTAACTTGTACCAACGAATCAGATTTAGAAGGACCCAGAGGTGACGTACCACACGTTACGTTACGAGTTGTAATTTTGCTAGCTTGTGAAGAAGGTGAGTGCTCAATAAAGCGACACTCGTCAAATCTAGACTTAATTAGCTCAAACTTTTCCCGCAAGGAGCCGAGATTTTTACTCAATTCAGAGAAAGCAATTCTCGTCTCTGTGAACAATTTGTAGAAGTCTATGTCCTGCTTTCTATAGTCAGGACATGACTATCGTAAGCCTTTCGTGGGGTCAACGACTGGGTCAGCAGCACGGCCGAAAATGCGAGCACACTTTGCAAGGCCAAAGCGATCGGAGAGCCAACACGACACGAATCTTTTAAATTCCGGGCGAGTTTTTGCACGACATGATGTATATAAACAGTTCATGTCAAGTCAAAAAGATAGAAGTGGATTATGAGGAGAAAAAAAGAGCAAATTCAGGATGATCCACAATACTACATCTATCTAAAAATTTAAGAAAATTTCTCCCTTACGTTGACACTGCAACAAGAGAGCAAGAGAACAAGAGAAAGCAAAACTAACCTGCAAACACCAAAAAAAAAGAGAGAAAACAACATCACAAAAATTATCTCTCAAATTAGACGAAAATTTCACACTACTGGAGCAACGGTTAACAAAGAACAAGAGAAAAGCTGTAATCACTAAAACAAAAAAAAAAAGAAACACGAAAGAGACTTATTAACAAGAGCACAAGTGCTGACCGTAAGAACCAAAATGAAAATCACGACAAAATTTCAATATAATTAATATAATTCTTTCACTCTTACACATACACTCTTACATATAAAGCAATAAGAAATTGAAAACAGTGCAATAACTTTTCACACAAAAATAAAACGATACGATCACGGCGCGATCAGTTGCCAAACTAGAAGAAGGAAACACCAAAAACTAATTTAGGCTTCTCAAGTGACGGTAAGAAGCAACCCATTTTCGTAAGGAGGAAGAAAGATAAGCGGGTCCCAACGCAAGTTCTTAACGCAAAAAGCAAGATTTGCTTTTGAGCTGATTCAATTGAATGTACATAACATTTATAGGAAGGAGACCAAACAACAGAAGCATACTTAGGTATTGGTCTATCTAAACAAATGTATACCTTTTTTGTAATGGAAATATGCTTCAGCTCTTTGGAGCACCTCTTCATGAAATCAAGCGCGGACCTATCTTCAGTTAAAGAGAGCTCAATGTACAAATGAAACCGTAATGTTTGGTCGAATAGAACCCCTAAATTGATGAACGAATCTACGTTTTCCAACTTGTGTGGATCAATGAACTACTTAGTATTGAATGACTTCCCCCTTCAGAAAGAAAATTTGTTGCATTTTTTTAAATTTAAATTAATAAAATTTAACGAGCACCATGTAACCAAATTATGTAAGTCCATTTGCAGCTGATACGGTTGCGATTTCAAGCAGCAGGAAAAAACAGTTTAACATCGTCAGCTTACATTAAGATCTGGTTGGATTTAATCACCGAAGAGGGATCATTAATATATAAATTGCGTAAAGGAGACCAAAAGTGGCTACCTCCAGGGACGCTAAAATAGAGAAATATAAGATTCGATAGCAAAAGCTAAACGCTAAGTAACAATTCCGTTAAACAATTTAGGTAAGACACTCATCTTGACGATGCCTCTATAGTTCTCAAGGTGATGTCTGTTTCCACATTTGTGAAGTGGAATATGGGAACTACTCTTCAACGCACAGAGGAAACAACAGATTTAAAGTGCTTATCGAAAATCTTTGAAATAGCACCATAAAGCTCGTCAGACTATGATTTAAGTACACATGATGGAATTCCATCATGTTCAGGCGCACAACTACTTTTTAGATACCTCAAATGATCTAAAACATGAAATGGTCAAATTAGGAATCAAAACCGAGTTACTTATCGGGTACGGATAGTTAGGTGTTGAAAAATTTCGTTGGAAGTTTTCAGCAAAGAGATTTGAGGTGTCAATATCACCAGAGGACTCAAAGCCGTTGAAAGAAAAATGCGAAGGATATATGAAGATTTTTGGTTTGGAGTTGGCAAACTTAGAAAAATATTTAGCATTAACAAGCAATGAGGATTTTATCAACAGAAGTTATCTGCAATAATATTGGTGATTGTGGTAATTAAATCAATGTCTTGCATCAGAATAAGCGAACTAGTCATAGGAAGAACCACTTTTCTTAAATATTTTGTTTTTCCCATTTTTGTAATTTTGTTGATATGGAGCGGAAGCACTGTATTGTTGAGTTTAAATTAATACGTTTGTAAAGGATGATGGACTTTATAAAAACACCGGCTCATTATTTTAAATATACATTTTGATCAGGATTCACGAAGTATCCGATATGTGATTTGGGTGGAATAGGATTAAAAAGAACTTTTACAATGGGCCTCTTAATATGAAAAAGGAATACAAAGTTTGGTTTAAAATTACTTACAAATATACGGAGTTCATACAAATTATTAATGAGTCCTTTAATGCGCCACTGCAGAATTTTAAAACTTTGTTGAATTGTGTGTGTGTGTGATGGGGTCCATGGTGGATTTTTGTTGTCGCTTTATTATATAGTTAATTTATGACAAAAAAAACACTCCCACTTGAAAAAGGACTCCGAAGTACTGACAAATATAAAATGTTGCTTGCCCATTTTTTTTGTTTATTTTTATTTGTTTTTTTTAAATAAACACACACGCTCACGGTACCCACTATAATTACCTTAGCAAAAAGAATCCAAAACCAAAATTTTCAGTCAAACACGAGCCAAATGTACGGAAAAAAAAACAAAACCAAAAAACAAACCAAAAATCGCAGATAAAAAAAGTGGGGTGTGAAATTAATAAATTTGTTAAGTAAAAATTCCAGTTTCTTATTAAAAGTAAATTGCGATCGGTTGATTCTACACTATGGAATATTTTATTATTTTGAGCGTTTTTTGTGTTATTATTTTTGATTAACAACACCGCAAACTACTTTTACAAAAGTAAAATTAATATTACTAATAGTTATGTACATTACAGAAAGCTTCTCACCATTGCAGTCATAGTAAGAAGTCGGCCTAATGTGTTTTTACCTTATAAATTATTTATTTTAAGTAATCCTTGGCTCTCCACACAAGTTTGCAAATATTACTGCTATTAACACTAAGTAAACGCACAATATCTTTTGTGTTGATAATTTTTTTATATTTTCTTATAAATGCATTTTTGATAAGAGAGAACACATCGCAGCTCTTATAAGCAAGGTTTTTTATGAGAAATTACCAAACGTAAGCAAAAGCTTTTCTTTTAGGGTTCATTATTTTTTCATATATATTTCTAATTTATCCTTTAATAATAAACATATCCTAACCCTAAATGTCGGTCTTAATATCCACTGATAATGGAATGGTTCAATTTCTCAACTTATTTTGAACTTATCTTACTCGTCAACATTTTTGAATTTGTGCAAGGATTTCACAATGTACGCATAGTCACATTTGTTTCATTGGCGATAAAGTCTGTCTAATTATCTATTCACTATTGGCTAGTGAACTTATTGCAAGCAATTTAGAATGAGAATTTTCAATGTGCGGCACAGGGCCTACCCGTGTTGATTTCACAGACGTCTGATATTTTCTTGTTGACTTTAATATAAAACAAGCGAATAGTTTAGAAAAGTATTGCTATTGAGTAAGGATATATGTATATATAAACTTAACCATGTTTATATATATTTATGTTAAAGTGATGATACAGTTTTGAGGTTTATACCGGTTTGGTGGTGGTTCGAACATGAAACTGTTCCATTCTGTTCAGTGATACTTTGGTGGATAACGTGGAACCACATATAATAGATCAACTTCCAACTGTCAAGTTCGGAAATCTGCATTCTGTGAATTTCAAGATATCGGAGCAAAGGGACTTTGCGTCTTTCAATATTAGCGTTCATGATGACCTTTATAAATCTATAGTCGAAAGCTAATTTTGTCCTCAATCAAAGGAATCTACCTATTCTGTTCTACCAAAATGTTAGAGGTTTGAACAACAAGTTTCAAGAATTCAGTCTGGTTACCTGTGATTATTACATAATAACACTATTTGAACGATGGCTCAAGCCTAAGGTAAACAATGTGGAACATTTTGTAATGAATACCAACTTTTTCAGAAAAGCAGATGGGAAAGTTCGGCTCAGTGTTACCTCATGTATCCAATGTATTTAGTTCGCGGCTCCCATGATTGTAGATGTTGAATTTTTAACCGTTCATCTCAAAAGTTATTTTAAAAACATATACGTTTTTTTCATATTGTAATTTATGATGATTGCAGTAGTAGCATAAAAGATAAATACAGTTGCAAGATTTGGTTTCATAGGAATTTGTGGATGATTCGCCAAAAGAGAGTCCTATCTACACGGCTTCAGTACGCCAAGTCAAACTACTTCCTTATTTGACAAAATGATTTGGCTAGAAGCGTCCCTATATAAAACGCAGCGGTTGGAACACTGCAGCCGATTCTGCGGTCTTGAATAATCTCTCTTTTTAACCTATTAAGTCTACTTAGATCTACGAATAAAGAAAACTGCTGAATGCTTTGGTCGGCATAAGTATGAATATGGTAACGGCACTTGACGAATTGCATTTCTTGAATATGTTGTCGAATTAAGTTCTTTTCTTTTTGTTTTCATTTTTTGTTTGCACCTTTAATTCATACTACACCTCAAACGGACGCACATATGCAACTATATGCGATCACACTACCCCCTTACTCATTAAAGGAGAAAAGTGTTTATGTATTATTTTTTATATTTGTATAGCGTAAAGCAGAACGTAAGTTAAATTATATATGCATATCATTTATATATATATATATATATATATATATGTTTATTAAAAATTGAGTACTGTACTTCCTACTTTTGTAGGTGTTTATTTATGTATGTGTGTCTGTTTATAGTATTTAATTACGTAATATGTTATGACGTTAATACTAAAATTTACATGTATTTCATTGCTTTGATTTTCGTTCTTTTTTATTTGCTAGGTTTTGTATTTGCATGTTTGTTAACTGTAATATCTTTTAACAAAATTTTTATGTTTATGTTTAACTTTTATTGTTATATTTGTTTTTTGTATGTTGGTGACTTTATATGGGCCTCCGCATGGTTTGTCTAACCTTTTCGTATTACGTCTTTCTAACAAAATTGATTCTTCTAGTTTGTTTCCATTTTTTTTAGTGCTTTTGTTTTTTCGAGGGATTGTTTAAGTTTTTTTTCCAATTCACTTGTGTATTTACCTAAATTTTGTGTTCGTTTTGAATGTAATATCTTTTTATTTTGCATATATGGTAATTTTCCTCATATTAATTCGACTGTAGTAGATTTAGTTTCTGATTACATGAGGGGTGGCATTGTATGCGAAAGTGCTTTGTTAACTCGAGTTGTATAGTGCGAATATATCGAAAGTTATTGGATGGTTTTTTTTGAACCTACAGTGTCTGTGCATAATGTGTGGAAACTGGTAGACGCTGCATCTACTGTTGTTAAAGGTACTTTTGTGTGGTTGGATTGTTTGCATGTGTGGCAAGTATTACATCGTTTTACGTTGGTTTTCTCCTTATAAACATATTTCGCTAGATGCATTTTTGGCTTAATTTTTTGAAAGTTTTTCTAACTCCAAAATGTCCTGAGTAGGTGCTAGTGTGGTGTTCTTTCCTTTCTTTTTCATTGTAAATCGCTTGTTTTTCTTTATATAGTAGAATATTTATGCGGCCTCTTTTAATCTTGTCCAATTTTTCTTTCAATATTACAACTCTTTGGTTATATGTTTAAATCTTTCATTTTTTAAATTTAGTGCATAGTGTTTATAGTTTAACTTATTGAGTTTTAATGACAGTTTTTCCAAGAGCGCATCGAAGTGGTTTAAACATTCATTGCATCTCCCACGTTTAACTCTTTAATGTTTTTAATTATAATAGCGTTTATACCGCTTTCAAATTTAACTTTTAATTTTCTTGTGTTTTTTATGTCATTGATGGACGTACATTCCCATTGTTCTTTATTTGCATTTGCTTTTGTCGATTTACTTCTCATTATGACGAAAGCGTTTTTTATCCTCGTGTGTTTCTTTAGGATCATTTCTTTCAGTTCATATTATTCAGTATTATTCAGTATATATTGCTCTTGATAAAGCATCAATGTTGGTGTTGCTTGAACCTTTTTTGTGTCGAAATCGTAGTTTGCTAACTCTATTTTTTATATATTAATTTTTGCAACTCCCGGAAGGAACCATCAGAGACCCCACAAAGAATATATATACTTAATCAGCGTGTCTGTCTGTCTGGTTGTCCGTCTGTATAATCTAAACATTCTCCTGGCCGAACAAATGAAGCTATCGACTTGAAATTTGGCAGAACCATTCGAAGTTCTTGCACGTAGGTTGGTATTGAAAATGGGTCAAATCGGTCGAAAAACACGGCGAAAGCATCACGGAAACTGAGAACATCTTTCTTTTTAAAAGGAAATGAAAAATTGGTTTTTTGCTCATTACTCATAAACTATAGCAAATAAATGTACAACGTTTTGAATGCATATTCTATTGGCAATGCTGTGGCATTCGTGCACAAAAGTGGCAAAAATTGACCACGCCTACCCAATATTGTAGTCTATCAATATTTAATTATTTTTTCAATAACCTTATAACACGCAGAAACAAGCTTAAAAAACCCTATAAAGTAGACAAATTCTTGGCCAGTTACAACTTTTGAATGTACGTCTGTTCGTCTGACCATGTGCCTGCAACTCTGTAGTGGTTTGTGGTAAGCATTCTCCTCTTAGCAAGAGCGAACAAATCGGCTGCAAATTTGCATAATAATTTAGAATTGACCTAAACTATTTAAAGGACACGCCTACAACGCCCACATGTCTATGCGACAACAACTTTTATTTTGAAAATAGAAGAAATGTTTTGTTCTTTTACTTCTTTTGCCTTTTTTTGGGGTAAACGGTGATGGGTATAAAAGATTCGGTCCCGACCGAATTTAATTTTCTTACTAGTTTTTTTTTGTCAGTTTTGATTTGGCGTGTTTGTGAGAGAATAGGGATATCGGTAACCTGTGATCAGTTACCACTGCAAAATAAGTAGAGTCTAAAGTAAGTTATTCCAAAGTGAACTACGGGTGATTTTTCTTGTATAATTTGTTTATTTTTTCATGTTTGTTTAGGGATTTGCTTGCGTATGCCGTAGATGGGTGTTTATCTAATTCACCTTAGGATAGCACTGCTCCTAATGCACAGCCCGATGCACATGTCGTTAAGATGAAGTCTGCATTTTTCGGTTGGTGAAATTTTTTCATATGTGACGGGGGCTGGCTTTATGCCTTGGGGGCTTATGGGGCGTCTTAGGAAACTTACTTTTGGTTGCAGAAAGTTGCGGTTGTTAGTTTTAGGTTGTACTTCTTAAGTCTTTCAAATACCTCAAGGTTCTGATGTGGTGGTCATAACTATATTATAATATCGTCAACGTACAAAAATGCTTCGACTTGCAAGCTTGATAACGTTATAGTTAGCATTCTTTGGAAACTGTTTGATGAAATTTTGTGTGCTGATAATGTTTTTTAGATTTTAAGAAGGATATTAATGGTCAAGATTTTCTGTTGAGTTCTATCTGGTGGAATTAATTTGTCACGTCCAACGGTGACAAGTATTTTGCTCTGCCCAGCGCCTCTAAAATGTCTTCCAGTTTTCTAAGGGGAAACTTATCCTTGCTGACTTTTTCTTTAACTTTCTACTTTTCTTACGTACGAGTAAAACGGGCGAATTTTAGGAGCTAGTGGAAGATTCGATTATTTTTTGGCTCAGTAGTTCATCAACATGTGTGTGTATAGTGTCGGTTTGTGAGTGTGGTTATTTTTAATTTTTAATGTAGACTTGAGTTTCGTCAAGTGTTTGTGGTAATTTTTAATTTTTAATGTAGGCTTAAGTTTCGTCAAGCGTTTGTATGAATGTATGTGTGTTGAGTGAATTCTTTTTTTCAGTGTTATCTAGGGTGTTAAGTTTTTATGGATTTTAATATTTTTTAAAATCGTTGTTTATCGTGTTTGATATGTGTCTACTATTTCGTAATTGTTTAGTGGTTCAGGTGATGTGGTGTACCGGTTTCTCTTTATTGAATGTGTTTCTGCCCTCCTTTTTATATTACTATGTTGGTTACGAATTTTCCTTTTTGTATCTCCTTACTTAGTAGTATCATATCCTTTTGTATTTTGATATCTATTGGTAGTATTATTTCGCATCGTGTAGAGAAGATTAGGTTATCTTTGCTGGTCATTTGGTCATATATAGGGAGATGAATTTGCTCGCTGTTAGTATTAATGGTTAAGACGAAATTTCCGTAGTTTACATTTCAAGTGTATACTAACAAGAAATCTCTACCTATGATCCTGTCTGCTTGTGATGCGGAAATAAGGGTTTACTAGTTGTATTTTATCTCTGTAGTTTCATTTTACAACTGCATTTTGATTTGGCGGTTTCCAGTATATATAAATTCGCTAATTCCCAGTTTGTATAAATTCGCTAATTATTATCGCTAAGTTGCTACATTCTGAGCCGTCTCGCTGATAGCCCTGCAATAGGCGTAGTAGAAATGTTAATTTCGGTTTGCTTGTTTTTTTAATATCGTGTACGATTTAGTTTGATAATTTTGAAATAGCGAAAATTTGGTAGGGTATGTTTGATAACTGATTTAAGCATTCAGTCTCGAGGTCCGCAACGGAGTCTAATCCGTTTCCCAGTTCTTGTATTAAATGTGTCCACTTGTTTCCAAGGTTTCGTTGTTCCTGTTACAATTTCTATTAGAGTTATTAGTATTGTAATTGTTTATAGTTTTTCCATTGTTGCTGAAATTTTGGTTACCTTGTTAAAATTGTTATACATGATTGTTGTGTTAGTTGGAATAATTCCTGTTAGGATTGTTGTTTCTATTGTTGTTCCACGTACGTATTGTTTCTGGTGTTACCGCTATTGATTCCGTTGTTGGGATATTTAGGTGTGATATTTCTGTTTGGTATAGAATTAGTGTTTATTTTTATAATGTTAGTGTTGGATTGAGCCATTTTCTCAAATTCCGGCGCAATGTTAATAGCTTCAGATATATTTTTCGATTGTGCCGCAAATATGGTGACTTTCATATGATCATCGTTCGCCCGTTTTTAAATATGGTTAGCGCATATGTATCGTTAATATTTGTTGTAGCGTTTTTCTTTTCTGAAGTGGTATTTTGATTTGTTGGTT
This sequence comes from Glossina pallidipes, assembly GCA_000688715.1. Lineage (NCBI taxonomy): Eukaryota > Metazoa > Arthropoda > Insecta > Diptera > Glossinidae > Glossina > Glossina pallidipes. The sequence goes on from KK499965.1 coordinate 433,413, forward strand.
ATTCAACACTGCAATAATATTTAATATTAAAAAAAAAAGTTTTCACCCGTTGCCCCACAGATTTTACAACGTAGTACGTAGCGCCAGGATTATTGTTGTTTTCGCAAAATAAATTTCGCATTATACCTCGTCCTTTGCCTGGCTCACAAACTAACTAGAAGCGTTGTAAAAAAAAAACGTTTTTCATACAGTTACTCAGCAAGTATTGCCAACTGAATTTTAAATTGATACCGTAATTATCCTAATAGACTAAAGCTCGATGTGTGTGCTTGGATAGTTCGGAAAGAAATTTCATGCATAAAAAATTGTTGAAAAAAATCAAAGTTATGACGTGCTATGGAATCGAGTAGCCGTGTCCTATTAGTTCCATTTTTATAGGGCTATTACGGCATAGCCCATAGACTATGCGTTCGTATTGTTGTAGATTTATCTGGTGTAGTGTATCAATACTGACCAACAATCCAACTTTTTATTCCGTTTGAAAAACAAAGGTGCTCTCGCTTTACATAGTATTGTAGGCATGTCGTTGGACCGATATATCAACCTGCATGGAAAAGAATGCAATCTTTCAGTTAAATTTGAAGTCGATAGCCTCACTTTTGGGGTGAGGAAAATGTTTACAACAGACATTTCAGAGATGGACAGACAACCAAAGGGACAGACGTACATTCTTAAATCGATTCAGAATTTGATGCTGATCAAGAATGTACATACTTTGTGCAGTCCCTGAAGTTTCCTTCTAAGCGTTGCAACCGTTTTGACAAGACGAAGATACCACCATCTTTCTGTGACGAGTACAAAAATAAATTAAATTCATACAATTGCTCTACCTATCGGTGTAAAGAAAAAAAATTATACATAAAATATTATTCGTTGCTGCCCTCTAATTAACTGTAAACGATACAACGAAATACAATTCGTAAGTAAGTAAATAAGAGCAAGCTAATCAAGTGTTTTCATTTATCCAGTTGTGCATTTTTTTTATTTAGGTTTTCTACGTGGAAATTTAGTGTTTTGTCCATAGACCTTTATTTTTTACAGACAGTTTTAACATGCTTTGGCCTTGTAAAGAAGGTTTTGTACTGTTTCATTGTTCATATTTTGCCGTCTTGCTGCAGTTCTAATCCAAAGACATTTAAAGTTACTAGCAAGATTTTTATATTGTGCCAGCTTTCTCTTCACAAATGCCCACAAATTTTCGATTGGAGTTGAATTCAGCCTTTGCGCTGGCTATATAAGAGTTCGAAAATTTTGCTCCTCCAACCAAGTCGCCTCTTCAACAAAATACATAGATTTTTCAATAAAAAACTTGTCTACAGTATGATGAGATAATCTTCATTTTTCATAATTATATTGATTCTTACTAGGGTGCCCACATGCTACCGTATGAAAAAACTCCACACTATTATGCCACCACCATCGTGCTTCATGATTTGCTTCATTTGTTTTTTTTCTTCTGCTGAACCGCCGAAATAAGACCAAATTTTTGTTGTGCTCGACGAGCAGTCAATGCTTTGACACTCTTATTTAATGTTATTGCAGATGCTTTCGAAGGTCTGACCTCATTTTGTTTAGCAAACGCTCCATTAGCCGAACATTACTGTAACTTAGCTATCTAGGACGACTTCCATTGTTTCTTAAGAATATTAGATTTCTTTTTTTTGTGATTCAAGGTACTGTTCGCTGACAATCATTAGGTTTTCCGGAAATTTTTCTTAAAGAATACTCTCTTTCAACTAGGAAAACTACATTATTTTGGACTTCACTAGGAATTTTTTTTGATTTTCCTTTTTTATATCAATATAAATAAAAGAGTTAGAAAAAATTTTAGTAATCTTTTGTTAATTTAACAACTTTAATAGTAAAAGGAAGTTGCAAAAAAAACCTAAAGAACTGCAAAAGTAACAGTGCTGTATGATTATTAGTAGCAACAAGATGCAATTCATTGTTTTCACTTTCTTTAAATTCATTATTAGCTATTATTCTTTTTGGTATTCCTATTTTCGTAATGTGATCTTGTGTATGTTTAACTATACCAATTGTAGTCAAATATTTCAAATTTTAAAAATACGTCTGCTAGTGTTAAAAAATTGTAATCCTTTTATATTGGAGTATATGTGTCTCCGGTACCATCTCATTTTTTGTTGATGGCGTTTCTGCGTACCAAAATTCTAATTTAATGGGATTCCTATGATACTGCACTTCTGACTGTATTTCAAGCTGATTAATAAACGTTTGGATTAATTTAATTAATTTTTCAAAATATAACTAATACTTCATTTGACTGTATGTTTCCATTATACCTGAATGTATCTTTTCTCCACTATGATATACTAAATGTGCATTTACTAAATTTTATTTGTCTATCATTGGGAAACATCTCTATTTTTCTCTGATTATATTATAATTATGTTCAGATAACTCTGAATATTTCCTGTTTTATCTTTTGTAATATATTTTCTAAATACTTATCCCATTACGTCAAAAACCTTGTCTTTGCCGATATACTTCGAGCTTTATATTTTTTTTAGTTAACAGAAACGTCTATAGTAGACACCAAATGTAATAAAGTGTCTTACACCGTCTGCATCGATTGAGATGGGATGAGATGTTTTTTAATGACATTATTTTTGGTATAATCAGGAAGTATTTCTTTAAAAAATTTATGTCCCGATAGTTTACGGCGGCATCATTAATGGTACTGTCTGTTATGACATTGGAAATTATTACGCATTTGGTGGTTTTTGATTCGGTATTTGCACCGAACTTTCAGTTGTTGATAATTGTAATTATTCAATCACTTCTGATTGTGGAACACTGCGACCTGTTTGAGTATGTGCACTAATCAGATTTGGATTTTAGTATGAAAATTTCTTGGAAATTTAGAAAACAGTTGTATTTCCTTACAAAGTCCATCCCGAATATTCCAACGCATTGTATTGGAAAACACTCATGGACTATATGAAATTTAGAAAGAATTAGGAAGGTAATTATTCTCATACCTACATGAGTAGGCTTGAGTAATTTTATTACTCTTTTCTCGATGCAAGAGAAGAGTTGTGCAATTCGTACTTATGCTTTTCGATTGATTTTTTTGCACATTTCAGTAATGATATATCGGTACCAGTGTCTACTAATAACGTCAGTGCGTTATCTATTAAATAATGGAGTCCGTCGTTTTCCGAACGCGTTATTCTCATATTTTGGTACTTTCCCTGTGCAACTGTTATAGCGATTATATCGATCTCTGTTATTATTGTTACTATTATTGTCTTCGGTTGATATTATTATTATAATAATCAGAACGTCCATTGTTTCGTTCTGGATTATTGTTAGAAATGCTTGATAGATTTTTGTAGTACAGCATGGTGTTCCTCTTGCCAATTGCGTCGATGAAACTGTTTACGAATTTGGATATTGCCCCATTCATATTGACAAATATTTCGGCTTTCGAGATATGTTTGGCTTTATCATCGGAGCAGTTTCTTTTCTTAGCCGTGATGGCGTACTGGGTGCTTTATTCGCTGACAAGACAGTCGTCTGTGCATCTGAAATGTGTGCTCGCTCTAGGGATTTTGCGAGATCTTCTATCTGTTTGTGTATTGGTTTGCTGTCTTGTTTGCTGTCTCTTCTTTAAGAATGTAGCTTCTCATATTCTTTTTTATTTGATTGTTATCATTCGAAGCTAAAGCTTGTGTGGAGAATTTTGTATTGAAGAGTAAATATCAGTAAATATTTGTGACTATATATATATAATATTCTTTTTCGAAGTGCGATGAAGTGCTTATAAAGTACTGCCTATTAGCTCCAAAGTCAGTAATATGTCTGCTGTTTCTGATCGAGATCAGCAATTTGGACCTGACGTGGATATATCGTCCGCTGAGGAACCGATGAGTGTGGGGGAATTTGCCCGTCATGCAAATAAGCGCGGGGCGGAATGACGAATATTGAGTCTTGGCAGGAAGCTTCTATACTACGGATCTTCTCTTACTACATTACAACTGCAACTGTAGTTACCATGCGATACGAGAGCTGAGCCAATTTTTACGCGAGATGGACAATAGTTTCGCACTGGCGTAAGAGCCCTATGCGTCTGGGGGTAGTCTTAGAAGCTTGAACATGAACATGCGAGTATTTCTTGTGATAAGTAGCCATTCTGCTGGCATTGTGAATGATGTGAATGTGGAAGCTACACTTGTTCTCGCAACTGGCCATGGTATTTGCAAGTTTAATGAGGAACTGGATGGTTATCTTAGGTATACGAATTCGGTTTTCTTGCTTGCTAGTGGCACTCCATTGAACATCCGAATGGATGGTAATGCTTTTTGAGCCTTACGGTTTAGCAAGATGCCGGAATGGGCTCTTGGCTAACGCAACCAAATAAGAAGTAAAGTGTTATCCGAACAGTGCATAAACAAAAGTGTCCAATTGTTAAATTAACCGAGTGAATGGTTCAAGTTTCATGTTATAGCTGAAGCTAGTGACATTGATGTTACTATTGTCAATAGGGTGTTTGAATTCTCTTGGGAGGTTAAAGATGGGTGGGGTGTTATATAATTAAGTTGTTAACTAAATACACCTTTTTTGAGCCTATCCAGCCGAAAGTCAACTGTTGGGTCAATAGGGATACCTAGGAATTCATATGAAGAGAGCGGTTGTTATGATTCCGCAAAGGGTTTTTCAAAAAAAAATTTTGTTGATCATATCACTATCGCAATCGAAACGCGGTCTGTCTGATAAACGAAGAGCAGTTGGCGGACTTAGAAAGCAATTTCAACTTGTGAGGCCGCCCAAAGCTGAAAATGTGTTGCAGCTGAGAGCTACATTCAGGCAGTGCATTAACGAATGCAAGCGAATGCTTGACAAGACGGAAGAGGACGAAGTTTTTGTCTCTCATAACTGCGATGATTCTTGGGTTCAGGTGTATTGAGTTGTTAGAGCCAAATAGGCGTTGGAAATTAGTGGTATTTGCGCAGATAACACTGCACTAACCACTTGGAGGGAGTGTCTGAAAGTTCTTATTGGTTCTTTGGTCTGGTTCATTCTTTCCCGGGTAGGATGAACTTGATCCTCCTGATATGGAATCTCCTTCTCCTTCTTGGAGGAGGCTTCTGTTAAAGCTATCTGATAAGGTGACGAGTAATTCTTAATCGGTCTTCTCCCAGTCCTTGAAAAAGTGTTGGAGAAGGTTATGGTTGAAAGCATCGTGGAGAATCCTGCTTTAAGTCTACCTTACAGCCAGTGTGGGTTCCGTAAGGAACTCTGTACCACTGATCCGATACATATGCAAACTTGTGTCTGGGCATGCGATATAGTATATGTGTTAGGCAAGTTCGTTGAATTTAAAGGTACGCTTGATTGTCTTAAATGGGACAAAGTGCTTGCCAGACTGACAGAAGTTAACTGCTTGGCAATAAAACTTTGAGTTTGTTACTTCTTTCAGAGAAGCGAGTGTTGGTTGTTCTTGGTACAAAATACGTCGTTTATAGACATATACCAAGAGATTTTCCGCAAGGATCCACCTGCGGAACATTTATTTGGATTGTAATGATGGATTACTGCTTAAGACAGCTAGATAGCGTGTGCGGAGAAGAAGAAGGTATATTGAACTTCTCTGCATATGCAGATGACTTTCTGACTTATCCTGGTCAAGTGTCAACCTCGAAAAATACTTGAAGTGTGCAGTGAGCGCGTACTGACTTTGGTTATTGAATAGGGCAATAACGTAGGTGTCAGTATGTTATCAGAGTAAACTGTAACGATGCTACTTAAGTGAATATGGCTATTTACAGGACCAGGGCTGAAGCCGGTAATTTAGGAATCAGCATGAATGGTAGAGGTAAATTTGCTCCCCATTTCGATAAAATGAAGAGTAAAGTTGAGAATGTGATAGGACAGGTCACTCGAGTCCTATGGTGAAGCTTAACAAAATGTACCATCCGGAGTGCCTTACTCGTTGGCTTTGTGATTTATGGGGCATTATAAAGGCGCGATGCAAAACGAACGCGATCTTTTGGTCATCAGCCAAATTTGCAAGTACTAATTGAAAACATCACTCTGTTGTTTTTTGCTTTATGGATAGGGGTGGCTTTCCTCATAAATGTTGTTTAATAACGTTACCTGAGTTTCTTCTTCTATTATGTTGTTTAATGAACTGTCCATATTAGTCAAGTCATCTTTATAATAAACCATAAGCTCATTAGATTTGTATTCAATGTTCTGTTTTTCTACAGCGAGTTCATTTACACTATTTATGCTTAGAGTAATAAAACCTCTGTAAATTTGGTGCTGTTGCGTAATTGGTTTTTGTCTTACCTTTGGCACTTCTTTAATTAGTTCCCAGTTGTCTGGACGTTAGATACTTATTACAGTATTCTTCACTCCCTCAAAAGAAAATTTGTACTTGCTCTCTTTGTGGAAAGTAAATACTCTGCAATACTCAGGAAAGAGTTAATAGGGACGTCATTTGAACCGGTGAACACCTTTTTGAATGTCCTTGTTTTTTTTTGCGTTAGTCGTTTTTAAATTTTGTTTTCTGAGTAGGGGCTCATTAAATCTTTTTTTTGTTTGGTAGTTTTCACACTATTACATTGAAAAAGTAATCACATAAAAATTAATCCAGCAGGTTTCCGTAAGATACGTAGAACTACTTAATAGTTTCTTTCCTTCTTTAGCTTTACTTTGTTTCACCCGACATCTTCCACTGAATATGAATCCTAACGACTGCACCAACTAAATAATTCCCAGCAGATTATTTGCTTTTCAAAAATTATACCAAGATATCTTTATTCAAATTGAACTTAACTGAAGGAGAATGGTTACAAAACTTATTGTTACATTTAATGGCTTACTAGTTAATTTTAATATTACTTACTTAATAGTGAAATCAACATTATTAAAAACGATACTTCCGTTTTGCTTATTGTTGTTAAAAGTCCTTTCTTATTTTGCTCCAAAAAAATTGAAAACCCTTTTGTCTCTCCAGTTGGTAGCTCTTCAAGTTACACAAAATGGATTTTTGCTTTTCTTGATATTCATTTGTTGCTATTCTTGTCACGAATGAACTTATAAACTAGCTGGTCGTAAATATTTGTACATAAAGTGAATTTATTGTAGTTATGTATGGTCTAAAAAGTGAAATGAATAATAAATCTGCTAAAAGTCTATTAATTGATATTGGAAAACAAACCAACGATATACTTATTAAAGTTAAGGATTGACCGCGTAACTTTAATTGACTAAGGATTAATGGTTTTATTCAAATATTATTTTTCGCAGGTCATTTGCAGATAAACATTTTTTTTTGTTACCACGAAATTCAGTTAGCTAACGTATGATACATGCTTATCCGTATATTACAGTTCGTATCACTAGATCGTGGATTTTCTTTTTAAGAGAAATATACTTGCACGTTTGCACTTCAAGTTTCTTTGTTTACAATCAATTTTATAAGGCCAGAATTATTTATAATTTAACTTTGGCAATACTCCTGACTTCTTAGTATTTTTTGCGATTCAAATGTTCTTGTCACGTAACCAACAACTTATTTACAAAAGGATAGCTACACATAAAAATAGGTTAGAGCACGCTAAATACACTTAGGTCTAAGCTTAGAACCAAAATAATTCTTGCGGCTTTGGTCCTTAGAGTAGGTACTCAAATTAAGATATAATTCATAAGGAAAGCAATAAAAGTACATAAAATGGAGCCCGAAAGAAAACTCCCACGTTTCAGTCCGTTATGTGCAATTAGAACGTGCCGCAATCTTTCTGAAATTTATTCTAAATGTATGGTGCTTATAATTTTCTTAAACGAATCTTTGTGAATATGCTGTGACGACATTATCTTCACAAACCTTGTAGGCAAAACGAAAATACAACAGCAAAAATATTTAATCGTGTACAGTGGCGATCAAAATTAACCAAATGTATAAACGAAACCTTACCCATTTCTAATTTTTTGAACGTAATTTTAACATTTAGGGCTGAGAAAGATTAATTACGATTTAAAAATTTGATATATAATAGGATATGGAATGTTACCATCAGTTCACAAAAATTTAAGCATTCTGCATTCTCTAATGTTGACACACGAAAGCTTAAATAGAAAATTTAGTAGTGAAACATCTCATAATTCGGCATATGCGTTATTAAGTCAGATTATATTGTGAGAAGTTGTTTTAGTCAATAAATCAACTGTCTCGAAGCACAGTGCATTTTACTGGTGAGTTTTTTGAGCATACGCCGAAATTTATCCAGCCGCTGTACTTAGTTGGAAAGGAACGAGGCTTTTAATTGTATGAAGATACCAATACCTCCTCAACAGGAACAAGGGTCGCCTACAGGGAGAGGCCGCAAATAGTCAAACACGTCCGGTGTTAGTAAGCGCGTGTCTATAATAAGTCTTTTTTGCATTTTTTCTCCAACCACCTAATTAATTTAAGTTGATCAACTGCTTCCCCTTGCCAGTTAAGTGGTCTAGATGTAGAATAGATATGCTTAAATGTTTATCATTATGAATGACGCAAGCTTTTTTACTCTAATTTTTTTGCTATTAATAAACGAAATTATTATTATTATTATTATTATATAAATTTAGCCAGAGAATAAATTCTAAGACTAAAGAATTAAAGCACTAACATCTAAAGCATTCGGCTTTATTTTTATTATTATTATTATATTATATTATTGTTATTATTATTATTATTATTAAAAACTCTACCGCACTTGAGATTTGAACCCACGATCATTGAATTGCTAGTCGAGACTCTTGCCTACTCGGCCACTCAGGCGTATTAAACGAAATTAATTTACACCTTGCAAAACGAAAGCCCAAGCGAAAAAGAAACATGAACGAATTTGAAGATTACGTGTTTGTTTTATTTTATGTTGCAACCCAAACACCACAATAATATAATATTCAAATATTTAGTGTATGAAAAACGAAAGAATAAAGGCTACTGAAAACGGATACATAAGTATGTATGCCTAAAATCAACTACTATAGCATGCATATGTATGCACACGAGCGAAAGAGAGACAACTCATAACTAACTTAAAGTAGTTTAAAACTCTGTGACGTATTAACGCATTACGTTGCAAAAGGTAAATGCAACTGATAGTTAGCATAGATAAACCCTCACTAACAGTTCGCATATTGAGTTAATATTCTATTCTTATATATCACCTATCATCATCAAAGCCGAAAGCCCAACTTTTGAGATTTAATTTTATGCCGCAATTATGAATGTTGGATTTGAACCAGCTATCGGGTCTGAACAATTTTCTCTCTTGGAAAATGCAAATGCAACCACCTCAGAAATGGAGAAAACTGAATTGTTGTTAGACTTGTTTTTAATAGAAATGGAAACATGTTGGCAACATCTAAAAACAAAATATTTATGAAAGCTATGAACCCTCACCAGTGCGATATTAGTTAGGAGTTTACAGTCCCTCTACAACAAAAGAATGATCAATATATCAAATCGCACCTTCAGTGTAAATTCCGTACTTTTGAACTTTTACGAATCAACAGCCTGCACATAATGAAAGTTTTTCATAAAGGCACCTCAATACGATAATGAGATATTTGAAGAAGGATATGGTAAGTGGCGATCCTTCAGTGACAAATTGAAGGCAGTTCACATAAATCATCCAAAGTTGCCATCTGCGCAGGCAATACACCATCTCTTTTACAAAACAAAAGGCAGTGTGCGTGCAATTGTTAAACGTTATCATCTCAGCGATGACAATTTTAATCTTGCTGGAGAAGCTTTAAAAACACAATAAAAAAAATAGGAGAGTTTTAATCGGTAACTAATTCTTTTTAATATACCAGAGGCGTAGGAAGAAAATAATCAAATCATTCTCACAATATAAACAAGTGTGACAATTGAATCAATGAAATTGCCAGAAAATACTTTCACCGTGTGGAAAGAGAAGTTGGAATCGAATCGTCAAATCCCTACACCGTTCGAAATGGATGATAGGAGGATATCTCCTAGAGCGAGCGGAAGCATTCGATAGCACTGTTCGTACCAAACGATCAGAAGTACAATTTTCTTCTGCACGAAAGCCAGAATGATCGCCAGCGTACGTTATTCATGATTCATTTTCAGGTGGATATAAATTCTGCAATGAATGATACCCACTCTATACATGTGATCAATGCACATCAACGTCTGTAAATAAGAGGGCAAATCTTGCTTGAGAAAATCAACTTTTAGCTGTTTAGGTCACAATTATGTGAAAGCAATATGTCAAAGCAGAAATAAATGTGTTGGGTGTAATCAGCCCTATCATGCATTATTTTACAGTCTATCAAAAAAAAGGAAGAAGTGTCATTTGAAAATTGACAATTCACTTTTATCACACCAAGTTCAAACACTCAAGAGTCACAAACCAGTTTTCTGCCAGATGGTAAAGCGTCTTTTCCTGAAAACAATGGAAATAACACAGAATTTGTACAACATCATGTTATAACATCAATTGGGAAAGTATATTACCCACTGCATTGATTCAAGTAGAACATAGAGAAGAGAAATTCATGTAGAGAGCGTTGATCCACCAAGAATCATACCGTTCTGAAAATTATGTACAGCACTTTACTGAAAAATGTAATTTAGTCTTAGTCAGCAACGAAAATGAAAAATTTCGACTAGAAATTTCTGTTTTAGTTTTGCCCTTTCGTACTCAACGTCTTCTACCACTATTATTCGAAATTGCTGATATCCATGAATTATTGCAACTAGAGCTAGCAGATCCTTATTGTTTTCAATCACATTAAATTTATGCTTTGATAGATGGTAATTTTTCACCCTATATTATTTTAGAAAGTTTAGAGAAAAATCTTTTTAATAAAGTTGTGGTTCAAAACACTATACATAGTTGGATACTGAATTTTCCTGTTGAAATAGAAGCTTCCTCTTTCAATTTCTCCAGTTGAAGACTAGAACATTGGATGAACAGCTAAAGCATACTTACAACCGCATCTAATAATGATACTGTTGAACAGGCGAGAACATATATATATATATATCTTCGTACAAGATATTGCGAAGACGTACCGGCAGAGATTTGTTGCAATCGAAGATAGAAAATTTCAAAGAATTATATGCAAACATTCAATAACAAATGCATACAAAATTATCATTATTACACGGTAAGTTTTGGAGTTAATTGTTTATCTTTTGTTGCCATTCTAATGCGACATGCAAAGATTTCTGAAATTATATATGCAACCGAATCAAAAATGTTGAAACACGAAACTTATATTGGTGACCTACTACCTGGTGGACACTTAATAGTCGAAACTGTCCATGCTTAAATCAAATTATCGAATGTGTGAAATCCATAAGGTTTTCGTTCAAAAAGATAGCTGCAAACAAATCACAATTACTCAAGCAAATACATGCAGGCAATCTTTACAATACTAAATGTCTGCAGTTTTTCAGCACTAGCACCGCTAAGTATGAGTATGCACCGTATGAGTATGCACTAGCACCGTTGAGTATGCAATGGGACAAGTCTACTGATATCTTTAGTTACCTTATTGTACCCAATATACCAATAGAGCATTGCGAGATTCTCTTTACTAATGTCAAACTGTTTGACTATTTGACAAAGACTATTGAGTGGCTATGTCACTCATAATTCATATTGAAATTTTGTTGCAGCAATTATGATTAGAACGTGTTGATTGAGAAGAGAATTTTAGTTCCAAAAATTTTTCCACATGAAAAACATTGGTTCAAAATTTTAACCGATTAGTTAATTTTTAGATACCTTGTTGGTCAGATCATTCTCCCTAAGATAAAGTTTAAAGGGATTTTGTAACACTTCTACAAAAGGCTTTTGCACTATAGTTTATCTGCGAATAGAAAACGATAATAATGCAACGAAATTTCATTAGTTGATAGCGAACCGTAAACTAACGTCAACTAAGCTTGTCAATCTTTTTATCATTATCTTATTATTATGTTTTTTTATTACAAAAGTGATTGACCAAAAAAATAATAGATTTATGAGGATTTTTATGATTATGTTTATTAATATTTTTTCTGGTCCCACTTCGCTCAATGTTTCTCACAGTTCAATCTGATGCATTTAAGTACTTCCTTCACTAGCACAATTACATTGGTACTACCCTTTAATATTCCACACATTTGCTTTTGTTGTTATTATTACCCGCTGATTACTTTTGATAGATGGCTGTTGTTGTTCATGAGAAGCAACAAGAGTAAATTGAGCTTTTCTGCTTTGCATTATGCAAGTCTTTTTTGTCATGTTATGCTACCACTTTCGGCTATCTCCTCCCCCTCTCTTACTATTGCTAAGTAACCATTCTTCGTTTTTTATGGTTTATGCTTTACAAAAATAGTTTCTTTTCTTTACACCTGCGGTATCATTTGTAAACTATAATCAACAAAAAACTTTTTTGTCCTGAGGTTATTCATCCATACATATTGTATATAACATGTAGTTTCGCTTAACAATTTTTGCTAAGAATGTAACCTTACATCATTTGGATTGTTAAGATCGCGAATGAAAAAGACTTTGGCAGGAGGATGTTTTCTTTGAAGTAGCTTTTGGTGGTTGTGTTTGGGAGATTGTTTTTGGGAAGGGATGAAGGCTGGTGGAGAGAAAAAGAAAAGATAGCAAGGAAATTTTAGTTAAAGACAAACATATAAAGAAATTTATTTGAAAACGTGCGCATTCTTTTTTTTACGTTGGATTTGTGGCTATAAATTTTGTGGTGTGTCATTAAATTAAATAAATAAATTTTAAATACTAATAACTAGTAACATCAGAGAAAAGGAAATTTTTCTTTAAAAGTTAATTGCATGGCTAATAGACGACGAAAAAAAAGATATATAAACTTTATAAAATCAAACTTGGTTAGAACATATTTTCTGAAGAAGGGCCCAATTTTATTAACTACGTAATAATTATATGTGTGCGTAATAAAAAAATTAAGACTACCCGAAAATGTAGCATTATCGATCTGCCGCGCTCTACCGTAATTCACAATTTATGCTAGATTTACAATTAGTCATAATACGACACCTAACCTAGTTAAGATAACCTAATTTAGTTGTAACCCACTTAGTCGTAATTCTAGTAATAACATAGTTTAATTGTATACGTTCTCATTCTAGTAATAACATAGTTTAATTGTATACGTTCTCATTCTAGTAATAACCCACTTTTGTATTAATTGCTTAAGTTAGCACTAAATTATTTATTTATATAAGACACTGACTGGTGAGAGAAGCAACTTAGAATTAGACGAATAAATAAAGATTTAATATAAACAAAAAGACTTTAATTTTATGTAGATTCGCTACAATTGAAAAAATAAGCACGTAGTTATTAATTTGTCAAATAAAAAAAGGAGCAATCGAATAAGAACACAATTTATTTATTGCTTTAGCATCAAAACTTTATGAAACATTTTTCAATATGCAGTAGAAAAAAATTATCAGTATTTTTAACTAGAAGAAGCGTGGAATTTTTGCTTGCAACGAGAAAGGAAGATAATTAATTTTATAGAATATGTGCATTATTTTAATAGGCAAACAACACCGATATTCTCTCCTAGGTTGGTTTTTAATTAAGTGCGCTACAGTTATTGCCTGTATCCGCGTTTTAGTTAGATGACTTTATTCATTTTTTGTAAATTAAATATTGCATTGCATAGGCAACATAAACGTCATCGTAACCAAAATCGTCACTACCCGTGATTCATTGTAATACATAAAAAAAAAACAATGAAACATAACTCAAACAAAAACGTAAATAAGCGAAAATTTGTCGAGAAATTAATAAATAAAAGAAAGAGTAAACAGGCTACACGCCAAAAGAAAAAAAACGAAGATAAGAGAGCTAACGTGAGAAAAAGAGACCGCAAAAATTTTTTTCTATCCAAACATCTTTTTTAATACAAGCAACTGCATAACAACAACGAACGTTTAGTCGCAAATATTTTCGGTAGAGTCGTTTCCCCACTGATTTTGTATCCTTTGGGATTTATTTAAATAAGAAAATAACGTTACTTAATCGAAGAAGGCATAGTTTTGATGTGTTACGCTGCTAAATATATGCTTATTGATCTGGATGCGTCCTTTCTATTACGTGTATTGCAATTTGATGTTTTTTTTATGTCCAAGTAGAATCCAAATAAATATAATATGAACTGTGAGGACCCAAAGTCGTACCCTCGTCTTGGCCTCACGGACTCTCCGTCTCTGGGGAGTGCTAAAATAAGAATAGGCTAAGATAGGATAAATAGTAGCTTAGAAATAGATTAGGAATAGAATAAGAAATAGTTTAAGAATAGTTTAGGAATAGAATAAGGAATAGTTTAGGAATAGATTAGTAATACAATAAGTAATAGCGTAGGAGTAGAATAGGAATAGGTTACGAGTAGGTTAGAGAAAGTTAGTTTTAGGCAGTCAATGCTGGGCTCTCGAGCCGGCAAGTAGTCGAGTTTGAAATTAACAATTGTCGCGATACTGTGGTTATATTTTATTTACTGAAATTCGCCGAATGTAACGGAAGTATTCAATAAATAAAAGAAAAGACAGAACCAAGTGCCTGCAAATATAAATTTTCTTGTGTTTGCTTTCCTTCCCTGGGCCGCTGAACTGCCCCAGCCTAAGGGCCGAAACGGCCTCACAAGTGGCGCCCGAGCAGGCACTTGGTTTCTTTGAAAAAGAAAAAAAAAAAAAAACGGGAAAAATAACAGTAACACAAGGAAAATAGTCGAGAAGTTTAAAATATGTGAACGAAATGAACATGAACAAACAAATAAACAAACATTGCTAAGGAAATACTTTATTACAATTAAAAAGAAAACGTTAAAAGGGGAAAAGACTCCCTGAAAAGTGCAAAAGAAAATCAAATAAGATCATTATAAAATATGGACGAAATATAACAAAACAACAAAGAAAATTCGTTTTGATTAATTCAAAACTCTAAACTCTAACGCGACCATTTTAAATAATTCAATAATCATATTAAACAAAAACAATGAAAAGAAGAGGATACGAAGTAAACTAAAACTCACAACGGAGCAATCTAGTTTCGTATTACAATTAAACAATCACACTAACAAAATTATCGTTATTACATAATTACCAGAATAGAGACAAAAAAAAAAGGTAAAAAATCCAACAAAACAAGGAAAAACGCAAACTCTCGTTTTTTTTGTTAAATCCAATCAAAAGTAACAGAAACGCAAACAAACCAACAAACAAATCATCAAGCAAAAGGAAAACAAAAATGTATTTAACAGTATAAAGGGTGAAGATAACTGCCCAAGACAATTCTATATCGATGTGCCGTTCATCAGCAAACAAAAGTGCTTAGAATTGCGAAACCAAAAACAACACCATACATTCTAAACTCCGTAACAGTTAATGATGAGAAAAGTACCGCAATTTTGTCGCCGTAAGCACAGCAAGCATTATGCGGCGAAAATGATAATCTGCGGCGAAATCATCAAAGGCAAAGGAAAACACGGAGAAAAGAGACATTCTAAATCGTGCAGTGGTGATGGAAGCATGTGAATCTTGAAAGCGTAATAAAAATAGCACAGAGTAAATTTATTGGTATTTCATACGAAAAAATAAATAAAAATAAAGGAATATTGAACTTAAATATTGAACTTAAATCAACAAAAGAGAAGACAAAAGTGCACATAAATACTTTAATTCAATCCTTTTCCAAAACCTTTGAGTTATGTGAAAAAGCGTGCAAATTTTCTTTAGTCGGTGTCTCTCGCTGGGAAATATTTTATGGAATTTATGCTGTTACAATAAAACAAGTGAAATATAAAGAAACTTATTATATTATAAATAAACAACTGAATCTGATATAAAATAAATAAAAAAAAAAAAATATTTTCAAATTGCGCCGAAATTTTATATTTGCTTTTAACATCATTTCTATTGCTAAAGAAAATTTATGTAATTAATTTTACACTAAATAAAAAAAAAAGGACTTTTTGCATTAAAGGAAATCAAAATCAAAAGGTGACTAAGGTTGTAAAAAAATAAAATTCATCGTTCTTATCACACAGTGTTGGTGACAGTTAAGCTAATCGAAATAAAGACAAAAAAAAAAAAGAAATCAAAAAATCTTTTCTTCGTTCGCCTCCTATGGACGTTCTCGAACTGTTTCTCTCAAAAAACGCTACGAACGTCGAAGTGCTTTGTTAAGGAAAATTTAAGAAGACCTGCACAATAAAAGAAGAAGTAAATAAATTTGAAAAAAAAGCAAAAAATACTGAAAATGGCCTTTGCTTTCGGATCCCAACAAACAAAACACCCGATAACATCGTTTCAATTAATAATAACAACAGTCACTAATCCTTTTGTTTTACAAAATCATAACAACACCAGTACCAGTATGGCGGGGAGAATTTCCTACGTCAACCCTCTCTGCCACTAACGCAGTAGCGGCAGCTAGGACTACAGGGGACCAAGTCTTTCTTCAGCGGCAACAACAAGTCGCTTTACGACAAACAGTAATGCAAACACCCTTCAAACAAATACAAATGAAGCGGCAATACTGCACAATATAGAAAAGACATAAGAGTTAAGACATTATTATTAACAGCAAGAGCATAGCAATCTAATTCATATTATCGAAAAAAAAAGAAAAAAAAAAACAATTTACCCATTATCAAAAAAAAAAAAAAAAAAAAAAAAAAAAAAAAAAAAAAAAAAAAAAAAAAAAAAAACGTAACCATCAAAACAAAAAAAAAGAGAAACGAAAATATACACAAATAAATTCAAAAAGAAAAAATAAGAGAAAAAAAAAGATATAAGAAAATATCAAAGCGCCCAGGAAGTACTAATCACAGTTAAGCTCGCGAAGCCACCCTCTCCAGCAGGTTACCGAATGTCAATATGGCGACGGAGTTCTACACCAATATACCGACGTCACGAGACCCGTCATCGAAGCCGTCAGCAGATGGGGGCTCAACTTTACCGGCCATAGAGAGCCACTTGCCTTCATCGAGCGAGTCGAAGAACTAGCAGAGGCATATGGCGTCGTAATGCTCTTCTTCTCCGTTGAAAGCCAATAGCGGTAATCCAATTCCCAGCCGGGAAATCTTAGGAACCCCACTACGCAACGATATGGGGCAAAGGCCTCAACCTCATCGAAATCCACGCTCCCCATACAATGGAGCGCACAAGAATATCAATGCATCATCCGGGCCTACAGCCAATCATCCTCAGCGAAGTCAACGGCACCATACCTCTTACTATAACCCACACCTGGTAGAGTCGGGGTACATAGCAGCGCACGAGACCAGTCACGCTTGCTCGACGGGCAAACAAGTAGATTTCGAAGAAGCAACGTCCAGTACAAGTTTTCACTCAGCGCAAGGGTCTGACCAACACGTTGCAAGCCCTATAGTGGCCAATGTTGACACGCGATCCCTACCCCTCGGCCAACAATCCGACATTCCGATGTTGGAAAGCCACAGATACAAGATTGCTGACACGACTCTCCGTCAGCAAGAGCCAGACGTCACGCTCGACGATGACAACCGTCTTGAAACAACAACCAAGTTTGCCTCAGCAGCAAGTACCGACAGAGATCAGTACCCAAGCATCGCCGACCTCACAGCGGATGCCAACTTATAGCAATTTCAATATCGTCACTCCTTCGCAGCAGTATAACAATCATAAGGATAACGTTATAACAACTACACTTAATTCGACAACAACGACGGTAACTACCAGTCCAACTCATCGGGTGCTGCCCATGCAGCCAAGGCATTATGCACAGAGAAATGCCAATAACAACCTTAACGGCTGCTCAACGATTGAAACAGACCATCTGAGATCAGGTACACTTCCAGCAACAACGGTCGTAGAAAATGAAACAGCAGGAAACATAAAAGTCACTGGCAACGAAAGGAAAATTTCTTATGAACCCGGAGTTAAACGAACTCCTTCACATCTACCCATACCGAACGGTATGAAGGGGAACACCAATAACGTTAGCAACCAATTGCAACAGCAGTCTGTTTTGCATAATCGACAACTACTGCAAGCGAACGTTACGAAGCATACACTATCGTCGCTTGTGGCACCCCCAGCTTTAACTTATAAACTCACTAACTTGGTAGAGGAGGCCACAAATAAAGTTTCGAAACAGCAACAGCAGACGCAACCGCAGCACACAATGCCTCAGCGCAAAGGCCTCTCATCATCGAACAAACACATTCACAAGGTCAGGAAATATCGCGCGTTGAAGGAAATCTATAGGTAGGCGGGGAGCTGCAGGTGATCACCGTCGGCTGCCGGGAGAGTGGGCAGCCGAGCAGCCCAGCCGCCGACGTACCCGTAGGCGCTGAGGAGCATCCACTCCGCCGAAGCTTTCCCCGCCAATAGGCCACTCCAGAAGGCGTGTCCTGATGTGATAACAATATCGCCTCAGTTCACACAAACAACAACCAACAACAACATACCGCAAACGTCCTTCAAACAAATACAAATGGAATAGGAGATACTACACAATATGGAATACATCATGATATGAAGAAACAACTATTGGCTAGCCGTAACTACAGTAGTTAGCCGCCATCGGCCACCAAACCACCTCCATCGTCACGATTTTCATCAACATAAAAATCAACATGAACAACAACAACGAGAACAGTTTCAAATTCAACAGCTGCAGCAGCAACTGCAGCAACGGTTGCAGTAGCAAATACAACGCAACAACCACAATCATAGCAACGACCAACATCACTACCATTGTCTACGTCGACATTTCAACCCCACCAGCCAGGACAACAACAATAACAGCCACGGCAATATCAAATCAGACAGCCAGCCAAATTATCGAAGAGTGTACAATTGTAATTGCTGGCAACAACACTAATACTATTAAGGAAAATGAGGCGGATACGACTAAGTCAAATCCAACAACGTCGGAGGGAAAGGAAAATCTCTCGAAAGGGTTCGAAAACCGCCGTAAAACAGAAAATATTAAATCCCACAGCAACCGGGTAGCAACACTATCGAAATACAACCAACTAATGAATTCGCACAACAAATTCTGTCGCAACGGTGACGAGATAACGACAAACATTAAAACCATCCCCAGCCAAGGGTTTGTCAACCAGATGGGTGCCCAGAGTGGCCAAGGTTGACACAGCCCGTACCTCCCTGGCCAACGGTCCGGCCTCGTAACCCCGGAAAGCCAGAGGTACCAGAACGCTTAAACGGACCAGTGACCAACAGCCAACGACCCGACACGCGAACGTCGGAAAGCCGAAGATGTCGATAAAATAACAGCACCCTGCTCTGCACAGGCAACAGGCTCTGCGCCATAATACAACGACAGCACCCTGCTCTGCACAGACAACAGGCTCTGCATTGCCACTTTAACAAATAACAGCACCCTGCTCTGCTTCAGCAACAGGCTCTGCGCCCCAATACAGCGACAGCACCCTGCTCTGCACAGGCAAAAAGCTCTGCATTGTCACATTAACAAATAATAGCACCCTGCTCTGCACAGGCAACAGGCTCTGCACCACAATAAGACGACATCTCAGCGCAACAGCCGCTAACGCGGACACACAACCTACCCACAGTATCAACAAACACCCCGGAAGGTCCACAACATTCGTCACACCGAAGCCGGCACCGCACGGCCATACCGGAGAGGCGGAACACCAGTCACCTCTCCCTCCCGAAGAAAGGAGGATCTGTGAGGACCCAAAGTCGTACCCTCGTCTTGGCCTCACGGACTCTCCGTCTCTGGGGAAGGGGAGTGCTAAAATAAGAATAGGCTAAGATAGGATAAATAGTAGCTTAGAAATAGATTAGGAATAGAATAAGAAATAGTTTAAGAATAGTTTAGGAATAGAATAAGGAATAGTTTAGGAATAGATTAGTAATACAATAAGTAATAGCGTAGGAGTAGAATAGGAATAGGTTACGAGTAGGTTAGAGAAAGTTAGTTTTAGGCAGTCAATGCTGGGCTCTCGAGCCGGCAAGTAGTCGAGTTTGAAATTAACAATTGTCGCGATACTGTGGTTATATTTTATTTACTGAAATTCGCCGAATGTAACGGGAGTATTCAATAAATAAAAGAAAAGACAGAACCAAGTGCCTGCAAATATAAATTTTCTTGTGTTTGCTTTCCTTCCCTGGGCCGATGAGCTGCCCCAGCCTAAGGAAAGGGCCGAAACGGCCTCACAGAACATGTAATTTGTGGCCACATCTATATAAAGAAATATTTATGTATAATTAAAGGATGATCGATTTGTATACCTAGTATGGGATTTAATCTTAAAATACTAGTTCTTTTCTTATAGTTAATTTATTTATTTTTTTATTACTATTGTTTTCGTCATTTTTACATTCAATTAAGAGGAATACATATGGTAAACAAAAGAATAACGATATCGATAATTCTTAAACATACTATTATAATTAATGTTGTTGATATGTTAAAGAAGAAAAATGAAATAAAAAGAGCTTTTCTATAGATGAGAGGAAGTTAGGTAAAGGGGTCTTCGGATCCAACCGCGGAGTCTTCCGTAGACATCACGGGCTGAAGGAGACCGTAAGGTAAGGCAGGAAAGAGAAAGGCCGAGGGCTTAGCATATTCTCGTCCACCCATGTCTTTGTTTAAGGGTAGGTCTGAGGAATGTCCGAGAGACTAAATATAACCCTGTTAACAAACGTTGTATTCACTAGAATTATATTTAAATATCAATGCGAGAGATTGTGTATTGTTGTGTTAGTGAGATTTCTGCTTTTATTTTTATTTATTTATTTTATTTCTTTCATTTATTTACACATGAAACTCAGTTAAAATAAATTAACAGCCGAATTCAATTGACTCTTAGAAATAAATCTTATGCTAATATAAAGTATACAAAGAGAAGTAAAGAAAAAAAAAATGAGAGTATGAAATAAATAAATAAGTAAGAGAGAGAAGAAAACAAAAACAAGAATGTACACAGGTAGCGCAAAAGCACACCCGCAGCCAGTACAGATCCGAGATGGCACTGAACCCTTAAGCCGTTAAAAGCAAGCAAAAGCTTGGTAACCGACAACAGCAAACAAATCCACTCAATTGCAAATCGCGCGCATTAAGAAGAGTTGCATTGACTAAGCTTTATGAAGACTGGTCCCTAGAGAACCGATTCGGGACATTAAAATTTATCTTACCAAGTTATGTCAGCGAATCGATATTACAATTTATTAACTTAATTAGGAAGTAAACACCAAGAATAAATCTACGTTTCTCAAACGAAGTTAAGGCTAACCGAGTCAGCCTACTTTCAAAGCCAGGCAAGGAGACAAGCCTGTCCTAACTCAAATTCCTAAGGGCAAGGCGCAAGAGTTCATTTTGAACGGATTGTATTAATTGTACATAGCACGTATAGGAAGGAGACCACACAACAGAATCGTAATCAAGTATTGGTTTGACTAGGCTTACGTATAACCTTTTTGTAATGTATGGATCGGTAATTTCTTTGAACCACTGTTTAATGAAATCTAGTGTCAACCTAAATTTACTCAAGGGGAGATCAATATGCAAATTAAAACGTAATACTTGGTCTAAAGTTGTTCGAAATTGTGATATTTGAGAAACTAAAAAAAATTATGCAGATATAAAATATGGAGCAATAAGGCAGACCGTAGAAGCAAAGCCACACCAGTATTGTCAATTTAGAAATAGAAACAAAAAATAAAAATGTGTAATAAGAGAAGAGTGAACGCCTAAAGTGGCCCTAAAAAAACTTGCGAATTTGGTGAATAAAAATGATGGCGAAGTTAACATGTAATATAATTTTTAAACACTCTCTGGTCATTTTTGCTAAATTGGTAAAATATTTTTCGCTTCTCTGCAATTTGCTTGAATTTCAAATTTTTAAAGACGTTGTCAATTGACACAACCCGCCGAAAAAGGAAAAAAAAACAGTTAAAGATATGTGTTAAAGCTCTATATGAATTCTTATTATGCAAATTATCTTTGTTATGTATTATAAGACGGAAACTCGGTAAAGAAGAAGGTGATTGCAGCAAAAAATAATGAACTATCGCTTTAACCCTTTCTTGTTTGTTCTTGGCCTCTGATCACATGTGAGTCAGTGTCGTTGATTTGCCTTCACCAATATAAATTACACATTATGCTAACTATTGAACTTGTATATAAAAAAATAAAAAAAATTAAATCCATAGTATTCCAAAAACATCGCAATTTTAAAATAAGTGAAAATAGCTAAGACGCGTTATACCTGAAAATTTTTATTGTGCTAAAATTGCTTCACTAGGTATCCAGCAGTTTGGGTTTGTCCTCACCTGAATAATAAAACAGATTAGTAAACGAAGAACCAAATGATTATACTTTTGCGCATCTCTTCTATCAATGTCGCCAGCATTGTGCATTCATTATATTATAAATATTAATGCTTTTTTAATATTGCGTGGCTTAATTTTTCGCTGTTACACTTTCCTTTTTCTCGAGTGGTCCCATCTATTTTGCCAGTTTGGGCTAGCATTCTCTCTCTCGCTAGGCAGAGGAGAAAGTGTAAATTTCAGAGGAGAAAGTGTGTAAATGCCAGAGGAGAAAGCGTAAATTTCAAAATATCGCAACAAACGCGCTGAGTAATAGTATTTCAACGTTCTATATTGGTGTGAAATATTTAATTCAGCAGGGGAGCTTTTTGAACCTCCTCTCATATAACCGTTCCTACAAAAACCGAATGTTTATATGTTAAAAGGATCTAAATTTTAATATTTCATGGTGAAAATTGTCTCGTAATTGCTAAAGATACCAACCGTACCACGTAGACCTACTTTATTATTGTTTTTTTATGATGGAAGCTACGAGAAAAAATTCTTTTTGAGAAGTGAATTAAGTTTTCTAAATTTGGATCACGTCGCGTAATGTTTTGATCGTCCTCCAAAATGCGGGCGTTCTTGAGAAGTATAAGTTTATATGAAAATAACGTGTCATTTTTTATATTACCAAAACGAGTGAACAACGACATAAAGCGAAGTGATGTAGTGTATCTAAATGTCGGCCTTACCCGGCTATAATATTGTTGTTCTTTCTTTTTATTATTACTAAATCCGCCCTTGTACAATTCGTATAAAAATCGATAATCTTTCAAAATTGAGTCAGTTGAACCCTGCAATGAAAGACTTTTATTGTTATAACGCTTGAGTTTGTTTAATCCCTTGGAAAAAACTTTTAGAGGTAATGTCTTCCGCTATAATATAACTTTTTAGCATGTCGACATAGACCAGATGCTGTGGGAAATAACGCTTTGTAATCTTTTTGGCGTGTTTAATAACCAATTTTGTAGTTTCATTGCCGTTTTCGATATGGATATCTTTTTTTCCATTTAGATGTCAAAGCCGTTAGGTACATCATCCGCTGCAAAAATATAAACTGTTGAAGACTTTTTTTTATATGTTATTTGTAAGATGAAAATACATATTAAAAAATCTGATAAAATCGTAAATTTAGAATTTAGCTTACAACTGACGATGACTGCTGTCCATGAAGACGACATTTACCAAATTTGACCTTATGCGTCCTGCTTTTAAAAAAGTCAACATTTCTTGCCCGATATCGTGCCGACTTCTGACGATATGATAACTCAAAAATAAAGCAAAGATTGGAATAATAAAAACTGGGCCTTATAGACATTTTTCATGGTATCCTGTAGTTTGTAAAGAACATTATTGGTGTGCGTGTTTATTCCAGGTGTCCATAAATGTGATAAATTATTATTTATCTTTGTAATAGTTTCCTATCAGATGATACTTGCACTTTACTTAATTTTGGACTTAATAGTAATAAGAATCTGAAATTTTCCTTTATTATTGAATGTTAGAACATTATTGAATGTTAGATTATTCGTTTACTCATATTTCCGATTAAAATCACACGGAGCTTTGTCCTTGTGATAAATTTTCACAGCTATTTGTTGATCAAGACGAGAACGTGTTGTAGTGGCACTGCCATTACAACCAGAGCTGCAGCAAAAACCCATTGTGGATGAAAGAAAAAAGAAACCAGAGGATCTTTTAAATAAAGTACAATTTACTTAGCTTTACTTACAATTTTTATGATAGAAGCATGTAATGGTAATGTTTCATCAGTTGGCCGCAAGATGCACTACGCGATTAAAAAAAATTGCCTGCGATGTTATTTGAGTGTCGCTGTATATTTTTCAGTTCTAAATATTAAAAGGTTTATATATTTTTCCAGTTCTTCCAAGTACACTTTCTCTAATTTTCAAGTATAAAAACACAACACAATAACGCAAAAAAAGCAAAAGCACTTAAAGGACCAGAAGAATTGCTAAGTAGTCAGGCAAAAAAAAGCTTGTCGACTATTTTATAGGAAAGGAGAAAAGGACAAACTTTTAATAGTCGTTTTTATTTGTCTTCCTTATAAACTTTGATCAGTGTGCCTACTCTTTTTATTTTTACTATCAAATGTGAATAGTAATATTTTCCTAGAGACTGATCTTTGTTTCCACTAACGTTCTTTTGGGATCTGTTGTGCTCATTTGTTATAAATGTGCATTTGGATGTTAACATTGCTACGGCTGATTAGGGTTATTGAAGTGATGGATTCTCTACCCGAAATTCTTACCTACATTAAGCCTCCCACCAACACGAATAAGATTTCTTGAATTAAAAAGACGGCGCAAGTGACTAAAGCTTGCTTGCGGATGCTCTGTTTTTGTTTGCTCTCAAGGCTTTACATTCGGATGCAAAATGCATCTACTGCATATTGCGGATCAAAAGATTCGTACCCGTCTGCAGATCAAATGGAGTAACAGGACCCATGACGTCCTGGTTTAATGAAAATTTCAAAATTACGAATTTGTGAACATACCCAACATTATGCTGCTTTTTCATCCGATCAGCAATAAATTTCATGCTGAGCTGATAATGCTGTTTGAAAGTTCTGATAACCGTAAATCTACTGATAAGTCGGGCTTCGATACGATGGGAGTTTTCAACAATTCTACTCTCGACCTTCAACATAATCGGCAAGCTTTGATGACACCAGCTCAGATCGTGCGTAGATACATGCATATGCTATCACGCTAGCATCACAAAAGGGATTAATTTGTATTGTTGCCAGTGATGTGGGTACGAAGCGGGGACAGAATCATAAAAAATTTTGAAACGAAATCCAAACATGCCGAATGCAGTAATTGGGGTGAGCTCTTATCCCACTGTAGACTATTTTTCACACATTCTGGATAAGTATTTTAAACTTTTGTAATTACTGGGCCAATTGGACGGAGGTAATTATGAAGACGAGCTCTTGTAGGCAATGCGGGGCGTTTGGTTGCTATATATAAGAATATAACTTCCTGTCATATATAAATTGTTTGATCAACGGCGCTAACACTAGAGATGGAACCACCAATGTGAAAATCGCGTCTTAGAGTCTGAGAAGCCAGAAAAAGGCATTTGGTTCATCAATCACAAATTGTTGCAGAACGCGAATTGCTAAAGAGGTTTCTGGCTTTAATCCACACATGATTCGATTTGTATGTTTTTATGTTGTTATTTGTATAGTTTCTCTAAAGAATGCATCGTAGATAATAATCTGGATGAGAAACCTTTATACACCGATATATCTTGCAGACATCACTACTGTTCGATCGCTTGGCCATCAGATGGGCCTTCCAATGGAAAGTTCGGGAAATTTTCTTTTTTGTACAAATTTGGAAAATTCATTGCCCTTGTATTTTCGAGCTTTGAACACCAAAAAGCACGCTTGGCATTAAAGTCTTCTCCGACGATGAATTTAGATCATGGCTCAAGCAAAAACTTTTGTAATCCTTGCACTTAATATTATATCTTGAATGGAAATACATAGAGCATATTGGAATAAATGAATTGTCATATCTAATTTAAATTCCAGCAGCTTGAGATTTCGATTATCTAGGTGGACATAATTTAATGAAGATTTCACCATTTCACAGTTTCATGAATCATCAGGATGATTACATGAATCATCAGGATGATTACATGAAATCGTGTAATATCCTTTAATTGAAAAGTAAGCTCGATCAGTGAAGTGAGTTTTCAAAATTAGTGAAATATCGATGTGATATAAATGTAAAACCGTTCCTCTTTCTCTTGAATAATTTCGACGCCTGGTGGCATTCCATATTCCTATTCTTCGATTTATTTCCATAGTTTCAAAATTATGAGCATTATCATATTGAGGAGATTGGCTAACGTAATTTCAATTCTATTCATTGGATTGTTGTAGTTATTATGATATATCAAGACTTTAGCACCTGTTCGTTTATTGGGAAATTGATTATTAGTAGAAAAAGTTTCGTTGTTTTCATTAATTTGTGAAAAATCGTTAACATCTCGTTGGTGATCATTAATATTAGGATTTCTATGCGAAGTATAATTTTGTGTTTTTCTTGTCTCAAATAGTTTGCTTAACATTTGACAGTAGCTGCCGAATTGCTATCTTTTATACATGCTGAAGTAGGGTGGCCAAGACCATATTTTACATAGTTATATGGCGTCTTACAATAGACTAGAAAGCTGGCATCAGTGACATCGTATAATTTGAACAGTTTTTTGGGAACTTCAACAGAAATTAAAAAGCGATAAATGTGCCCGACATTGTTCCAACCATATGTATCGGCTTCTCACCACCTTCAAAGTGGATAGCGTTTCTTTAAATAAAACAGCAATTTTTTTTATTCACTGCTTAGAATAATTTATACAAAAGCAACAAATCGTTTGTGAGGATGTAAATTTTCTTTGTCTGTCTTTCAAGTTCACAGTTATGGAACTGTGGTTTTTCTTTTTTCGAAATTTGCAACAATACACTAAAAGGCGTCAAAATCAATTTTAGCAGATTTACAAACAAAGGATGCCGTTAAGCCACGTTAATTAAAAGAGGTGTTATTGAAAATAAGTTCTTGTAAATAAGTTGCGGCAAATAAATAGACAATTGTGTGTGAAATAAATCTCTATTATTGATTAATCTTTGCTCTTCTACGTTGTGAGCGGAATGTGAAAAGTTATAAAAAAAAGATTAACCTGACTTTGTATGCAAATTTTGTCTATATAATTTCCTGCTATTTGTCACAGAACCACCTGATTTTGTTTTGCAGCCGATTGCAACATATAGTGCAGATTTACTTGGTTTTCTTGTTTTTTCTATTATTTGCAACACACAAAACTGGTACGAATTCCAAATTTCAAACCCATGGCAGTATTAATGCCAACAATAAAAGCAGATTAGTCCTTTAGCTGCTAAATTGTTTTTTGGCGTTGACGAGTACACTGCCATAAACTGGGTAAAATGCGTGTGCTGTAATTTAAGTATTTATGACAAAAAATCAAACGTTGTCTATTCCTGTTTTCGAACATATAAATATTTTTTCCTTGTCGAAAAACAAAAGATGTTTTATTGTTAAAAGATTTAAGATAGAAAAATAAATTTATGGAAAAACTTTAATTGCAAACCCAAAAATTTCAGTAAGACCAAGACATTATTTAAAGCAAAGTGCGACACATGATACTATCTGGCATGTTGTTTCTGCCTGGCTGGATTCAGAATGTTTACTTCAGTTAGGTGTTGACACGGACAGAGAGGGACGGAGAAGTTGCCGGACAGACATGCCCAAGCTTTTTCGGAATTTGGTGGTAATCCACCATATATGTTTTTATAAGATCTGTGAAACTTTCTTCTTGGTGCAATAGCATAGCAATGCTATCTTGTGCAAGAGCAACTTGTAAGTCTTTGTCAATGATTAATAACAGTTCGTCCAGTGATTTATGATAAATAATTTGTTAATACGTTGAAACAGGAATATAACGATTTCAATATATTCATATTATAGAATTTGTGCAATCCACGCAATGAACAGACTTTTTGTAGCAAAAAGGCGATTATATAGACCAGACCCATCATTTGATGACGCCCAGAGTGCATCTGGCTTTGTTTAAAATTGAACCTATAGGGAGACTGAGACTTACTCTACACCAAACAATTAAAGCTTGTAGGATTTGTTTTAGATGATCTGTTGCTACACATTATCACATTATCAGCATACGTAAAAACACTAGAGTATCGAATCACCGACGGCAGATAACTCATGAATAGAAAGAAAAGTATAGGGCCAAATTAGCTACCCTGTGGTAACCCAGATAAAAGAATTATTTCTCTACATAACGTACCATATTAAGTGATACGTTGTACCTTAACATAAGAGAGTAACCACTATATCCGTATATACAGACGGCTCTAAATCTGCTACTTCATGACAAGTACTGCTTGATCACATTCTTCACGAAAGTGCTTCAAGTTTTACAAATGTAGTCAGAACTATCCTCCTAGCTATGAACACTGTCCAAAACTATGATTGTCACTGATAGTCTGTCTGTTTAAGCTATTAGAAATCGCTCGTCTTCGAGCACCAGTAACAAATTAAGGAATACCATCGCAACGTGAGCGATAAATTTAAAATGCTTTCGATGGCTGGTCATATCGGCTTATTGTGAAAAGTGCACGCGGAAGAGTCTGCTGCTTCTGCAATTCTAATTATCGATAATATCTTGGAAAATTTAAAGATATGCTGGAATGAAAGTTGAAGAGAAATTTGTGAAAGCAAATCTACAACATTTTGATCATACTTTCGTTTTATGGTTTTTATCACCTACCGTTGAAGATTTTCAGTTGTTCGTCAAATGGTTTAAAAAATTTGAATGAAAATTCTTTCTGAAAATATGAGAATATTTGTTCCTTTTGGAACGTAAATATTTTTTATAACATCACAATGGACGCTGTCATCCTCTGACGAAATATTCAAAGTTAAGAAAAGCGTTCTTTATAGATCTAAACGAGACGATCGATTTACGCTCAACAAGAGCAGATGTTTATTTTTGTAGTTTTTTTTCTATTTTTCTGGGTCTTTCTTTTTTTTTAAACAAAAACAAAAAGGAAACTTTAACAATGAGATTCCTGCTAGTATTTAAACTGGTGGAGACATTGAAAGGTTCAAAGGTACAACAAGAGAAAACGCTTCGGGAGTGCATAGATTTGTCGAAAAGATAAACAGCCTTTTTGAATAATTAAATGTTTTTTTAAACTTGGTATTTACTACTGTAGTGACAAACACAATTAAAGGTTCTTTGTAACGCTCTTTATTAAACCTATTAATTTTATATTTGTTTTACTTCTGACCCACCTGAAGTGTGGTCAGTAACTTATATTATAAATTATTATATGCTAACTTAAGCAATTAATACGATTAAAGTAGGTTATTACTAGAATTACGACTATGTGGGTTACAACTAAATATCTAGCTATCTTAACTAGACTAGGTGTCACATTGTGTTGAAATGTAAACTTAGCGTAAATTGTAAATCACGGTAGAGCGCGACAGATCGATAATGCCACACTACCTCACAATGCGCGAGTTGAGCTCCGACGCGCCAAGGTCCACGTCATCAGGCAATTTGTATGAGAGTATGGCCTTATTACCTTTACGCTACGCGCTTCGCGAATTTAAACTAGCAGATGTTAAACTTCTTACTCATAAAGTTATTACCATATATGAAAAAACAAGTAATTATATCGTGCTCAATACGTCACCGTACACTTTTGCCTCTCTCATTGGATAAGATCGCCTCTCTTCGTTCGTCCTATTTTCCGTCTTAATGCGCGGCCGACGGTGAGCGCAAGGGTGTAGACCAAACAGGCATCGCCGTCGGAATAGAAATGTCGCTATTCTTATTTTATCTGACGGTTAACTAAACGCAAAACTGTAAGCTAAAACGCAAAAGTAGACGGTCGTTCCCACGTGTGGCTGAATATGATCTTACCTGTGCAAGCCCAGTGATCGTGCCCATTCTTTCGCGTTTTGCTGCGATATTTATACCATGTTTGTCAGGGTTGCGGTCTGGCACATAATTAAATAATTAGTCGGAGATATATTGTAGGATAATGTTTTACGCAGAGTAAAATGTTAATATATACGAATAAACTTAAATATTACGAAACATTCTAATAAAAATATATGTGCATTCTTATCGAATATGTATGAACATACTTCCTAAATATCAAAAGTAATATTACTCATTAATCATTCAACTTATTCACCATCCATTACCCATCCTACAGATATGATTGGTTTTTTATTTACTAGGCAACCATTTGTACAGAAAAATACCGTTTCGATTTTTACGCAAAGCAACTACCTGAGTATTAGAAAGCAAGTGCTTGACATTGTAAATGAAATGATCCTCATCTAGACCGCTAAGGCAAGGAAATGTTTATAAAGAAGATGAATACATGGTTCTTAATATTAAGCATGTTTTCGTAAAGGTTTACAGTTAGTATTATGTGTGTATGGTATGCCATGCACACAGAAAAGCTGTATAAGTGGATTACAAGTAAGTTGTGTATATTAAATAATAAAATTTATACATATATTTTTTTGTTTGTATGGTAGATAATATAAATTTTATATGTAGGTGTGACTATAATATATGTTACATATATGGGTATATTAAATATGTGAAATAACTGTATATATATATTTGTTTTGCATAAGAAATCAAAAGAGGTAGAAAATACATTTATAAATGGTGTAATGCATCTAATAGATATCTTGTGGGCGGTAGAATGAGGTGTGTTCGATTTTCCACATCACAAATTAAACAATAAAATGGATCGACAGTTTTTTCGCCAACCAATGGAAAGAAATCAAACTTATTCTATGTATTGCTATATACTGCTTCTAGAAATAAAAAAACATCCCATAATTGTGGGCTACCAATGGTAATATCAATCCCATCAAGAATGGAAAAAGAGGGACCTTGTAACGATGGGTCGGAGCTGGGTCACAACTTGAGATTGCCTCCATGGATCTTCGTCCCTACTTTTATTTGTTCCTTGACTATCGGGTATACATATTTATGAGCTAATGATATTACAGTAACAGTAGGATGAAACCAAAAAAAGCACTCCGTCTAAGGTGGTTTGAAAAATTGATATTACTTGCTCGTTGGGAGCAGAAAAAAGCAAGCATGGGCCAGCGGTCAGCATTGGTGGTCGCAAATTTAACTGTAGGTTCTTACTTGATTTTATATTGATGACTGAGTTAATTCGGTGACCGTCAATTTGTGATCATTATCGCTGCAATCGTATCAAACCATTAACAGAAACCGTTCGGATTTTTAATTTACTTTGGTCAAAAAACAAATCAGTAGTATTGTCGTTTGCTGCTTTTATAACCGAAAGCTTTTTCATTACAATGCAACATAGTAAGCGCATGCCTATATATTATTTACTATAGCCTTATGTCTATATATTAATAATGGTTTAGCCCATTTATACAAGCATATGTCTATACACATATAAGTAATAGCTAAGAGCTAGAGAGTAGATTACAACTAAGCTTGAGATGAGCTTGAGTGAGAAAGAGAGAAGAGCTTTCACTCTTGTTAATGTATAGTTGAAAGTTTTAGAAAGGAATAATTGTTATATATATGTATATGAATATGTTGAAATATTTAGTGATGTGTAAAGAAGAATAGAAGGTAATTACAATGAGTAATGCAATTAAAGATAAATAAAGACTTGTGCTTATAATATATATATGTATATATGAATATAGCTAATCCAATGGCATAATACAGAGACATGGTTTTTATAAATATATAATATTAGGTTATATTAAAAATCGTCCGCAGTTTTTTCCGCTGATGCCTATATGTCGGACAATACTCATCGTGTCTCAAACGAACAAGTGCTTGAACGGTGTCATTTCAGCTTACATTTTTTGCAAAGATAGTTTTCTAGTTCTTTGCTCATGTGAAAAGTTATATTGATTTGAAAATGAGTGAAATATCTGAAGAAATAGGCAATGTTATGGTTTTTCCCCTAAAAAAATTGAAAAAACTGTGAGAACGCTGTGAGTAAACGAAAGGCACAGAAGTTTGCTCGATTCCGTTACGGAAATTTTGAAGTCAAATGTGGTTTCCTTCAATGAGTCGTTATATTCAGCGTATTTTCTTTTACGCAATCGCCAAGAGTATTCAATAAAATTTCAACAAGAAATGTACCATGCTGGATCTCTTGTCTACGAATGATCTTATTTGCACTATTACATATTTTTCCAAGGCACGCACATGATCTAAATTATCCAGCAGATTTAAATTTATATTTTGTACATTTATTTTGTAACATTTATTAAAAAAATATATAAACAATAAATAAATAAACAACATTTTTAAGGCGAATTAAATTGAGGAGGAAATGATAAAAATTTTTCAACAAATGAGCGTACAATTAAGAGCTTTCAATTATACCGTGTTTTTCAATGTTCACAGTTCTGAATATATATTATGCGTGATTGCAATATATGTTCTTAAATTAAGCGCCTCTTCTTCGAGATAAGACTCTCAATATATTGCCATTTATGCGTGTTAGATAAATTTCGTCTTACAGCTTTAAAGCCGACCTTGAATGGTAGTCAGTCAAAAAATGTACTCTAGAAATGTAACTTTTTATCAGAAAAGTTTTTCTTGAGGTTCCACTTGCTGCTTTAAATTAACATTTTCACAAAGCCTTTTCATACGATAATTGGAGAACATAGCATGAGTTTCGAAATATTTATATTCATATCCAATATTTTCTCCGGTGAGATCTATGTAATATTTTTGCTCACTCATTATTCATCCAACAACGTAAATTCTTTAAACACAACCTCCAATTTTGCTAACCGATATCTATGATGTTCGATACTGTAGAATTCAATAAAAGCTTCTGTTTACATTGTTATATAAAAATTTTTTTGTTTTATTTGTTTTTCCTAACATTTCACATATTACTTTCGTTCAACCGGAATTCAAATTTACAATAGCGTGCGCTTTCCATAACCTCTTACTAATATTTAAAGTTTCAGGAGCTACATTTAAAAATTCAAATTAAGATAAGAAGGAGAAGAAAAAATATTTTTTTGTTTATATTCTAAATATATTATTAATCCTTAGATGGGATATTATGCTATGCATTGATAACTTTAGCAAACTAAAACAAGAAGGGAGAAATTATGATATATTATAACAATTGTTGAATATATAAATATAACTTTCACATATAATATATGCAGTTTTCATTCTTGCTGTAAACTATATTGTAGTGTCAGTTGTAAATTAAACTCCACTAGGTTATGAGCACAGCAAAGCAGTAAATACATTAAAAAAAAAAAAATTTGTATTCCAAAAAGGAAATATTTCTTTTAAATAATTTTTTTTTCCAAAAAGGAAATACAAAAAAAAAGAAGAATATCGACAAGAAAAACGAAGTCTTAACAAAGAATAACTTTGACACCTGGAATGATCAGGTGGGGGGCACTGGGACATATAAATATCTTTCTGGAAGTGTGTAAAACCTTCAGAACTCTCTAACGCTGTCGCGTAATGGACTGATAACGATTAAAAGTCCACAACAGATCTTTTCAATTAGTCTTCCTGAATTATTATATTGAAAGATGTATGAGAGGATATCTTGTGACATAGTAGTCAAAAAGATCAACAAGACAGGCTATTTTGGCGAAATCCCTAAGACTATTAAAAATGAAAGTGGGTGACGACGTATGTGAATACATTCAAAAGTTTTCTGGTATTGAACAATATGAACGAATTACAACTGGTTATAATCGACAATAGTTTCCTCCATAATCTTATCAAAAATTAGTTTCCTAATACCTATCTATGTTTATTTTTTTCTACTGCCTACATTTCATATTTACATACCGATATATTTCAAAAATTTAATTTTCGAAGTTTTGTAGATATGGCGTTTCTGCGCTATAATTTTCGTATTATATAACATTTTGCTTGGTTATGAAAGTCAAACATTTTTCAGAAAATGCACTCTTTTCAAGATATCTGCATATAGGGTGTATCCCGAAAATTACATCCATATCTGTTCTTCCGCTTGCTCTGTTACAGACATTTCTGATGGGCCTGCTTCATCGTAACAATTGCCTTTGTTTTCTTTCTTATAAGTATCGTCAGCAAAGTTCTGGCTATTTCATTGGGAATCCAATGTGTATATGCGCTTTTTTACTCGTCACTGGCAGGCTCTTTTCTATTTCTTCTTGTTAATCCGTAGCCCAGTCCAAATTTGCGCTATCAACTTGTGAATGAAGAATCTTTATGGACAATATTCTTGTCATAGGACACTTTATTTCGTACACTGACGGGCAGATGTTGCTTCCTAACGAAGATTGCAAATTTTCATAAAAATGTTTCGAGCTATTCTTATTTAATTTTCCGGGCAATATAAAAATTACACTAAAAATAACATCTACAAGGTTTATCACGGATAATAGTGTTATCAAAAAACGTTTAAAGATTTTCACTCGGCTTTTTTCATCAACAATGAGGTGTTTCAATACTCCTCCCAGCTCGGACCCACCGTTACAAGGTCCCTTTTTTTCCGTTCTTGATGGGATTGATATTACCATTGGTAGCCAACAATTATGGGATGTTTTTTTAATTTTTAGAAAATATCACTCTTTTATAATATAATTTTACCACATTCCATGAATCTAGATATAGCTCAAGCGTTTTATTCTCACCATGCGATATTAAATTGAATAATACAATTGAATATACAACAATTGAATACTACAACCACAATGTGTCGTGTTGCATTTGATGGATTGACCAAAGGTTCATCAGAATATTCATGAAAAAATTGTTTACATGTTTGTTGTTTTAACGAATTGATTGTCGTGGAAACATGAATGACCCTATACAACGTTATTGATAATATATGTAAAGTGCTATAATCATTTGCAACCATAGGAGCGTTACAGCACATTCCAAATGATCATTACCGACAATTTTCTACTACCGTAAAATTAAATATCTATTGTGTAGTTGGTTTTATTTGTTTGGCTTGGGAAAACCCAATGTTTTATCAAGCAAAATTTCACCAATTTAATATTCCCATAAGGATATTATTAACGAACAATGCTACGTACCGTTTTGCACCATAATATTAGCGATCATTTATTAGATGACTAAGTTAATTTTAGCTTCATTACAAGGCTTATAATGGGTCATTGCAAGATATTTCCTATTCACCAATACTAAAATTATGTACGTGAATTATATTACTTTTGACCAAAGAACTGGGCCAACATTACCAGGGAAATTGGAACACATATGGCGCATTTCGTTCGTAGATGAATTATTATATATTATTACAATAAGATTTTCATCCTCCTTCTAAAAACACGTTATTGTAATTGTAACGTCTACAACTTATATTTTTATACAGATATTCTCACGCAACATTTTCAACAATACTTCAACTGTATTGGAGGTCATAAGTGGATAAGCAAAGTAATATTTTAATGCTAAGAAATTTTATGCAACTACTGACAATCAGTATGCAACTCATATGTGCCACTACAAAGAATGACTGCATGCCAGCATATCTTACATTGTGGTTTTGATTAAGTAGGCCCAGTGTCAATACATCTGAATGTTGATTGACTTATAATCTTGACTTACGATTTTTATTTGCTTCTCAGCTGAGGCGTTCATAGTCGAAAGGGGAATCGCAGTCGAAAACATATGTCTCTGTTTTTTAGTACGTTATTTTCGTATGTATAGCAAAATATATTGACAATTATATTTATATATATACGTATATTCACAATTATATTTTTAATGTGTAACACTTTGTTATACATAAATAAGAAGGAAAGGAAATAGTAGAATGTATTCCTTTTTTTGTGACATTATCCAATTTCGCTCTTAAGCACATCACATCTAGTTTCCAAGACCATAATTAAGAGGGAAGATTTCTTAAAACTAATTCCAGTTTAGCTTGCTGTACTAGTTTTTTGCTTCGTTCATTTTACTGATCGTTGCTTTAATTTGGCTTGCAAACATTTCCTATTTCTTTTTCTAATTAAATCTCCATAACCTAAAGAAAAACTGTCGTAACAAGCCGAAGTTGATTTTCTAAAAACCAACATAGTTTGGCAATAACTTCAAATGTTCACCTATGAAATTCAACGTATATTTCATTTTTTAATTTACGATTAATTATTTATTTATTTACTTCAAATCGGTTACAATAACAATTTCCCACCACTAACTAGAAAGTACTTCAAAATGAACCGCAACTTAAACTTTAAACTTAAACTATTGCAAAAAGAAAGATGCAAGATAAGAATGATAGCAGTAATAATAATGCCAATACAAGAAAATAATCTAACTCCAATCTTCTAGCGCGTATTTAATTATTTAAATCGCCGTAGTTATATTACCCAGCATGACAAAAACCGTTTAATATATACTGTAATTTTCAATTTGTAACTATATGCATTATTACAATAGTTTATTTTTGATTGTATTACTAGAATAAGTAAACTACTCAAAACGCTAATGATTTCTGTTATAAAGCCTATATAGCAAGCTAAACGCACTAAACAGTAAATAATAACTGCGAGAATGACAAAGTCTCAAGGCAATATTGTTTGTGAAGACCGATTAAGTCTGTTTTCCTAGTGAGATCCCATGGCAAAACGCGTAAAGCACATAGAAGAAAATTTCTCTGGACAGACTCTATTTGGTCGATTCGACATTAGCAACAAGACACTCAAACAACGATATAGTATTCCAAAATCGGGCAAACATGCGCAGTCTCAAGACGTTTGCAGATATATGGGTCATTAAATTCTTTAGCTTATCTCTAAATAAAACCTAATACCGACTTAGCCTTGTTAATGGCAAATTATTAATAGAATAACAAGTAGGCAGCGTAGATGCACAAGAGAATGATATTTTTTTGCTTAAAATACATGACATACTGTTGATAGAACACCAATCTTTCAAAAATGATAAATCAGGTTGTAACACACCAGATTCAAGCATGGGATGAGCAGAAGTATAAATTTTCACCATCATCCGCAAACATAGGAATTTTAGAAAAGCAGAAGATCATTAATGTATAAAATTAATAACATAGGGCCCAAATTACTCCCCTGAGGAACTCCTGATTTAACCAGGATTTCCCACGAAAAAGTTTAGATAAATAACACTCTTTGCGTACGACCAGTAATGTCATTGAAAAACCACACCAAGAAATTTTTAGGGGAGCCCAGTTGTAGATCAAAAGTTCATGATTTACTCTATCCAATGCTTTTGGGAAACCTTTATAAATTACACCCATCTGCTTGCGCACAGCAAAGGCCTGAAATCACATATCTCCAACAAATTAGTAAATGTTTACATGGTGATAGCTTATGTAATGCTCCCATAATTCTTTATGTTGTCTCTAGAACAATTCTTGTACAAAGGAATGATAAAACTTGTTTTCCATGCAAAGGGAAAGTAACCAACCTTAGGGCAGTTGTTAAAAACTAAACTCATCTTAAGAGTAGATAATGCAGAATAATTTCCAATGCAGATAGCAAAATGATTGCAAAAATGTCTAATGACTTAATATGATAAGAATATACGAAAGATTTCTATATTTCATACTATTTCTGTAATATGCAAAACATTTATTTTATTATAGGAAGTATTAAGAATAAATACATTCCAATAAAACCTTCTTACTTATAAACCTTTTAACGTTATGGAGATATGACTCAGCCCCACCCACTCTGCTGAGCAACAGAGGTAATAGTGAACGACTCATTACCCTTCGCCGTACTGATAACGTTTGTGAGGTCTAGTGAATATGGGGCGATGGGTTTCTTATCAACGTTCTCTAAGCTTTTTGTTGGTTACAAAAGTGCTTCTATGTATGTAGTTTGCCGATATATAACCAGTTTGAGAACAATTGCATCATATTACCGTTTTTTTGGCTGATTTAGGTAAGTTAGCTGCATCTTCAGCGTTTTTTTTCCATTTCGTGGTTCGGCTTGTTGTCACTATTTTTTTAGTTATTTGCCTGCACAGTACGTGATAATATCTGATAAAATTTCGTTACTGAAGTTGTAATATAGCAGAGACTAATATTTATAATTATGTAGTCAAAGTCAAACGCTTTTGTGTAGAGGAATGATATAACAATGTATATTAGTACAGTTAAACCCTCAGACGGTTGAAATTGTAACCAACAAACGTACGTTTCACTGTAAAGCCCGTCAGTTCGTTAGTAATGAGGTGTGGCGAAGTGAGGTTCATGTTTCATCCAAAAAATGATCCGCAGACGGTTGTACTAAAGAAACACACGCGCAAAAACCTCCAAATGGAGACAGACGGACGATTGAAACTTTCTTATCGGATGGGCTGATGTTATACTCTGAGCTATTGTATACTATGCCCTACCTTCAGCCTCCTTTGGCCTGTGTGTGTAGGAAACGCCGTTCGTTCGTTCGTAAATCATTTATAACGCGTGGGGTATATCAGCCAAAATTATGTAGAACTATTTGCGTGGTGTTTATGGATAGCTCCTTTTGATTTGCGAATTTTTAACGCGAATGTCTACTACGTTTTTCAAACCTGGAAAATTTGTAAATAAAGATTTAGCGAACTGTGGCCATAACAAAAAGCAATCTGTCAACATATGACTGCAGCCTTTATCTACTGACAAACTTTCTGGAGCTGATCTATATGATTGACGAATTGTAGAGCTATAAATGTATTCCCGCCAAACACATCCGTGTGTTAACAATATTCCTCGCTTATCCCCCTTAGAAGTACATGATGAATCATTGTTATAGCAATTATACTACCGTTGGTTGATTTATCAATGCATTGGTGTAGCATCGT
The DNA here is from genome assembly GCA_000688715.1 of Glossina pallidipes. Classification (NCBI taxonomy): domain Eukaryota; kingdom Metazoa; phylum Arthropoda; class Insecta; order Diptera; family Glossinidae; genus Glossina; species Glossina pallidipes. Next base: position 472,225 of record KK499965.1, read on the forward strand.
TACACGTTCCAGCACTTCTTCATTTGTTAACATGACGGCGTAGCATCCGTCAATAAATCAGTGGCGCACACGGTGGCTGAAAATTTATCAGGGTTGATGAATATGAAATCCTCAAGCGCTATCTACGTTTTTTATAGACTACTGAGTCCGTTATCGGAAGTTTGCCATATTTCCTTCTCTTCGAAACGATTAATCAAGTCGAACTTCATACTGCGTACACACACAGATGCTATATGTTATTTCTGTTCTTTGCAATTAATATGCGTAATACACAAACACCTGGTAATCCCATCTCTGAAAAGTTGACGTTGGAATTTTAATGTGACTTTGCTTGAATGACTTTCATTCAAAATATTCTTGTTATATCGGTAACAAAGAATACGGGGCATTTGGTTTTAAGATTTTGTCAAAAAAAGTGTTTTAAAAACAAAAGTACCCGGGGACAAAAACAAGGTGTCTTGTTGGTGCTGAGGTACATTCATGTTTTTTATTAGCTTTGGAATTTAGAAAACCCGTCTCAAATGATAGTATTGCCAATGCGGTAGGCTATGTATTGGGGTTTACTTGATTTTTTAACCGGGTTACATTTTCATACATACAATTTGTCTAAATCACGGTTTACCATTTTGGATATGACTTCAACTTCACAAATTGAAAGACCCCCTTTAAGCGCCGCCTAAGGAAAGAACAGATTTTCCCGATATTTATTTATTAATTCATTCTCGGCCGAATTTTTGTCTTCTGCGAACTTCCATCTAAATCGCTTATTTTCGTGTAATCGTATTTCGATAAATTCCCGAGCGTTATAATTGCAACATAACTAATTCTTCCCTTAATTTATTTACTTTTCATATGGCGAATTTACTTACACTTAATGTAATCATCACTCCGCTGCAGATTATAATCTCAATTTCCTGTTATAACCTGACCTAGTACAGATTCCAGATATATGTCTTCCTTTAACAATTTTAAAGGCTATTATCGCAAATTTCTTTGCTCTATGAATTTAAGTCCATTTGCTAGTTATTGGCCGAACGGTTTTAGTCAGGATAATTTTCAGGCATTTGTGACGTCTATTTCGTAGGCGCCTAAACCGATTAGCGCGCAGAGAGACGTTTGCTCCCATTTATAACTAAATCAAGAACCACCGAAATGACGGGTCACAATTATCTTGGCTTGGCACGCTTCTGTAATATTATTCCAAGTCGGTTAATACCCTTTTGATGTGGTTGTCATTCTCCATAAAAACGATTTTCCTAAAAAACAATTTCTACTATAAGTCTCATAACTAAAGGGTTGAGTAAAGTAAGAAATAAACTTGGTCGACACTACTAACAGCGTTGCATTATCCAATACTCTAGGTTAGACAACGTCGTGCTAATTTTTTACAGTCCAAACGTAAAACTGTCTTCTTAGTTTATTACTTAGTGACGAATGGTTGCCTTTGACAATGATTCAACACTCCAAATTAGAAAAGGCTTTTTATAATATTTTACTGAATACCTTGAAACTGGTATATTATCAGAACTATGATGAATTTACATGAGTATTGCCGACATACCTATATTATTCTTTAATGTGGCGTTAGCGGGTACAGCCTGCATGCCATATTTAATTGTTTTGTCAGAGCCGGAAAGGTCATAATTAAGTTATGCTGCAGGCACATAAATATAAAAAAAAGTTCCTGTGAATAAATGATCCGTAAATGTATCTTCTAAGAAGTGTAAAAAAAATTTATAGCCGCTAAGATACTAAAGTCCTAGCTAAGTGATGCGAGCCTTAATCTCAGAAGCTTTCGGATACAAACCTAAAATCGCAGAGGCACATTACGTAACAATATGATTTGGTTTAAATCATATTTTGTATAAGTTTGCGGTGATAGTATTAAATAAATAGGATGCTAACTATAATTTTTATATTTTCTCTATGGATATTCGAAAAAGCAAAGTTTGAAGAGAGAAGCGCGGAAAATTATCGATTTTATATAAAATCTAGGTAGACACACAGTACCAATTTAAACCGTTTCCCTCGCAAGAGTGAAAACAGTTTGTTTCTACAGACAAAGTTATGAGGTCGTAGTCATAATTTAGTGTTTGCGCTGTTCGGCTTCATCCAAAAAATATGTATATTATATATTATATATGTATATTTCATTGTGTTATAAATATACAACAAATTTTATATATTTCCGGTTGTGGGTACAATAAAGGACTAATTTGAAATATCAGGGAATGGAAGCTGCCCAACAATCATTGAGAGAGAATGCGGAAATTCCTTCATGTAAAAAAAGACAACATTTTATTATTATTATTTATTTATTTATTTTTTTTTAATAGAGCAAAGTTTTGCTCTCCTTAAATAATTAGCAGTTCTTCGTTTATTTTTACAGTTGATGTAAATATAACGTAAGCCAACGCTAATAGGTTCTTATCAGAGAATCGCAGACTGCCAATTATTTTGAAAGCTCTCTGCAATTACTCAGTATTGGTTTGTTCAATGCAGTGTAAGAATGTCCTACGGTACTTCATTGAACTATATTTCATTGTTAAAGTATTGGTTGTTGAAAGTTTTAAATAATTGGTCGATTTCAAAGATTCCTCTTTTTTATCACAAACGCTGATATGCATGTTTGCCTCTATTCGGTATGGTATGTTGTGAGCTGACTTCCAATTGGCTTGGAAAATTTACCAATCAGGTATACGGTATTGTTGATTGGTTAAACGGCGTACAGGAGAAGAGAAATTGCTTGTGCAGAATGTAACAATTTCGCTGTATGTAGACGGGATGTAATGTTGATAAAATATATACATGTAGGAATACAATGTACGAACGCTGAATGCACTAAAAATAAGCTTTTTCGAATTAGTTGCTATACGTGTTTTATTGTAAATGTAATTGACAATGGGCAAGTGTCGGTTAAATTTCGTTTTTGTCGTCGTATTTAAAAACGAGGAACTAAAAAAAAAACAATACCGCACAATAATAGATTACTGTGTTTAAGGAATATTATTTTATGGTTTATTTGATGGATGTGTATGTGAGTGTGTTTTGCAAATATATAAAACAGAAAACTATAAAATTATACACTTACTTGTGTTATTATTGTTTAACCATGCCGTTTAAAACTCTCAATTGTGTTACGTATTTCTTTGATTGTTTTCTTCTTCTTTCTCTCGATTTTTTAATTATTGTTAAACGTCTTAACAAGGATAATAGTTTTAAAAACAGGACGCAAATGTTGGCAAGAGTTTGAAGTTCACACTTCGTTTTCTTCTAAATTATCACACGTGTCTACATATATCTAAGCACTGTACGTATGCGTTGACTTTCTTTACACGTAACAGCATACAGTCGCAACACATTTGGTCTGTGGAATTGGTCGAACTAGTTACTGCTTGCCTACTTGGCTTCAGGTGCTGTGGTTTGTCTTAATGATCTTCAGTCGCAGTTGAATACTGTTGCCCATCAGTTGGTGCGCGTGTGTGCACCTCTATGAGTTTTTAATAATGTGTGTGTAAGTAAGCGCGCATATACATATGTGCCGTTGTAGTAAAAGTCCGTTCCGTATTAACCCAAAAGCGTTAAGGTGACAAACATAAATAGTTGAATTAAAAAAAGGATCAAAAAGAAAATCAAATTACTTTAAAAGACATTTTAAGCAATATATAACTAAATAAATAAAGAAAACCATTTGTGAGTGAAAAGTAAATTTGGTTTATATTGAGGCGAATATGGAGACCAATATTTTAGTGACTTTACGGTTTAGTATTTGCAATCACCCATGTGTAAGCAAATACACGCAAGTCAGTCAATTAACAATAAACACAAAACATTCTGTTTTTTTAATATGTTTAATTTTTAATCAACGAAGAATAGTACTGGAAGCCTACGGGTACCATGGTAGAAATTCTTTCTATCTACTTTCACAACAAATATGACAAAGAAGGTAGATGTTTATAGTAAACATTAATTAGCAGGCGAATTGAAATCAGCGGTATAGATCGCTTTTAGGTCTGCCTAGCTGATTAACCGTTAATATTCATGCATATTGTGTTATATTACATAAGTCTAATTTTTAGTTTTAGAGTTACATAATAATCTCTCAAATTAGAATTATTTATCTCATGGCATCTTCACCTATTATTATCTCACGTAAACTATGTGTTCGACAGTTTGCCAGAAAAATGTATTATTTTTACGCCTCGCATTAACTTATTGCATCATTTAGTCGATGAATCAATGTTGCAGACAATATTGTTCTTAGTCAAGAACGAAGACAACGTTGTTTCAAATCGTTAACCGAGGTTTGCCAAAGTAGCTATTTATCTTTGATTCATTGCAGACTTTTTAACAGAACAATTCAGGTACTCAGAACACAATTATTGTGGCATATACATAATTAAAAGTAAATATAACGTTTTTTAATTTTGGGCAGAGAATTCAACAGATAAGAATGTCTGCAATAAATTGTAGTTCGCTTTTTTAATGCTCCTATGGAAAGATTGGAAAAGATGGCTAAAGCAGTTTCTTACTAATCCACAATATATTGTCATTTACTAGATTGTAATATATATGTAGAGTATACGAATGCGAGTGAAAAGAATAAACTAACTACTGCGAAATGACACAGTAGTATATATAACAATATGTAACAATATATAATATATATATATATATACTCCACTTAGTTTGAGAAAATACTAACGTATAGGATAATCATAAGATAAGGGAGCGTTAGTTTACAGTTTTGTACTAAACATCGGAACACAAAAACGAGATATCGATTATATCGAGCATATTCAGAGGTAAACTCCAATAGCATTATTGTATTGGTAGAAGGTGCATATAAATAGTAAGCGTGTAATTTTTTTTAGTTTTTTGCGAGCATGGCCATGAAAAAATGCTTGCCTAGGTTAAACTAACGTAAATAATTATAATCTCATCACGTATGTCGGGCGAATAGCTAGCGTGGCAGATGCGGCTTAATCGATTCTTCTGTTCATGTTGTTGTTGATTGGGCATACTCCTCTATCACAAATATCAATTTGGTGAAATTTACAAATGTTTTACATTGAAAGAAAGAGAATACTGTCAGATATGAGCATAATTGGATTACAAGTAAATTTAAGAATTTATGTTTTTACATTAGTCATCAATATCAATTTCAATCAGCTTTTCTGTGTAGGTGCACACAACACTATACAAATACATATATAGAAATTTAGAGCAGTCTTATATCAGATACACGAAAATCTCGCAAAGGAAATAATTTGTCATAGCATTCCGCAGAATGTTTAAAGAGGAAGTTAATTTCTTGTAATTATTGATTTCATTACAAAGAACTTTTGCATGGTGAAAATAAAGCAATATCTAACGATTCAATTATCGATTTGAATTGGTATGACGATCCGCATATACTTAAAGGTTTCTATTCATTTTTCATTTTTGGAAGTTCTTGTACGAGATGAATTTTTCGCTCCACACTCTATAATTTTTTTGTGATGCGACTTAATACAAAGTAGATATAACCAACCCTATGGTTGTAAGATTGTTATCGTAGGTTTCAAATGCTTTTCTAGCGTACATACGAATGCACGTGCGCCTATATATATATATATATATATATATATAGATTTATATATATATAGAGTGTAGAACTAGGATAAAACATGTTTTCATAATAAAATAAACATCAATAATTTATAAAGTGTCTACAATTTTTAGTATATCAAAGATAATATATATTTTCCAATAAGAAATGTAAAAAATTAAGAATTAAAAGCAACAATGCAGAAAGGGCAGGTAGAATGCTGATCGTGTCAGCCCACAAGTGTTAATACGATTGTAACCAAATGAACGTCTTCTTAAGAACGTCTAAAAGCACGTAGGTTTACACTTGCTCTTTCACTTTATTTTTGATTCGAAACAAATTATTGAATGTCGTAACAATCCCTATGTACGTCGCAATGCAGTTTTAATTGAGATCGAAGATTTACATGTTTTGAAAAGCAACTGTTAAGACAGAATAAATATTGAAATTTTTCACTAATTTTTATCGACAATTATAATAACAAACAGACTCTAATTCACACATATTTAATAAATAGGCCTAGATTTATGTTAATTGCATATATCTTCCTGGTAGATGGTACACAGAAATATACATCCAGAACTCCACGATGAGCGTGTATTCTCGACAAGAGTGACATTCCGACTAGGTGTTTCTCTTTTAATTGACTTAGGTCTTAGGACTTAGTAGAATTATTACCTTTAAATTGCCTTTTTTTTGTATAAAGGCTCTTTCTCAGTTGGCGTTTTTACACAGCTGAAAAGATTTGCTTTAAATCAAAAGAGTCTAAAAATTCCAAAAAAATTTTTGATTTTTAAACAACTCTTAGTGCTTCGCACCACTGAATCGAAGGAAATAAAACTAAATTTATATTGATTTTGCCAGCTTTTGGATCGGGGAAAACCTAGAGGTTTAACCAGTTTTTAGTCAACACCTTCAACGTCTTTTTGAAACATTTCCGAATTGCATTGTTCTTTAGAACTAATGTTTCTAGTTCTATTTGAGTGACTAAACCTGAGATCCTTTTGTATAGCCAAAAGCAAAGTAAACGTCACCTCGAGATAGAATATTGAGAAAAAAATCGATAATGATTGAATTGGCTTGAGTCGAATTAAATTGAAATGGATTGCAAAAGCAAAGTGAACGTTACCTCGAGATAGAATTGTGGGAAAAAATCGATAATGACTGAATTGGCTTGAATCGAATTAAATTGAAGTAGATTGAATTCCAGTGATGTAAAACGAATTGAATTGAACCGAGTTGATGTCTACTGGTTTGAAGTGAATTAAATTAACCTTAAGGAGGACACTCTTGTAATTTCAGAATGTCACTTTTAAAATTCGGTACATGCAAATCCACAATACACAAAGTATTCACATTGAACCATTTGAGTGTGAAGCTGCTATTTGCTTCGATCTATTGATTACGTTACATTTTAATGATGATGAATAATGATAATGTCGTAAAAAGAATGGAAACTGCGATGAGCATGCCCACAAAACAACAAAAAATTTAAGACAATTACAACAACACAATTATTATAACACAATAACGTTGATTTGAATTAAGTAAACAAAATATAAGCGCAAAAATTATGTCGGACATACAAACGATAAAAAAATTTTGCATAGCGATAAGAATATCCAATAGTTTTAATAAAACTAGTTACAACTTTTACTGTATTTAAGTACCATACATCTACAGTAATTTCTTGAATTGAATTTCTATATCAAACTTTTTCACAGTATAAGGCGTCCAGGATATTCCTTTTCTTTACTTCTTCATGCACCCACCGCAGTGGGCCTATTATATTTATTAAAAGCAAATGTATACAGATCAGATAATAAACGTAAATATTCGATTTCAACCACACATTTCTGTTCGTCTTCCTTCATTACAGTAATCTTAAAAGTTTCCCTTTTGATTCAACATGAATTAGAGCAACAGCCATAAGTGGTAACAATCTGACATTTTTGACTTTTTCTGATTTTTTGGTCAAGAAATGTTATTTAAATCGCTAGCACTTCGGGTTAAGTCTATGCATATAACAATCTTCGTTAAAAAATGAAAATCGGCTAAATCGACCCATGAGTTCCTTCACTAGCAGCCTAAAACATTAGTAGATAAAACTGTAGTAAAATAAGGCGAACTTTTATGGTTTTTGGTTTTCACTATTTCCTATGAGCTCCTTCAATTAATATTTCAGAAAAAAAGTTTACACATTGAATGATTTCATATATGGCTTTTTGTGGATGCAAAGATTGTTTAGAATACATCATCATATCTTTATGCAGTCATTAAACAAACTTACATCATTTATGCGTACATAATGGCACACATAACATAATATAATTATTACAGACGTTTTCGTTTCAAATGAGTTGATAGCTGGTATTAAATATTTGAGTGCAATCCAAAGATATAGTTTATATCTTGTTAGAATATAAAAACCAAAACCTGTGCGTAAAACTTCAATTCTCAATTTTTGCTGGTCCCAAGCAAATTGTTTTTAAGCGGATGGTTGCGGTTGAACGTTAAAGCTTCTTGATATGCTACCTATCTTAAAAAATTTCTAAATTCCGCACGACATAACAATATTGATATGTTGTCAGGGGGAGGGAGGGAAAGGGGGTGGTGTAAGATGATTCGCAAATTGACCTTGTTAATCTAGTTTAAAAGTGAAGGCAAACAATAGATCCATTGTTTATTAACTAACCCGATACATACTTACATTCAACAACGTACGTTCGTTTGTAAGTTGTTATTTTTTGGCTCATCTTTTTTTTCTTATTTTTCTTTGAAGAATGAATGCTTTTGTTTCAAAATATTATGTAAACGCGGACGACTATACGTCGTCAAAACGTTTAGGCATAGCAGTACTACAATAATGAAAACGATTTAATAGACATGTACTGGTAGAGATGTAGCCTTTACTTATGAATTATTTTTATATTATTAAAAGCTATTCGTAATTATTTGATTATGTTAATTCGTTCACATTGTTGCCCGCGTATAGTAGAGTATTTTCTTTTCCTTCCACACCTTGCTATTTCTATTCTATTCGCATGTTATTTGTATTTTTGACATTTAAACTGCATTGTTTGCTGGATTAAAAATCAGCTATAAATATTGTTGCGAGGATTTTCGGATCCGCACCATTTCGTGCCGACTATCTTCAGGGCAACAAATAGACTTCAAGACCAAGCTGCCTTTTTACTTTACAATCCTTTATTATTCGTAAATCCAATATTGGAATATATTTGAGAACGTAAAAACAACCAGGTCTGCAGGTGCATATGCATAAACACCTTTACACTGTTTTACAAACCACAAACAAATAAAACAAATAAACAAAACGATACGAACAAAAAGAGAAGAAAAATAAATTAGATTAAAATTACATTTTATGTGAGATTTCATTTAAGCGAACTGGAAAGGGGAAAATAAATTTTGTCCCAGTCACTTTTAAAAAAGGATATATAAGAGGCGTTCAAAACTTTAATATATCAGATATTGCATGTTTCTAAATGCCCTAACCGTCAATGAATAGTAACAGAAAATTGTTGGAGATAAAATTTATTTTCCGCTCTTTACTTTATATAAATTAAAGCTGATTTAAAAAAATTTTTCTAAAGTAATTTAGTTTTCTGTCAATTACAGTGTGCTTTATACTTCCTAAGTCCTTTTATTTGATGTCAATTCTAAGGAGTTGTTGACAACATGATCTGATATATAGAAGTACCCGAAACATCAATTGACAATTTTTTTTGTGACGTAGCTTGCCGCGTCCGTCGTTTTGTGTATACTGTAAAACTGACTACTACATTCTGTTGTGGAACTAAAGACGTCTACAACATACCTGCGTGATCGGACGTATTGAAATGCGAAAAATCACGATTTGGAATTTCCAAAGTGACCTGAAAGCAACTAAATAAAAATATATAATGTTAAGAAGTGCGTAGCACCAAGTCTGCCTTCTTATTGCGCAGCTAAATGCGGTAAATCAACTTTGTGGTTAATGTGCCAAGATATTTGCCAAACAACAGTGTGCATCATTGTTGAACGACACTCACTTAATACAAAGGAGGGGAAAAGAAGAAGCAAAGTGTGCAAAGTGCAAAAAAACCTGATGCATAGACTTGAAGTTTCACGTTGAGAGAGGTGTAGTTAAACAGGTGCTTGCTAGCAGAACCAACGCGACAGCATAGATTGAACTTTATGTAGATTGTGTTTATGCTTTATTTGTTTCTTGTTAATTTTGTCTTCAACATATAACATCAATCGAACATACTACCAAAGGCAAAATATCTAATTGGCTTGCTGAATGGTCGATTTGCGATATACAATATGCTAAACTAAATTTGAAACCGGAGCGTTTGCGCTGAAGGGAATTGGTGACATTCCAACGTAAGCACCTACGTATATGCACCGTTTGCTTCAAATATGTTAAGACAATGCTTTTTGGCCGGATTTTTGTAAGCGCTTCTTCTTCTTCGTTTTCATAGTTTTCTGCATGTACATATGTTTTTCTTTGCTCTGTTGTCATCGTGCATAAATCCCCACGTAGCTCTATTGTGGTTTTAAAAATGTTTTCTGTGGCTCTGAAATTACTTTGAAAGCCTTAAGTGTTTTCAAAAATTCTGGCTTTCTCCTTACCTATTTTTTTAATTCATAAAAACAGGTTAGTTTTCTACTTATACATTTTCTTTATTACGTAATAAATAGGTTATATATAACAAATACATAAAAAATAATGCATAAAAACTTTTGATGTTAAAATATCACTTTCATTTGCCATAATAAAAAAGAATTATATCGGGCGGAGAAGTGTGTATTATGCATTATTATAATCCACTACCTAGCGAATTGTTTTGAATCATTTGCACAACTTCATACCGAAAAGCTCGACCTGTTTTGTTAAAAATCACATGTTTATTCATTAAATTTATATAATGAATAACATAATAATATGTGTAAACCAATGCGAAGTTTCTCAAGAGTCCATTCCACTCACTATATTTTGAAATTGCCAGAATTCCCCAAGGTAGTGGTTCAATAAATAGTTGCTCTGATATCTTGTTTTGTGTTTAGGCAATGCTTTTTAATAAGATCACTTGTCTTTTCTGGTGAAATTTGAATTACGTGTTGGAAAGTTTTTGAATACCATATGTAGTTTGAAATCATTTATTATAATATTTTATTTTTAGTTTTATTTGTCGGAAAATTCTATTGTTAATATTGCGATAATCATTTATAGATAGGGTTCAAAATTGAGTTCTTTATAACGTCAGGTTAACAAACCCGATTATTTTTCTATTCAGATAATAGACTGGATGAAGTAGCCCAACAGATGTTAATGGTTAAATTGTAAATATTGATGTGGACGAACAAAAACCATGGAATACTTTTCAAAGGAGTCAAGCTAAATTAGGGGCGCTTATGTTAAGGCTTTACAGATGTACGTTATACAAAAATCGGGCTGCCATTACAAGACTTGCAAGTATGAAACATATACTTGCAAGTCACAAATGTATTTATAAATTTTAACTATAGATTATAGATTAAAACAAAATGCACAATTAATGATTTGAATAAAAACATTCGTGCAAAGAAAAGTGATGCACAATTTATTAGTTCGACTTAAAAGTTTAATCAATACATCAAGGCGTGTGTTCTTGTTTAAGTGTGTAACATATAAATGCTTTCTTGTGTCAATTTTTTTGCTTCCGTCTATTCATATGGGTGTCCCCTTGTCCTCTCACCCTATCTATGCTCCTTATCGGCCTCATAGGCAATTCCTGGCTTCATTTTTGGTAGTGTTTCTCGATGGCTGGGTTATCTTATATACCTATGGTAATATGTATGTGTACGTTGGACAATATTTGTAAATAGTTAAAATTTCAAATGTGAACCGTATTTTTCTTTTTTGGTTTTCAAGCAGCAATTATCTGGTTAAGCAGATTTAGGAACCAGCTTTTTTTTGATGTAGCCAAGAATGTATGCTCATTACGATTAACATACTAATAACAAACAAATAAACAAATAAACAATAAATAAGCAGAAAAAGAACTCGGTACTTCTACTATAGGAAAAGCACACTTACTCAATATCGAACTAGCTGACGCAATCAGTGCATAGATTTACGTATGCTTGATCGTCTTTACGTCTGCGTAAACATTCATCGACAAGTTTGCGTACGCATTACATTCGTGTGTTGGACTATCCGTTGTGTGCGCGTGCGTCTAGAAAACTGAACATTTCGAAAGAGTTGTTGTAGATACGGTGAAACAGGTTGTTGCGTATTCTGCTTGTATTAGCGATATTATTTTGTGGCATTAATGCTTCTTTATCGTTCTTTTGAAATATATAGAAATATACCATTTATTTCGCTGATTTTGTAGTGTACATTCTAAGGTAGTCTTTCATTCTCCAGAACCTCCTTGACGGTAAAACATTTATTATTTCCTTTGCAACGTTTTGCCAACTGCAGACAAGGCATTCAAACGTACATCCGATCTTAGATGTCTTGTTAATTATTTTTTGTTGTTGTTTTTCTCAGTTTTCAATGTAAGCCTTTAATGATGAGTGAAAAAAAGTCGACCAGAGACGCATATTTGGCCCTCTTTGGAATGTAACATTTTGTTTTTATTAACGTTATTATTATTAGCGTAACTGGTGTTGATCGTAAGGACTAGTGTGGTTTTGTTCTTCTTGCTTATTTTTCTCATATTACGACTTAACACGTATGCTTTGTTGGACTAAAAACATGTTAAGTTCGTTTTCCTTAAGCGAGTTCAGATTGCACTTGTTGTTTCAAGCTTGTTTGCAATATATATGTTACAAAAGCCAGCTAGCCGGTCGTTCACTCGAAATCAAAATTTATGGGCATGCATCTTACTATAAAAGAGGAAAATATTATATTCAATCTAGGTGAAATGGCATATTTTCAAACAAATATAATAATCTTGTATAGATTACGCTTTAATCACGGTATTGTAAATAACCTACTAGCTCCATAGTAGTACTCTCATACTTATGAGAAACTAATTTGCAATTATTTTAAAACGCTTTAGAAAGCAGAATATCGCAAATCAGATACAATTGAAAGATTTTTAAACCTTGGAAGATCTCTGAACGCATTTACTATCATGTATACAAACTTTCTCAATTTCAATTATTTTAATTTTTCAGTGTCACGCTGTTGTGCATTTTTTGTGGCAAGTTTCACCTAAGGCTTCGCACAAAAAATTGCGCCGCGCATTTATGAACTCTTGCCTTACAATCAATAGAATTGCCTTACCATCAATAGAGAGAGATAAAAATTTTTTGATGATGATATGGCGTTTTTAACAGTTGTCTTTCCAGTAAAGATGTTTGGTATAACTAATGAGTACAAAGTAAGCCTTCGTTTATTTTGAATGATTCTTCTTCAAAACCATGTAAGGTACCGCCAAGATTTTGTCATCAAAGAGTACACGAGTTCAGCCTGCAGGATGCTACGAAAACGACAAGGTAATTAAAAGTTTAATAAACCTTGATTTTCTTAAGGCGAGCAAATAACTCAAAAAATCTTAACTTAGGCTGTCGAATAAAAATGTCGAATAAAAAAGTGGAACGACGAATCGTTCCTGGAAGCAGAATGAGTATGATAACCAGTCAACTTTTTAAGGTGTTTCAAATAGAGTGAGTTAATTGAAAATTACTTCATTCTAGAGTTTCTACTAGCAACAACATTAAAATCCAAACAAATGCTGAAAATTAATAAAAATGTGCAGCAGCACATCACCGAAGTGCTTTCGTCAAAAGCGGCCCATGCAACCGCGAGTTGGAGAAACGTCAAAATGAGAGGAATTAGTTTATTGGTAAAGTCGGTTTGCGAAAAGTTTGTAATACATGTAGGGGCTACAATGTTAAATGCTTAAAACCTCCAGTGGCATACATCGTACTTAGCTACCTAGTGCTTTTGCTAAATAAAGAATTGATCCCTTCGCTTAACCTGCCTAGCCGCAAGACAAAAAAACATACGTAATCAAGTAAAAATATGGTGCTAAAATAAGCCCGAAACACGAAACCGCAAAACGTTTTCCATACGGATCTTCGCAGCAGTCCAATACGATCAGATGAAATTGAATAAAAAGACCCAAAATACATATATAATGAACGAGTAATGGTGCGAAACGGCTTCAAATATCACGATAGCAATAATGATTGGATTTCAATATTGATAAATTCACGTGTACTCGGCAAAATAAACAAAACGAAGGCTTCTATTTGAAAATTTTAATAATCCCAGCAAGTTTAAAAACTCCGACACAGTGTTTCTTTAACATTATTTTTATTGTTGTTATATTCAGTTATTGTTAGTAAACTATACTATGGTGGTTTTGTTCGAATTGTAGATTTCGCAATATAGAGTGTTATTAGCCCTTATGCCAAAAAAACAAAAAATGGCAAGCAATATAATTGCCTCCCAAAATCGGCATGCCTAAATGTCTGTTAAGGCCATTTACATGCGAAATCGGTAATGTTTCTATTCGCAATGCATCTATTCGTTTTTACTGTTTGTTCACGTTCATTATAGTTCGTATTAAATTAATAAACAATGACAAAGCTAAATCATGGCTCTGGGACGAACAGTACATGCAACCTATCAAAATATATTTGTTTCTACTAATGGTGATCATAATTAACGTATGTACTTATGTTTGTACAATAAATAATTTTATTTTAAAAACATTAAATATCTATTTAACTTTAAGAATGTGTATTTTCCTTTCTGCATTATTTCTGGATTTTTCAAGATGTGCTTTTTTTTATAAATTCGTAATCACATTTTGTTACATATTATTACACATTTAAGAACGATTGAAAATTTCACACGCTATACTGAATGCCAAATTCAAGGATATGTTGCCAACTAAACGTACATTAATCCGGCCTCTATATAGAAGGAGCAAACAGCACTTTATCAATTTCAACGACGCTCTGTGAGACATAAATGGCAATCGGACAGGAAGAAGTCGATGTATTCCGTTGTAGGGGAGAGTCCATTTACAGATGACGCCCTAAAATGTGCTAACTATTGGTTTTTCCAGCAGAAGAAGTAGTTGTAGGGATAAACTATTATGGCTTTTTAACATTTTTGGTTGTACATATTACGTATTAGTCGTTTTTTGATGGTATTTACCGCTTATTTAAAAAATAAATAAGCTGCATGTGTCAAAATACCAGGGGTTAGACGTAATTATCATTTCGTCCATTTGATATAACCTCTCATTCAAAGGAAGATCCATCAGTGCTCGCAAATTTATACCAAAATTCAATGGCTAATAAGAGATAATATTCCGAATAAAATGTATATATTTTTAATAAAAGTCCAACCTTTTTAAAAACTAGCTTAAAATTTAATTCTGAACTTATTACATTTGCATAAACTTCTGGTGCTGAAGAGGATGCCATATTTTGATAGTGATGTTAAAATTAATCGCAGAACCCCATTAGCGAAAGTATTTTTTTTAATATTAATTAAATTAATATGAATTCAAATAATTTCTAATTTACGTGGTGTTGTAAATTAATCGACACGTGCCACTAGGCTACGGTGTCAACTGAAGCTTTTTTTTCTTCATTCACCGACTAGATTACTTAAGATATTTAAGATATGTTACAAGTCAAACATGAAATTTGGCATACTATCAACTTTGGATTGTTCATTAAAAAAGCGAAACAAAAATAAACGATAACTTGGGACATGTGTTAAGCACATGGACGGCGTATGTAAACAATATTAGCGCAACGTAATGCATATTGATATTTTCCTGCTAAATGTGCGATTTTGAACATATCAGTTTTTTAGTGTCGACTAGAAGTGGCTTTTAATGAAAGGTTTGGCCACTTTTCGCATTGTTCAATGGTTTATTTAACAAATTGATAAGAAAGCTTTGACTTCTTTGAAAGACGTGAAGAAGTGAGTGGAAATGTAAGTGTTTCCGGTTTCAAATGGATCTTGCTCGTTTCTAGCACTGAGCTGAATGTAATAAGAGTTTACATCTGAAAGATTTCAGGTAAAGAGGGTGGATCTGCGTTGTTTTCATCACCAGTATCTAAGAGTTTGAGAATTTTTCCAATTTTCATAATTTTTTATTCTTCTTGTAATATTTCATGTTCGAATTATAAATCACATACCATGATCTGTAGTCAGATTGTGGTGTACTTTGGACTACAGTTTGAAAAGTTAGATTTATCCAACGTATGGTTTTAACGTACTGCATAGTTGGATGAGGAATCAAGTTGTTGAAATCTAAATTTCATGGTCAGTGTCTTTAAATAAAAGGCATATAAAGCGCTTGACAAAACAGCTGGAAGAAAAATATATTAGATATTTGTTTTATCTAGATGGGAGATATCTAATTTATTTTATACATATTTAAAATACTACATATATATAATATACTTATTTAATTCCTTGTAAGGGACGGTGCAGCCCTTCGCCCTTAGCTGTGAGTGGAAGAACTAAAGTTCATCATGAGAAAAAACAATACGATGTTAAGAGATATATGAAAAGTGTCTCTCGTTTTGAATGCGGTGTCACACTCTCATTAGACGAAGTAACTTTGTCCTGGTAAACATTACATTACATTACATTAATTATTTATGTAAAATAAAGTTAAGCTTTAAAAGGGATATCAAATTTGCGAAGTGTAGAAGAGTTCACAAATTTGGTGTCGCGAATAACCTGCAATTTTGTTCTCTATATTTATCATTCTATTTACATCTACTACATAAATAAACTGTTTAATAATAATTATCAATTATTGTATATATCCGATAATAGTGAATATATATCATTTTTGTAATGTTACTGTTAACTCAGTTTTTTATTTTATTTCCTAGTTTTTCTCCAACGCAAGTTGCTGTAAGCGTAGCATGTTGAATTTATCTTGCTTTCAAGTTCTTTGGTTTCTTATCTATTTCTTTTTAAGGCGTGACTTTTACGGTAATTGTTATTGTATTCACCATCAAGTAAAAAGAATTTACAATTAAGGTTTCCGTCGTTTGACTGCTGCACTCGGACATATACTTGTCTTAGTTATATCATCTTCTACTACCTAAATAAAGACTACCTCTGTTTTACTGTTGCTGAGACCCTCAAAGGCGTTAGGCTTGTAATCAAAATAATTGTGTTAGTTCATCCATTACATCATTTACTTCAAAAAAAAAAAAAAAAAAAAAAAATTTTTGCGAACAGTAACGGGAAATACGCAGAAGCTTTGAAGATTTGGTTACTTATTAGTCGTACTTTATTTTACTGCTCAAACTGAAGCCGTAAAATAGCTGCTACCGCTAGTAATATCTGCACTGAGCTGAAGTTTTCCTTAAACTATTCATTTGTCTAATTCAATAGTTTTTTGCAAGTTATAATAGTCAGACAATATTTGGAATCGATTGCCCTTTAACAGTTTATGTGTAGATGCTTACTAATACATCGTAACTCTCAAACGACGACTTTTTGAATCTAATTTATTTGAATTATATATTTCTGATTTTAAGTGGTTTTTGGCTATTTTCATTACAATGGAAAAGCTCGAATCCAGCGTGTCGATTAAACGTTGCTTTTCGAGAAAAAACTTTCAAGGTCGGAATTGGTTTAAAAAGGCGTACAGCAAATTTGCCAATCTTAAGCGTGTGATATCGAACGCATTGGATACACAAGGAAGGTGGTTGCACCAGATGAAATAAATAAAATCCCAAAAATTAACACTCGAAAAGTGAAGTTTTAAGAGATAGCTGAAATTGCAAAGATATCAAAAGATTTTCTATGCACTATTTTTGCATGAAAATTTATAAGTGAGTAGGTTGTTTACACAATGGGTACTGCGTTTAATTACAATGTTACAAAACCTCAGCGTGTTTCTGATTCGGAAAGTCTTTTGGAATCGTTTAAAGTACGTAAATATGTTTTTTATCTTTACGGAATTACCACCAAAATTCTGTGTTTAATGGACAGCCTATTGAGTGGAAAGAATTTGGTGAAATCCGTGCAAAGCGATCAAAAAGTAGCAGTCGGGCCGCATAGTTATGGTTTTGAAAAAAGAAAGTGAATAGCGAATATTATACGGAATTTTTTGGTCTGATTCAAAGAGGAAATTAGGGAACAAAAACCGCCCTAAATAGTAGAGAAGAAAGTGTTACTTCTCCAGGGCAATACATCGTTATATAAGACGGTGGGTGTAATGGCAAAGTGGCATCAATTGAAGGTCGTATTTTCTAAACGCGCAACCCTGAAAAGGCTGAAAAAGATTTGGACCAAATGATGAGGGCATTGCGAAACCTATATTCAATTTTCAAGGCATTAGAGAAGCATTGACTGGTTTTATCATTCTTCAAGAAGGTGGATGAACAGATTTCCGAAGTTTGCCGAATGTTGATTTATATGGTGGACTCGATAACATACACCCACCACGAAAAGATTTACTTTGAGCACAGCAGCTTCTCTTAGATTTGCAAATGAATATAGAAGAAGATTATAACAATAAGCTTTTTTATAGCTAAACTGTGAATCAAGAAGTACGAAATTATGGTACTTTTCATTATTCAGCTAGAATCGCTAGGCACACATTGATGTGCCTCACTCTATAGACAACGTAAAACAACACAAAGAAAGTCGAACGTACTTCCACGCATCTTACCATGATGCAGGTTAGCTTTGCTTCCTATCAGTGTGCTTCTTATAAGCTCTATCGCCTTATACACGCATATAAACCTAAAAAATATAGATAGGCTACAAATTTGATGCGGATTGTGTACAAAAATATGCCCCTATTCGAATAGAATGCAGTGCCAAAATGTTAAAGCAGAAGGTAAAAAACTTTCGCGGATTTAAGATTTTGAATAAACGCATTTACATTTTTATTTACATAATTAAACGTAAAGGGTCCTCAAATAAGTGGTTTTATTTTTAGTTTTTGACCGCAAAAATATCAACGTGAATCTTTTTTATTTTAATTATTGGTCAATTCCATTTTTATGTAAAAATCAGATGTGTTTTTTTTACACCAAAGGCCCAGCAATTCTTATTTACGAAGTCATTTGATCAAATCTGGAGTTCATTACACAGGCACGAAATGTAACCATGGAGTCATTGCGTTTGTAACAAGTCTAAGCAATTTTTGTATGTTTTACAATAATGCATTCTTTGTAATCCTTATATAATGGCAAGTTCTAAACGATATCGCAAAAAAAAAAAATTGATCCAAATATGAATGACAAGTGTTTTATTTCCGCTTAATTTCGGAACCATAAAATGAATGCCCCTACATATTTATTTATTTCACACATATAAATATATATTTATTGCAAAGTTAACATCCTATAAAAGTATATACATATAATATATATATCCGCTAAAAATTGAAGTTTAAACTTTATATGAGAAATTTGTACGACATCTGATGTACCTGAGGTTTTATAAGATATTGGCGAAACAGAAAAAATTTGTAGGGATTGCGATTGGTTTTTATACGTCATTTCATCGAAGTCGTTATGGCACATTTTTAATATGATTTCCTCATTTTTCCGTTTCGCTCCCATCTCCTCTAAACCCAGATAACGACCAACTACTTTGGCAAAACATGAAAATGTAATATATATAAGACGTGTAGGGTAGGTCGATTTCGCTTAAGAACTCTAAGCGATATTTTATTTGATGTAGAAATTCCTATAAATAGCTTATCTTATTCAGATTTTACTTCAATCCATATGTGCATATGTGCCTGCTCCTGCGGAAGCTACCGGTAAGTGTAAAATTCAGCATTTGGTTTTTACAAACGCAACTTATGGTTGTAAATAAATTCACGCCCAGCATATGTAGAGGGGATGCACTGCTGTCGTTCATACTTACACGTAGGTACCATTAATATTAGCTTGTTGACGTTTTAAATATTTACCTATTCTTGTCTACCATGGAGACAGTTTGAGATAGTATTTCAATCTTATTACAGTCTCCTATCTAGAATCTCTAGACATGATATACATTACGGATATCTTTTACTGAAAATTGTCGTCGTTTTACAGAAAATTCTTCTGAAGAGGAAGCCATACTACAGCTTACCTTCTTATGTTCGAGGAAGAAAAACAAGGGATTTCTTAATTTTTATATTCACAGTGAGGAAGAACAACTAGTTGCTTAATATCTTATACATACAAATAGGAATACGTTGAAGCGGAGCAAGGTGTTGTGAGGCGAGTCAAAAGAATTTGTCTCTTAATGCGTTATATGGACCTATTTATGGAATAGGTTACAAACGAAAGAATGTTATACCCCTTATAAGAAGAAAATATATTCCTCCTTGGGAATATACACACAATGTCCATATATAAATATACACATTGCCCATCCATTTAAGATTTAGGACAGATTAAATTACCTTCTTTGAAAAATATTTTCGATATGGTGCCGCTATCCATTTTTGGAAAGAAATTTAGAAAGATCTCGAAAGGTTATTAACGTTATTTCTGTGTTGAAAAAATCTGGAAATTAGAAATTTTTTTACACGATCAGGTATATCTGCAACAATCGAAAAGCATGCTTGTGTTAAAAAAAAAATCGTAATATTAAAAAAACAAAAGAATTATTTATTTATTCATTTACTTATACTTTATTCATTTACGACACTTTCATTTTATTGAACCTGACGTAGGAACTTTGTTCCGCTAATATGTCGTAACGCCTCCAAGAATTCAACTGGAAGTAAATAAAGGAATAAAAATTAAACTATTTCACATAGTGGAGATTGTAAGGAAGCTGTAGAAACTCCATTTCTAAGTTAATCTAAGCCGTCTGTCTGTTCGTACGCCTATATGTGTAACATGTGTTGTAAATATTATCCCGCTAGGGAAAATTCGAGCATCACATTGTTGAAAGTTCTTGCACGCAGGTTGATATCGAGAATGGGTCAAATTTTATATAGATCGGTCTGCAAAATAAATTGACAACACAGCAGGTGAAGACCTTCTTAGAAAAGGGCTCATTTCTTAAATTTCGAAATATCTAATTGGTGTTGCAAAAGATAATTCGTGTAGGTCAATGTAGAGTTCCAGCATATCTGAAAGAATCAAAAAAAATTGTACCAATTTGTGTTTGCAACTTCGTAAAGTTGAGCATTGCTCCCCTGGGGTACACCAGAATCTATTTTTATACAACGCAAAGTATAAGACTTATGCATGCTATGTTATATACGCTTTGCAACAACCTGCTACAGCCTAATATGCACAATAGCATATCGTGCTGGAGGGAAACCATTATAACCGCAGCAAATGAACTCTAACAAATTAGAAATTTCTTTTTGGAACAGCATGCTGAGAAGACGATATAATTGATCTCAATGACAGTTGAAGTCTTTTTATCTGTTTAAATAACTTGATAAGTGCGCTAAGTTTAGTTATTCCCCCTGGAATTCGCAGCGTTATTCCTCATGACGTTCCTATAAAACTGCAGTATTAAAATGGATGTATAATTAGCACCAAACACATTGAAAGCCTTAAACGATATCTAAGTAGCTATAGCGTCAATACAGTTAAAGCTGACAAAGCGCCTGCCAGACCGCGAGAAGAAATCGCCAAACATTTGCACCAAGATATCGTTTTTATAAGTTTGGTCGCTTTAGTGAAGTGATATTATTACCTGATTTACCAAATGCAGAAGTTGCAATAAACAGAAGTGGAATAGAACTAAGTTAAAAAATAGGATACAACAAATATGTGATTGCCCTTTGCTGTGCATGTACGTCACTGCTCCTCAAACCTCAAAATTATAGTAGAAACCGGTATGGCGTTAGAATCCGACCGTACGTAACTAGATTTGGAATGCTAAAAATATATCCGAGGAAGCACTTGTGAGGAAGAAGAAACGTTGTAACACTAGAATATCAAATTACCAGTTTATGGCAGGGTAACAAATCCATTGACGAATGTTATCAAAACTTATGTTACCACCTCTCCTTAGTTCTTGAAAAGGTAGCATTCCCTAATATAAACGAAATTAGTTTAAGAACTACAAAAAATAGATGCAGGGAAAAAGTGTGAGACACATTTATTTGCCTCCTAAATGGCGAAATATTATAGTGAAAGACAATCAAAAAATTGAATACAAATTATCAGTTCAATGTCACCTTTTTCAGCTAATTCTGTCTTGGTTTCGTTAAAGCCTGGTCATACCGTCATTTGTTCTGTCTCGTTTAATAAGTATTTAAGAACGATCCGCAATAAAAAAAACCTGATTGAAAAATACAAAAGCAGTTGTTCGCCTAGGGAGTATACGTCTCGCTTTATTGCTAGACGAGATTGTAGTTCCCTAAGAACAGTTTGCTATTCCAATTTTGTTTAGTTAGTTAGTTCAATAAAGTTCCCCTGCTCAAAGTTTTCACATCAACTGGGCAAAACGAAATACTATCACCAAGCGATTTTTGTCTCTAAATTTTGAAAACTAAACAATATGTTTATATCAAATTAAGGCGTTATATAAGAAGTAGTTGAAAAAGACCCAAATTATTTCTAATACCGTTCGTCCTTGGGCGAAAACACGACCATTCAATTTGTTATACCGAATCGCATATTATTCTATTTTTGTTCTGTTGTGCATTACGCAAAGTTTTAGTGATTATTTATTATATCACTTAAAAGATAAGTACATCATTCCCTACCTTCAATATTATTATTATTCCCTTATAATATTTTTGCTTATGTGTAAAATTTATGTAGTACAGTTCTAAGATGTTGCGTCTCGGTTGAAAACTTCTATTTGTAGCTAAAAAAATAAATATAAATATATAATATATAAATGCCACATTTTACGACAAGGCGCGTCTTTCATGCTCAAAAGTTACGGTATGAAAGCCAAAAGAAGTGTCTTACAGAAGTAAACGTTTGCACTAAATATTTCCCATTATTATTTAAATAGCTGGGATTATGTAAACATGTGACGCAACATGCACTTTATGCACCATGAAGTTAGATTTGTTGAGCACATCTGATACTCAGTTCTAAGGTCCTTATGGTATATCTTTTTTTGATAGCGTTTACAATAACTAATCATCCTATACATATACCAATTCACCAATGAAATTCAACCTCAGAAGTATATACAGTAACTGTATACAGCACTTTAACCATGGAAACACGTAATAAAATAAAATTTTACGCATGATGCGTGTTTTAGCAAAGCGGAAATATGATCTAAGAGGATACATTAATAAGCAAAGCCTTCGTAAAACGCTGGAGGAGTTCAAATCCTTGTTTGAAAAGTCAGGTGCAGATGTAATATGTCCATCTGAAACTTGCTTTCATCCTGACTTCTCAGATAGCGTTATTCGTCTTAACGAACAAGATATCGGACAAATTGACGACTGCTGATGGAGTAGCTTTTGTTGTAAGAGGTAACATTCGCTGTATATATACCTGCAAATCGGCAAGAAGCTCCCCTGTTGAATTTGGTTTTGTTGACGTCTCTGGTCCTTCGACTAAAATTATGAAAACTTATCGACATGCTAGCCAGATATAATTATCACTATTGACTTTAAGTGTAACTTATTTTCGGGAAATTCACTCACAGTTGAACTGTGTGCCTTAAATTTATGTTCCAATGACACCAGCGCACTTTATTCAAACGGTTAATTCAGTTTTAAATTTGTTTATTACGTGTACTCGTCCTGCTTTACGATCAATTATGTGCTTCCATGTTTTCCAAGTATGATCACATTTTTACAATATGTCACTCTGAGCAAGCCAACGTGAACGTCATATAGTATGACTTCACTAACACGAACGATGAGATGTTTATAGATAAGATAGAAAATATAATGGGGGATTTAATCTGCCACACACAAAGTGTTGATGACAAGCGGGAATTTTTTGAGGGCAAACTAAAGTCTCTTTCGAACCTGTATGGAGAGGCAAAGCCTTGTAGCCACATGAAAAGGAGTGGAATATGGTGCGTATGCGGGGGAAATGTTTCAAGCTAACAGAGCTCTGTGAACAATATAAATTGCTAAGAAAATCTATCAGCGCTAAGAAAAAAGTACCGAAATATAATTTCTGCGCCTATAAAATTCGCAAATTCATCTACGAATGCAAAGTTTGTTAAATAATAACGGAACAGTGCGATATCCCCCATTAATAACTCTCCGTAAGGCTTCAACAATAGCAATGCGTTTCAAGAAAATGTTGTCCAAAGCCCGCTGTGTGTGAATTCAAACGCGCGTGGTTTGGTTGTGTTGTGTCCAAAACTCATTAAACTATTATTGTCGAAATAGTTGCTGTACACAGCGGTCATTGTGAATACAATAATCACGAAAAGTTGCTTCTCCAGAAGCTGGGAGCATCCAAAAATACTACCGGTGACCAGACGAATCGATGATTACCGGGCCATATACCTCTATTTATATACCTCTAGAAAGTTCTTGAGAAATTACTGTATAATCAAATTCATAAATACCTCTTAGAGCTTCATTTATATGATTCATATCAGTTTGGTTTCAACCATAAGCATAACTACATTACCGCTTTTTCCTAGGTTACGCATGGTATTAGACTTTTCAAAATCGTTTTTTCGATTGATCATTTTGATCTTTGCTTATTCGCTCATGCGTAGTCGGCAGATCGCAGATTTTCACATGCTCAAGCATGATATCAGAGTGCCTCACCTCTCCAAGCGGACAAGTGGACTATATATACATACACTCTACAAAGCTGTGTAGTACACAACAATGTATGCGCGTGTATGCGGGAGATGTACAACTAACATTGAGCAATAATAAATAAAAAAATTTGCTAATAAACAAGACACTACTATGACACTCAACTGGTTTAAGGATAACTATAAATAGCAACCTGGTTCTACTTTGATAGTGTAGCATACTTAAAGGGCTCTAATTAAATGTGATTAGCTCGCCGAAAGTGGGGGGTCCTTAAGAGAATTTGCCCTACAGAATTTTCATAATTTGTATGTGTTTCAAGTGGAAGTGAGGTGTAACAAGTAAACTTACTTCGCTGCTGAATTGATGGAGTTGGTTTTCTGGCAGCCATATTGATGTGGTTGTTATTTGAAATGTATGTCTGTGAGTTTGAGTTTGCAGTTGGCATAGATTTCTAGTCTGCTTTTTCTCCGAGCTTTACAAATGTAATATCGAAGGGGACAGGTATAATAATTTAGTGATTCAGTTTGCGATATCTGAACATATTCCAATTTTACAGTTGTTATTTGAAAGTTTTGTTCAAATAAAAATTTTCTATTAAACGCCCCCTACTTTTTTTTTTATTTTTTTTTCCATTCCAATCAAAAAAAATCGCCTACTCATTTTCCTACAATAGGGCTGATACGGCTGTACATCTTGGTGTTTGCGTGAACACAAATTTAACATGGGGGAAAAATTATGTCAATAGCGCGACTACTAAAACATTCATCAAACTACTTACCCAACATCAAACACGTAACATCACACCATTGGATATAAGGTATGTGTTGGCCAAACCTTCCCTTCTTCCTACGCTTTTATATGGGTGTGAGCTTTTTTCCAATTGTAAGGTAGCTGCGATGCGAAGGCTGAAAGCCGCTGTTCACAATATAGATTGGTGTGAATGTGGATTAAAAAGAAGGGACCACGTCTCAGCTCATGTTCTGGGTGTTACCTTTACAAATATCAGAGGATATTTTCTAGAGAACAGAGAACCCTTATACTGCTGTGGCATGAAGATTACACAGATGAGCCACTATACCCTATTGTTTGAAAGACACTTATTTGTAGACACTATCAAGCCATGGAACGCTCTACCATCGAAATTGCAAACGACTGCCATTGCTGGTCGGCTTACTAACAGAATCTGTATTCCTAAACATGAATCGTAATTTAGGCCTCTATAAGATTATTATCTGTAAACACTAATCTACATTGCGTTTATTATTATTAATTAAACTAAAGAAATAATTTTAAGGACTAAAGTCTTAAAGTGCTAGCGTGTAAAGCAATCGGCTTTATTAAAAACTCAACCGGGCTAGATTTTTGAACGGATGACAATTAAATTATTAGTCGAGACCCTTTGTCTACTCGCACACTCACGCTAGCCATGAATTTAGATAGAAGACTGACGTGGAAAAATCACATAAAGTTAAAAAACATCTACAAATGCAAAACGTATCGGCTGATTCGTCAAAAATCAAAGTTGGACAATAAATAAATTGTATTACACAAAGCAATTCTGAAACCCATTCGGATATATGAGAAATACTACGAGCAGTAGTATGAAATTTTTCACCACTACCAATGTAAAACGCACAGGAATTCGATCGTTTATGACGAGCAAACGTATTTACAAAGATTTAGGCATTTTCATATTAAAAAAGGAAATTGTCACCTTCAGTTCTCGATGTCTTGATTGACTTACAACAAATAGACGGAAAGGGTACCACATTTTAGAGCTACCATGGGCTATCAAACATAGTGAATATTTAGTTTCCATAAGAGTTTTTACTGTAGCGTTTTCAGCATTATGCTTGATAATGACTATATTACATATTTAAGTTATAAATAATGTTTATATAATGCTTCCAAAGGTAAATCGTTCCTATGCACCTCCATTTTATGGCTTTGGCTGCCAAGCTTGATCGAGAGATCGTTCATCACTAGGTTTTTGAGAAGAGGAAAGGCTTCTTTATCTTCCCTTGTTCCATTCATAGCAATTCTTTACCCCGTTAATTAGCGCGAAACTAAAATTATAGCTCTAATCTTAAGAAATTTTGGTACATTGATAGTTTGCTCTTGAGAATTGTGAAAGTTTGTCGAACTCAATTGGAATTTCAACCATGCGCGGTCATGCACCTCTTCAAGGGGTACATGGCCAGGTATAAGAGAATAGCAGAACATTCAGCACTCAACGCTATCAAATTTTGATTTGCGGAGAAAATAAAGGGAGTGAATACACTTGCTTGTGCAGCTCGTGCGACTTGCATGGTCAGCAGCGGATAAGCCCGAAAATCTAGAGGGAGGGGCAGATTTTTTATTATTCTTTGGAGATGTAGACAAAATAGCCTGAATGGGAGAAGATACCTACTTCAGCATAGCTGGAAGGAGAAGGGCTTACCGGCTTATTTGTAACTTGTGTGTTACCAGCTGAGTCGACGATAGAGGAAACGGTAATGTTCTTTGTCGGCACGGGTGGAACACTCGAATGACTCGTCTTATGAGATTTACACGCAGACTTTAGGTGGAGTACAGTACGCTACACTACGAGTTGATTTTTTACAAGAAGAGCTCTAAATAGTGACACTCATCGAGCAATGTCTTAATTGTTTCAAATTTTTCGCAGAATGTCATGAGATTTTTACTATCATGAGATTTTTACTATCCCTCGTTACCGTGAAAAGCTTACCAAAGTCAATTTCCCGCTCCGTACAGTCAGGACATGACCAACGCAATGCTTTCGAAGGATTCAGCACTGCATCTGCAGCGCGGCCAGTGATACCTGCATACTTCGCATGGCAAAAATGTTCGCAAATCCAACAATTAGTGATTCGCTCAGAATCAACGTCAGAATCAGGCAATGCTAATCGCAAAAACCAATATTAATATTACCACAAAAATTCAATATATTTTAATAAATTTTAACACTTTTATCATTAATTAGGCTTTAAAATCGTGTAAACTAATAAAGTAAAAAAATAGAAAAAGAAATTATACACACAATTTCACACTAAACTACTATAACTACTACGACTACAACGCGCGTGGAATTAAATAATGGCCTTTTTTTGGTATGCTGTTTTCAATTAATAATATGTGCCCCAGATTTAACTATCCTGTCATAAAGTTCGTGTAGTTGTCTTATAAGCTGGGATTTCTTCTTATGTTACGTTCAAGAGCAAAAAAAACGTCTTTTTGCAATTTGAAATGATTGTCCATGCTCTTTAGGATTTGATTTAAAAGGTACACAAAATTGTCCCGACAATAATCGTTTCACAGTTTTTCTGAACGTTAATTCACATAATTGATGAAAATTTGCTTACTAATTTTTGTAAGAATTCGCCCAGTGCACAATCACTGCTGCTAATTGAAACATGATTATACGTTTTTTGCAGAGAATGTACTTTCCTTTGTACTTTGTACTTTGAATGTACTTACTTTGATATTGTCCAACCCAAAAACGTCTTTTTTAAGTTTGGCGTGTTCGACACACACAAATCGAAGCAATTTTCTGCTCCTATTACTAAATCTGTACGTCTAACCAAATACTTGATGAAATTGACCAGTTCCCAGAATTCAATTCTCAGTCTAGTTTGTCATTAGAAATGTGTTTCAGAACTCAGAGGTGGCTTTCGAATTCAAAATTGTGAACCTTTTAAACAAGGTCTTCTGTGATATAGTTTATTTCCGAGCCTGAATCTAGGAAAGCTCTATCCATGTGTTAATTACAAAAATCATCCTTGACCTTGACTAATGCAGTTGCAACTTTAACGAATTCTTCCAAACTATTCGAGTGATTAGACAGCGCAGCAGATATCGAAGATATCTTAGCTTCTGAAAATTGGTTTGTTTCCGGTGATATTATATTTACCACTTATTGATCTAGTAACGTATGATGCGGATGTGGACAAACTTTACAATGTCTTACTTTGCATATTGAGATGGGGTGACCCTTTCGCAGGCAGTTGATGCAAAACGATGTGAATTTAACGAAGTCGAAACGCTGCTAAACTGCATAAATAACAATGTCGATTCTGATTTTCCTCATTATAAGCTTTAGAAACGATATGCTTTTTTTTCGTCGGAGCACACATGCATATATTTTGTGCTTTTTGTGAAACTGTTATTTTTGGATTTAATTTTGGCTCTTGTGTTACCTATTGATTGTTCAGTTGCAATGATGTCGTTTATTTAATACTAATTGACAGTCAGACCATAATGATAGTTTATTATATGTTAAAGGCTCCTCCCATTTTAACTTGGTTGTGAGGTCAACCTTAGGCATAATTAAATAAATTAAAACAGCATTTAGTATGTAATTGTCGCCAGCAATTAATAATAAAGACTCATACATAACCGAAACTGAATAAATTAAAGATCTTAAGGCACATGCTGACAGTTTTACCATTAAAGAAAGATCAAATCATTTACCAACATACTCACAAGAAATCAAAAACTTATTACCATAAATTTTCTTAAGACTTTCCAGAGCTTTCGGATAGTTTGCACCACACACTTGAAATGCTTTTACTGTGCCTAAAACCTCATCTGTTAGACAACACGGCTGAATTTTTCAACGTTTGGTAAAGTTGGTTATTTATCAAGTAGACTTTCAAATAACGAAATAGAGATTTGATCCTTTAAATATATTCCACAGAATTTTGTTCGTGAATCGTTCGAATTATCATAAACTCCTTACTATACAAGAATACTGGTAAGAATTTCTAAACACTGTTCGATCTATATAGGCTCATACGAAACATTCTTTTGTATGAATAACGCTCCATTCTTCGTATGTTCTATGATTTACAGTTCCACTTTTGCTGTATACTCTCCGTTTCTATTTTTGTTCTTATAGCCATCGTTACCAGCAATTTGTAATGATAACGAATTCAAACGTTTAACAATCTGAGTACCTTTGCAGTTATTTATATCTTTCTCCAAATACGTAAGCGTGGAGAACAACAAGGGATTATGATTAAAAAACCACCGCTATATCCCCACAATTTTTCGAAGAAATGGATAATGAAGGAAATGACCTTTAAAAATGCAGCTGGGCGGTATTTGAGCACGATGAAGTTTAAACTCTCCATGAAATTTCAAATCAAATAGAAAGCATTTTACAAAGGGTTAGCAAGTAACCGTTTGCTGCTATATTACCCTTCTATAACGAAACATGAAGAAACGCAACGAACTTATTGCGACCTCATTGATTTCGGTTTATTTCTGGTGAGTAGCCTCCCCGCAAAATCTTGGCGCACCGCTTACGAGCTTTTTTAATCGCTTGACAAGTTTCTAGCTTGAATTTGGTTAGTTAATCATCGAGTTCTTCTGGACGAAATTCATGCCCTATTTTACCAATTACCGTTGCCATTTTTCAATGATGTGTTGTGCTGTTCAGTACTGAAATCTTCCGTCTCCTTCCATAACTTCTATAACTTCTATAGTCCCCTAGAGCAATAAAATACACTTGAAATTTAAATATTAGAAATTTATATATAACAATGCTAATACGTTGTATGATAATGTCACATAATCTACGAACTCTGCACTTGTCACTCTAAAGGTCCAAGATACTCGGTGCCTTAAGATATTTAACGAAAAATAATGGCTTTGGTGTATCGAGAACCAAATTAGAGAAGCGGATTAAGCGAAAAAAAAAGAAGTTCTACACTAACTGACAACTCCTATGAGCTTATTGAAATTCCCAGCGCGTATCATATAATGAATATAGCCGAGAGTCAAGATAAGATTACTATGCGATCTAAGTACGTGTGTCCAAGGCATCTCCGAATTTAACGCGATTTGGATCGTGACTTTCGATTTGGATAATATCCTTCTCGGTCCGATTTACCAGCAAATAAAACGTTCACAATGCGGGCTCTTTCAAAAACATTTTATTTAAATACTATGAAGCATTTTGTACTCGTTACATTACGTTACTCGTTACGTTAACATTCCCGATTATTAGTGTTAAAATCAAATTAGACCGACTCAGCTTATACCTATTCATATATTATTTATTTCCTTTTAAATCGGGAAGCCTTTGGATATTTCCTAGGATGTGATTTTTCGTTGGTTGCCATTGACTTTTGCTAATTTTTCAAAATTTGGTGAAAGTAACTGTAAATTTTGTTTGTTCCCGTAGTGTGTGTATAAACAAATCTACCCGAAGCTATCACTTCATTATCACAATAATGCTACTCATTTTTTGTGCACTTTGGCTTTTTGGTTATTTGAGTTTTCAAAATAGCTCCTTTCTTTGGAAACATATACTTTATGTAAATTGATCAAACCAATGTTTATATTAAACGCCGTTATATTTTCTATACTTCACTGTAAACAATTATTTCTTTTGCAGAATATGTTTATCATTAAATGCACTTACGAGTAGCACGAGTAGCAACATTTGATAAGTACCTGAACATTAATAATTAGCAAAATTACTGATATAGAAATGTTATTTCTCATACAAAAGCGCTGTCTAAGTAAATTATTCGGACAACAGGAACATTTAATAAAGTGGGAGATATTGCTCATTACCAAGAATTGTAACATTTGTGATGCTCGCGTGTGTAGGCTATATGGGGCTTGTTGCCGTCTGCTTTTGACCTTGTGCCTTTATAAAAGGAGAACGACCGATGCAATTATGACAGCGGATCACTGCTAACCATACTCCTTTTCTATAAATCCTATTTGGCTCTACACAGGTATAGAAATCAAATAACAGTGGCAAAAGAGAGATTCGTAAAAAGAGAGTCCGAAGCATCTCTGTATATTGTCGGGGTAGGTTTTACGTCATGCAACAAAACGAAAATAAGTTAATCTCTACTTAACTCTTGACGGCATCGGACGAAGTGATTTAGTCAATATGAGTTCATTGCTATTCTCCCTTTGAAATACACGCTTCGAATACATTGCTGTACACTGAAATCGGAAACATGTCGAAACAAAGAACATTAAGTAAAAGATGCGAAAGGATTATCATTGAATAGTATCCTTGAATTAAATACGTTGTTCTACGAATTAATTCAAAGCGTTTCTCCTTGCATACATATTAAGGATATTTCAGAGCTTATGAAAAAAATTTATAATTATATAAAAATACGATCCTTGATGACAGAAGAGTAATAATGTATTCATTGAAATATATTACAAATAATGACTAAAAAAGATTTCTCAAAAGGAAAGGGTAGGTGTAACAAAATGACATTTGACAAATGATATTTAAAGTAATGATTTAAAAGAGTTCTCGTAATCATACTTTACGCCTATTTCTCTTACCTAAAATAAAGAAATCAAGAAAATGACAAAAGCTGTGTTATTGTATTTAGTTATGCATGGAAGGCGAAAACAAAGTACATCTAAATGATATGCTCTAAGATGGAATTAAAGCAGCTTAGTTGACTTGTCGACACCAGCGGTCTAACTGCATAAGCAGATTTTTTTTTCAAAAAAATATGTTTGTTTTTATGTGTAATATATATTACTACATTATAAAAGAGACGAACAAATGCTCTGTGGGGTGCTTCCAATTGTTTGTTACCATAAAGAATTAAACTGATGTTCTTTTAGATCAAAGTATGGAGGCAATGTAAAGACTTTAACTAAGTTTCTCGTCATCATCTTTGAAATCACTTGAGATCTAGTCGAAGAGGAAATCCACATTTTTCAGTTTCAGTACAATGGCGTTGACCGACCCATCGTTCGCCTCTAATAATTAATACTAGCGTCTTTCATTATCGATTTGCTTCTGGAGTAAATCGCGCGTGTCATATGGCTCTCTTCTTTCTTGGCCTTCATTTACAGCTAAAGCTAACCAAAAGAAAGCAAATGTTAAACCTTTTAAATAATAAATCACATAAGTGTACTTACTTGCGTTTCTTAGCTGTACTCCGTATATCATCCTCAGGCAACACATCTATTGCACTTTTTTTTTTTTTAAGCACATAGAAAAAATTAAAAACAAAGAAAAAATTGTACATCTATCTACAGTCTACTCATCGCGCTACTCTACTGGTAGAAGGAAATGCATCACTATTAACAGGTTTAACCGGAACGCCAAATATCAATGCCATTCTTCGGGGTGGTCCGCAATGGAAAGCAGCAGTTCGTCAACTGTTCTCTCAAAGCTGGCCTGCAATCACAGCCATTGTATATTAAAAAGAGTTGACATAAACAAAATGAAAATATTTATTCTAATACTTTGTTCCTTTATTATATGTCTATATATATTATTTTAAATAATAATAATGATACACATAAGTTTATGTTTTAATGTACATTTATTATGTATGCTCACTTATTATTTCTCCCGTAATTAGTTAAGCTAAAAACAATAGCAAATTGAACAATTCTTCTCATTAAACCAGAACGTTAAAAATTTTTATGCGAAAACAAGACGGCTACGGTCGTAGTCTTTTCTATCCATTAGATTAAATCCTCATTTTAATCGTAGATGTTACTAGATTGTTTTGCAAACTGTTAACTGTGGCCACCGTAGATAAGTAATCAATGTATATAATTTACTAGAAGAATCCTTCACCTTATTGCGAAGTCGAGATAAATCCACACGAACGTGCGAAGGCGTAGATCTATTGTTTTAAGAAATAATTGTTAGCTTCAACAATATAAAAAATGCACTAAAAGCTACTTTACCTTCACACTCTATTCTTATAATTAATTGCAGTTTTTTTCTATTTCATATAAATGTGGCATTTCGCAAGGCTATGTCAAAAATATAGAGTAAGCGTACGATCAATTTTCTAAAGCTTATATTTCCTTTTTTTCTAATTTATTCACTGAATATTCGTTCACTACTCATGTTGTTTGTTTATATATCAGATAGGAGAACTAGTAGTTATTTGTCGGATTTCGATGCCCACAATTAAATATGAATAAAAATTCCTCTTCTTTTTCTGCTTTTTCATTTACATACGAATGATAGCACGTAAATTGGCACGGAAGTGTTACGCGTTCGAAACCAAAACGTTTAGCAATTATCGTCTCGGCTGCGAAAGAAAGTTAATCTTCAGATACGTGATTACTTTGCAAATTTGCGCGTTGCACAAATGCTCATACTTAAAAGTTATAAATAAGGAGTAACATTCGGAGAGATTATATCATCTTTTGTTCATTGTATGGCGATTCTATTCACATACAGAGCATTAAAAAAAGTAATTTTTGAGGAGGAGAAAGTTTTAGGTTAGGAACATAGTTGAGTCCACTTATATTTTCATATTATCGTCGTTGCATATTGTCAATTTGTTAAAATTTTTGCGCTCACTTTTATCAAAAACTAATAGTTGTTTAGATTTAGTTTTGCTAGCTGTTGTATTAATTTTTTTGATTTCACTATTATTTTATTACGCGATTATTTTTTGGGATATTTATATTGTAAAAAACTGAGTTGTGACTATTTTAATTTTTTTGGAGTCGAAAGATTCTCTAATCTCATATATGAATAATTTTCTGCATCAATGACATTCTTAAGCATCTTCATTTCGTTACTCAACAAAGTGGTGGGGTTTACAATTCCTACTTCTGCCCAATACACGGCATATGGGAAGTTCTCACCTTTTATGATAGTTTATATTTTAGTTTACTTACAGATTAAGTCCGGGTTTTTAGCTATCCATTTCCATATTGACTCAATAAAATTCAGAGACATTTCTGTTTCGAGGTTTGAGATAGTTCAGGCGCATTTTCATGATCTCTGAACGTAGCGACAATATCCGCCCTCATGGGCTCTGGTGGACTTATCGTAGCAAAATTTCAGAGACGGTAGTAAGATTCGCTAGTCTTATTACATTGTTTAGATTAAACGTTTATATAAGTTAACCGTAAATTTAAAACTCTTACAATTTTATTCTATTCCCGATTTATTATGATGCGGTAAATAGGTAGAAATATAATCATAATTAGTTAGAGTTATGGTATTTATGGAAGTAAAATTACGTGATTCTTATAACATTTTGATATTGGTGGGAATAAAATTATGTGATCGTTTAAAATTATGGTTTTCGTGATGGTAAATGGACATTACAATTATTTTATCTTTGTAGACATTTTTTTCTTTCAACTTGAACTCGAAATCTATGCGTTCTATGAGTTAACTTTTGTGGTGTGTTTAATTCACAATTTAAATATAACAAAAATCTCTGTCAGCCTCACTGCAAACTAGTTACGAGAAAGTTCTATATTATACACAAAACTAAATCCGATATTACTAAAGTAATGGTTTAACTAGTATACCTTTCATTGTAAAAGCACAGCCGTTGTTTCCACTGAAACACATTTTCACATCTTCCAGAAAACTTAATTTCGAAATTTATTGACAAATAAATGACTTAAATGATGAGTACCTGCTCCGTACCTACATCTGCGAGACCATGGATTGATATCGGTCACGTATCTCACAAGTGGCGGAATTGGTTTATAATTCTTGTTTATACATTTAATTATTTACAAATGAAATTCAGCTACACTAAATTAACTGTCGAGTAGATTAAACTCGTAAAAATTAATATTTAACTAAATATTAGGACTATTATAAAATATTATAAAAATAAGGAACTAAGGAAAATAAAAATCATGTATAAATAAGCAATAAAAGAATCAAAGTAAAATGCGTGTCCATTTCTCGCAAAGCGATACACTCGCAGCCAGTATAGATCCAAGTTAGGGTCGCCATGAACGGAGTGAAAAGCTTATAGTTATAGCTCCACTAACTAAGTTTTATAAACCTAACATTTTTAGAAGGATGGCTAGGAATATTGAGGCTAATTTCTTCTAATAACGGAGAGCCGGTAGCACCATTTATTAACTTAATTAAGAATGAAACATCTGCGACAAAACTACATTTCTCTGGTGAAAATAAGGCTAAAAGTAGCAATCTATTCTCTTGAGATGACACGGAGACTGGCGAATCCCATCCCAAATTACGAAAGACGCTACTGAATCAACGTAACACCTATAGAAAGGACACTCCACGGCCGAGGCATATCCAAATATTAGTCTCCCCAAGCTAATGTATAATCTCCTTATTACGTATGGGTCGTCAAGGTTCTTGGACCTTTTTATGAAGTCAAGCGCTAATATAGCCTTATTAACTGAGAGTTCAATGTGCAGATTAAAATATAATCGTTGGTCAAATGAGGCCCCTAAATCCATGAACAAATCTATCTATTGGCTATCTTTTGTGAATTAAGTAGCTACTCAGTGTTCAGTAAGTTTCCCCTTGATGGCAATTTTTTTGCATTTTCTTAGGTTTGATGTTATAAAATTATCTCAGCTCGATGTAATTAATTATTTCCATCGGACTGAAGGGGATAAAAGGGAGATTTCGAGGTAAAGGAAAAGTACAACTTTACACCATCCGCGTACATTAGGATATGGGATGGCATAATCACTGAAGGGAGATCATTAACGTGCAGGAGAAGTAGCAAGGGTTTTAAGTGACTACTTTGAGGGACCTTTGACACAACGGAAAATTCATCAGGGGTGATGGATTTGAAAAGAACTGCAAGTGATATATTAAGAAGGTAATCACAAATTTATGAATCTAAAGGCAAAAATTATTCATAGAATCAACCAAAGCAAAAAGAGGCAAGACAATGCGCGGAAGGCCAAACACTCTTCGCAAAAACGGATATGACATCACCACACTTATCTTACAGTAAGGTCAGTTGGTACAAAGCTCAACTCTAATTTTTTCAATTCTTACGAGAACTTAGCGCCAATCTGATAATAAAACTTATAAAAGTTAGCAAAAATTGTTAGCCTACAGAGAAGACACACAGAGGTTAGCCTCAAATTTTATTGGTTTTTGAAGTTTCGGCTGTTTGCATTGATGGTTAAAACTGCGGTTGAAGTCAGCACTTAAACACTCGGCAGTCTTTTCATTTGTGAAGGATCTTCTGCATGCCACAAATGTTGTTTTTGGTTCGATTAAGTAAGATATTAAACGCACAATAATGGTGTTATTCACGAGTCGATAATCTTTACGGCACGGTATTTGAAAACAATAGTTTCATAATTATAAAGACAGCGTCAACGACTGATATACTTTGACTTTTCATTCCTTCATCCAAGATTCCAAAGGGGCCTAATGGTTTTTTATAATAAAATAGCGTGTATATTCGAATGATTTATTTTGAAGCCAGCATATTATTAGGACTTTCAATGTATATAGGCTTAATAAGTCGCCTAAATAAGATGTAGTTATCTGCTGTAAATAAAATAATTGGTAACTCCGCCATGACTGCTTGCAGACTGATAAATATAACTCTGCCTGCTGTATTATGTGCCGCATAATCTATGTAAGCAATGTAAGACGTGTTTTAATTGTACTGTACATAAATTAATCTTGTAAATTTAATTTCTATTATTTTTCTGTCACTGCCGTGGCGGTTGCATGGGAGTCATTTATTTGCGTTGGTTGCTGTCGCAATAGCATTTTTATTATTCCTTCCTCGCCCCCATCTTTTATTATTCTTTTCGGTCGACGGTTGATGAGTTTCCGCCATCGCCGTATTCATCCATTACTATCTTTTACCGCTGGCGCCATCTTTTGTTTCCCTCAAAATTAAATAAAAACGTAAAATTGCATCGCCGTCACCAATGTCTCAAGATCCAGAGCTACGTATAGTTTAAGAACTCCCTGATTTCTCTGCAGAGGACGAACAATGAGCAAGGTTCGCCGTTGCACCGCAGCAAACCCACACACATATAGATATGCCAACCATGAAAATTTATTGTTTACAAAAAGCACTAGAGGGTACAGGCAAACAGAAAGCACCCAGATAACGTAGCCCAGGCAATGCCTACATTGTAATTTCTTTACGGATAACCTGAAATATTGATCCGAAGCCAAATCAATAAAGCTAAAAATTATCTGCCAATATCAATAAGAGTCGCATATCGTTGAATTTAGCGCAACGGTGTCGACTTAACGGCTTTCTTGTAGAGCCGATGCTGCGCCAATGTTAGTTAATTGAACCTTAGTTGATGAGCTGGTTGGAAAATTACCTATGCCAAAAAGCGAGGACTGGGCTAAATATTTTTCCGCAATCTCCGGTCTCTTTACCAGAGTTGAAAAGATGATGAAGCACAAATGTGTCAGTACTACTGAAGAGAACAAATTAAAATGTATTAATTGCGAACATAAGCATTTCTACTGGTATGACGAATGTCGAGGTTTGCCAGTAAGCAAATGCTGGGAATTTCTAAAATTCAAGCATCTTTAACTTAGTTTTCTACGTTCAGGATACAACTCGACGCATTGCAATGTGAAAAGAATTTTCAGTATGACATCTTGTTCGAAATATCACAACAGATTATTGCGCGGAGAAAACGATAAAAGCAAGACCAACGGAAGTGCCAACAGTGTTTTTATGACAATTTAATGATGAGTAATAGCGATGATAATGTGGTGACTATAAAGCACGACAAAACTTTATTAAAGTTTATGCGAGTTTATATAAAAAGTCCAAGAGCAAATTCCAAAATTATGGCATTTATCAATTTACGTGGTCCTGTTGATCGAAAGTTGTAAATTTAGAGATAAGCGCAATACATAAACCAGCGACTTCCAAATGAACAATGTCCAAAGTACTAAAAATTTACAAATACCGCTGCAAACCTTATAAGTAAGTAAGCTTAGAGATAAACTTTTCTGCAGTGAACAATATTAAGGCGGACGACTATACAAATGCAATGCTGCAAAATCTGACTAGATTGCCTCACACAAGACAAATGCGGCAATTAAAAGTTCATAAATTAGAAAAAATTTCTCTGTTCACGAAATAAATTTTGGCTTCTTTCTATTTGGTTTAAGTGAAGCATTCAAAAGCGTTGGTATGCCGAACAGACACCGGTGATTTGGCAGATATGCAGCAAATGCTGTCTGATTGTCAATTGAGAATTTTGGCACAAAACCATTAGAGGCCGTTTAGTCTGACAGTGATATCATAGATGAGAAAGTACTGAAAGAAACAACAAACAAATTTCCGATACGAAACTGAACTTCTTTGGAAGTAACACGAGTTTGAGAATCAAGATAGCTACTCAATAGTACTAAATCGTTTGGAATGCGTGGTTGATATCAACATAAAATAAACGAATATTTAGGAAAGCTCTATGCCAGGAAATTACAAATTGAGAAGTTAACATAACCGGAGACCGAGTTTGGTATCTTCTCAATTTGCTGTTCAAAATGTTAACAAAACAAAGAAACCCTGCTTAGTTTTCGATGCCACTGCATCAATTAACGACGTTTCCTTAAGTGCGCAATTAATTACAGGACTAAGTCGCCAAGCCGTGTTTGTCAATATTAATCTGATTCCCCGACGCTAA
>KK499966.1:0-84559 GCA_000688715.1 Glossina pallidipes
CGAAGTGCATTTCTTTTCAAGACTTAACTTATATTATATTTCTAATTTTCCATCAATAATAATAACTGCAACAACGTTCCTTATTTGACCAAAAATTAAAAAAAAAAAAAAAAAAAGTAAATAAATTAAGTTTTTTTTTTTTTATACACATTTTATAAAATAAAAATAACATTAAATGCAGTCATGGCTTCCAGTTGGCGTTACGGCAAACGTAGTAAATATCGTGCCAAAGGTAAGTGTGTGTGTGTGTGTGTGCGTTCGTTGATTAATTTCTTTTCAAAATTAAGTTTTATTGTACTTGTTTTATTAGCTAAAATTAAGTTTTGTTTTCCATTCTATTGTCAAGCGAGAAATTCATTTTCTTGTTTTTCCCCCATGAATGTTTTCAATTTTACATTATTTGTAACATACAAGTTACACATCTAACATCTAACATATTTATCCTTAAGTCTTACATTCGTTTGCATTATTAGAGACAGGCAGCAATATAGTTTAGTACGTAGTTGCGATTTACTTTGAAACATTAAATTAATTTCCTTTTTAATTTTGTTAATTTATTTATAACTTATAGTTGTGTACTTTTGTCGTAGGTCCCACAAGTCCTATAGGATATGGTAGGAGCATGAGAAATGGTACGGAAAGATAAAATTGACATTTGCAGCCTCTTCAATTATTGTATGTCGATAATAAGTTATAATAAAATGCTTTCACATAATCGGAGGCTGGAGGGTATATTGATTTTGTCAAATCGTTTGCAACGCCCGGAAGGAAGCTTTACAAAGTATATACACGTTGTCGATTGGCATCAAATTCTGAATCGATTTAAGCATGTCCGTCTGTCCTTCTGTATAACGCGCTTAGGAAACAATCTCCTGGAAGCAAAAATGAAGCTACCGACTTTAAATGTGGCAAAAACATTGGAAGTTCTTGCACGCAAGTTGACTTTGAAGTCGGTTCAAATCACGTCTAGAGTATTTTGTAAACTAAGAACACCTCTGTTTTTCAAAAGGATTAAAACGTAGGTTTTTTGTTCATTAGTCATAGACATTACAGCAGATAAATTTGAACGTATATTCTACGAGCGCGTAGAAGCAAGCCTCACAAATCCCATAAAGCATATAAAATCTTGGTCAGTTTCAAGCATGGAGTTCATCTAAGCGGGTTCACCTGCCCAACTATGTAGTATCTGCGGTAAACATTCTCCCGTTCACAAAAATGAAAATATCGCCTACAAATTAGCAAAAGAATGTGAAAATGATCAAAACTTCTGAAAGGCATGCGTACAGTGCCCATGTCATGATTTTAGCCGTAATTGTTCTCAATGCCTTAGCTGCTTCTTTCTTATCAATTTAATAACTTTCTTAGCAATACTGCTATACCAGGTGACCTTGATTTTTTTTAAATCCCACACTACTTTATGCAGTTGTGTTCAGAATTACTTTCTGAATCGATCTAAACTTCTCTGTCCGTCTTCCCCCTCTGATGTCTTTCCATGCATATTTGTGTTTAACTTACAGCTCGTAATTTTTCGCATATATTTAGGTGAAATTTGGTACACTGACATAGGAACCCAAGGACAAACGCTACCTTTTCGGCCCCTCTCCGTATAACGCCTCATTTTGAAAAGTCGTTATATTGGAAAAATTGCAATCCTCAAAAGTCGTTGAGCAGTTAGCATTCGGACATTCTAAATTGATGTGGGAAATTTGGTTTGGTTGGGGCAATTGGGGAAAAGCAAAAAGTATGGAGAAAAAGTCGACCTTTTATTTTTAATAAATAAATAATAATATATTTTTTATAATAAGTAAGCAACAAAATTTCTGATTTGGTTCACGTCATACGATGTGTGTGCAATATGTGAGCTTTTATGAAAAGTACGCCTGCGTGCATGAAAATAATGTGTAATTTTTGTTGTATTATTATTAAAATGTGAATGAGTGAATGAGCGAATACTAGGCGAAGTGGTGTAGGGTATCCAATGATCGGCCTTGCTCGACTACAATGTTCTTACTTGTTGATGCTAGTTAAGAACAATTTACCCTTTTCCCAACAGTGAATTTCCAAGAGTGAGTCCTTTCCTTCTTTCATGAGCCATTACAACATCTAACAAAACGAAACAAGTAAAGTTGGAGTGTATTTTATGCAAAAATTGTAACTTCGTTTACTTATTTATTTGTGGGCTTATTTTTTCGGTCGATATTAGAAACAACTCGCTTTTTGTACCTTACACCACTTATAGTATAAGGGCAATATTGGGTTTATGTAGATGTATGCAACGCCAAGAAGGACGTGAAGTAGTAGATTCAACTTTGTTTTGTTATACCCGATCAATTCAGAATCATTCGAATCGATAAAAGCTTGTTTGTCTTCTCTCTGTGTATCCGTCAATCCGTCTCATGTTCAACTTGTAGGTCGCGATTATTGCGAACGCTATTGAAAATGATTCGGATCGGGTCACTTTTTTAGCTACTTCCAATATTGTGTTTCAGTTTGGAAAGTTGAAAGTTAAGTGAAGTGCTGTAGGGTATTTCATGGTTTGCTCTGGCCTCGTATCATGTTTTTACTTGTTTTACTTGTTGTTATTCGTAAATATCGTTGCCCTTGTTAGCCCAGGACGACTCTGAATGAATTAAAGTGACAAGGTCATTACAATTTGTTACAAATACATAGACGTATTAATTGGCTTATAATAGCTGTGCCTGTAACAATTCCCAATCATCCTGAAATATAGGATGAAGCAAGTTTAGGACTAAACTATGGATTGATTGGAGATTTGGTAAGTTAAAGCTTTTCGGCTCTTCGGAGGGAGGGGCTATACCATCCGTTTCCGATTACGACTTATGACGGCCATTAACTGAGAATACGTTTGCTTCGGCTTCAAACAATTTCTCTCAACTTTTTCGACCGGTCGGTGGTCGACGACAGATGTTCGCCGTGGCCGGCGGAAATACTTTTGCGACTAAAGCGCATCGCGATCTAGTGGGAAGACAAAAAATTATAAATCAAAGTTTTTCTTTGGTCTGTCTTTGCTAGCACAAGTAAAGTCAGTCTACTATTATTAGATGAAATTTTACTGCATTGTTTTTAAATAAATTGTAGTCATTAAGAATTTTTTGAAAATATACTTAAGAGACTTGACGAAAAAATGAAAATGAAAATGTGTGTGTGTGTGTGTGTGCTAATCTGTCACGATACGGTATTTGACAATCTCTGATCCAAATAATGAGAAGACCATTTTGTGCGCATATATAAATTTTTATGCTTTTATTTACAACAAATGAAACCATACATGACGACTTGGGTTGATGTTAATGGAATCTAACAGAAGACAACGAAAAACGGGGAAAAAAGTGCTTCTAAAATGCTTTTGATGCTTTCGAATTTCAGTTTGTGAGATAAAGTGCGACCGACAAAAACAAAAATGTATTCAAAATGTTTTTTTATATATATTCTTAGTGCGTACCAAAAAAAAAAAAAGAAGGAAAGTTATACTCACATCGAATGATTGTCTCAGACCAGTTGATTTCTTAATACGCAAATAATATATCATGTGTTCTACGCATTTGAAATAGGCTCACACACAACACAATCCAAGCATTTGTTTTACTTATTTATTTATATTCTTTTTTAGGTTTTTTTATTTTAATATATCAGAATATTGATTTGGGGAAAGAGTTAGATAATGTACTGACTGACTGACTGACTGATTGACTGACTGACTGACTGACTGACTGACATATTGCATTTCAATAATCCTGCACGAAGGCGCATAGTATTCAAAAAATAGTCCTTAGCCAACCAATATTTTGCTTATTTTAGTCGATTGGATGCATTTC
Organism: Glossina pallidipes; assembly: GCA_000688715.1. NCBI lineage: Eukaryota > Metazoa > Arthropoda > Insecta > Diptera > Glossinidae > Glossina > Glossina pallidipes. The sequence goes on from KK499966.1 coordinate 3,837, forward strand.
TTCGATAAGAGAAAAATTGATTTTTTTTTCCAAGGCAATGGAAAGATTCAATTGCTGATTAGGCAGTTGTTGCTTTGTGTCGTAAAAGTTAAAGGTTTATCAGAATCAGAAGGAAGATTTAGAAAGCATAGGAGCCGGTGTGAGAGAACCTTCTAATTAAGCGGTTGAAACTTGTCCCTAAATGCTTAACAGCGTCTTCTTTTACTAACGAGATTCATTTTTCTGCATCTCTTGCATATCTGAGGATGCTCTACGCTCGACTTTTGCACCAACAGTAATATTGATAGCGTGCATTATTCGGCACATAAACGCATTAATCGTTTCATTTACTTTGTAGCAAATACGAATACACAACATAACAATTAACTCCACGAAGTATAGGGAATTGCCTCGAAGTTGCTGGCTAATGGATGACTTTTTGTTCTATTATCGTAAAGAGTCAAATATATTAGTAATCGGCCGAAAGTAGAATGAATGTCTTGGAATATAAGCCATGATATAGGTGACATTTTCTAGTTCGGCCGCACTAGAGTCTCAAAAATTGGGTGTTCTCTCATATCCCATTTTACGCTAACAAACAAGTGTCAAAATCCAACTGGATTTTAATTGGAGTTATTTAATATTGGTAGGTGTCTTTGCTAATTAAATTCGTATTTATCTTTCCCACCCTTGGTAAAAGATTCATATTTGTATCTACCCAAAGTGGGAAGATGTGCCTTAACTAGAGCCTATGGTTGCACGGTTCACGCTTGACAGTTAGAAGTGTCTGTCTGCCTTTTAATAAACTTTGAAGTTTTAATTCATTTACTGAAAATGGCCTTTAGAAGACAGTGAGTGATGTAAGTAAGCTCTGGCACATAATTCTTGCCCGGAACCAAATGAATGCGAATGACAAAACGGGGAAAAATACTGCAGTTTTCGTACATTGATGAGAGTGCGGAGACTAGACAGACGTATCAAAGATTTATTTTAAGCTGAACATGAGTATTTTTTTTATTCACATCAGTTGCATATAAAAAAATTTTATTTATCCGTTTCGTTCTAAGAACTTTTCATTCAATTCATTTTAATACGCAGCAGCAGCAATAATACGAGGCTTTGTCTTCTTTTATTGCTTTTATAGCTGTGTGTATGTATGGATAGATAGTATTTTTTTGTAATAAATTGTTACAATATTAAAATATTGTGATTGAGTGAGTGCTCATCTGATTCAGATAATGATGGAAAATTAATTTATTTATTATTTTTCAGATGCAGTTAATTATTTCATTATTATTTCGTTCATATCTGCGCCGAGTCAGTGAACCTTTTAAAAATAATATTGTTTTGACAGTTAAATAACGCACATGAATGAATGCATGTGCTTTAATATTTGATGTTTGTTGTTGTTATTGTTGTTGTGTTATTTCATTTTTTTTTTGTTTTTTATTAATGAATATATTTTTACGTTTTGTATATAATTTTTGTGAAATTGATTGTTGTATATATATATATATATATATATATATATATATATAATATGTGTGCATGTTTCGACTTGTTATTGTATTTTGTTGCCTATCTATTCTAAAATATTAACCTTGTTCTCGTTTTTAATCAATTTCTGATGGCTTGTGCTATATTATTATTGCATATGCTTGCAGTTGTAGTATAAATTGTTTTTACCGTTTTGTGTGATTGTTTCAACGTAAGTGTGTGCGTTCGTGTTCGAATGGTTTTAAAAATGCACAACCGTGTGTCATTGACGTTTAAATGTGCACTCACAGGGTATGGCTATAGCTTGGTGGCATGTCTATGTCTGCATGTATGTATGTATATATGTATGTATATATATATATATATATATGTATGTATATATGTATTTATGTATATATGTATGGATATATGTATGTATATATGCATGTATGGATGCTTGCATGTGTGTGCATGTATGGTTGTGCATTTGTTTATTGTTAGGTGGGTACGATGCAGGCATGCATACATACGGTTGTTTACAATGTTCGAACCCAATTAAAAGGCCTAAATTTCTTTATTGTTTGGTTTTTGTTTTTGTCTGTTTTTTTCTCTTTTTTTTTTTGTTTAGCTTTTTTTTTTTTTATTTTAGTTGTGATAAAACATTAAAAATAAATAACTGTGTCGTTGGCCAAATGTGTTTTTTTTTTTTTTTTTTTTTTTTTTTTTTTTTTTTTTTTGCATACATTTGCCGTTAGTCGAGACGCGTTTAAAGCAAACAAGTGTGAAATGCCTTGGTTAGGGTGTTAACGTAATCTGTCAAACTTCAATATTACGCACTATTTATGCATTGCATGATTGAATGACCTCAGCAATGCAATGTGCAGCTCCAGATAATGTATGGCAGTCTTTCGTCCTGATCAGCTGTTTATTTATTTTGATTTCAAAAATGCAATCAATGATCCTCTACTAAGAAACTTTTGGATTTTTAATCCATTTCTTCGTGGGAGATTTGCTTAGGCCTGTAGTTATCCGTTTATCGTAAGTATTTTGGCATAGCATAAGGTAAACAAAAGTGCCTTTTTGTTTTTAATCCATTTTTAAAGGTTTTTTTTTCTTGCGCTTTAGATTTCGTTTTTTAATCGAGAACAAAGGCAGATAGGAGGAGAAGAGGGGAAGTTTTTGAAAAAAAAAAAAAAATCGCGTTTTTCGTTATGCTCAAAATTCCTATACGCATTCAATCACCAAATCTATTCCTCTGGAAAATTTTGTTTTTCTTTGAACCGTTTTCCTACTTAAGGAATAATTTCGAGCACAAATTGGTTCGGTTCGTTTTTTTTGTGGAAAAAAATGTATTTATTTCAGAATATCGCTACCCGCTGCCCACTCTCAAGCAATTTTCGAATTCAATCTTGAAAACATGTCTCGTCTGTTGCGTATGTCCCCAGAAACTGCGTAATTTCGCAAGAACGAAAGCTCTGCTCAAGGCGATAATACAGTGTCTATTGAAACTCGCGTTAATCAGAAGATCTGATAATTTAGTTCAGATGAGTACGACTAAGATTTTCTGGAGCGGGGTTTTCTATATGGGGGCCGATTATATTAGTACTGAGAACTCGCGACATGAAGGCTTTTAACGTACACCATGCCGATATCTTGTTACGATTGCGTCGTTGCATATTATTTGCAACATGATGGGTCCGTTCAGTTGAGATAAGATATCATAATACACGATTAAACCGATCTACTTCTATACTATAATTTCAAAATTAAAATTAAAAAAATTATATAAAAAATTTTTCAAAAAAAGTTTTTTATTCTAATGAAAAAAAAAGTTGAAAAATGCAGTTTTTTCCAGAGTCAGAGAGGAGGTGCTGGAAATTTAACTGTGTAGTAAATTCGATATATTCTTTCAAGACTTTATATGCTATCATATAAAAGTGATCCTGGGAAAAAGCTACGTATTGCTACGGGTTCAATAACTTGATTTCTCTGATTCGGTCACTGTCAATCGGTGAGACAGTATCGGCCTTACGGTACAGTGGGCCTTTAGTTTAACACACGGACCCATCTATGAAGTGTTTTTGCGCTTCTAGACCTTGACATTAATTTCTCGATATTTGGAAGGCTTCTCTTTTCACAGCCGTGGAACGAGGGGTCTAAAGCGTTCGGACGCCAAGTTCTCCCAGTGATGCCAACGTATAGGAAGGATTATGATAATAATATGTTGAGACTTGTACCCCACGTTTTAACGAGTAAGCGTTAATAGGTAAAAAGTGTTCTCGACGCTTTTTCGGTCACTCGTTTCATGTATGAATTCCAAGCTAGGGGCTTGTCAAATTTAATTTGGAAATATTTCACCTCATCTGAATAAGCGAGTTCGACATTTTTTTGAGAAAGGCTTCACTCAATGGCGGTCGGCTCTTGCTATATTAAGGATCATGATCGTTTTTTGAAGGAGTTGCCATAGAACAGTGTGTCCTTTGATACCAAGCGTGGGTTATGCGCAAAGATCTTTGTATTTGGTCGTAGCAATCCCCCACGGATATTTACAAATCATCTGCATAATCCAATGCTTTGAATCGAAGGTCATTTAGTTGCTCCAACAGCTCGTCTATGACTAAGATTTCTTAAGAGCAACCTCTGGTCGCCCTGCAGGGAGACGCAAGGAATGTAGACCTAGGAAGAATCCCTGGAAATTCGCAGAAAAATAAATCTACCACATAAGCGGGAGAGGGAAAACCATTTCTCTAATTATATTATGAAAGAAAATTACGTTACGACGTTACGTCACAAAATTACTAAAAATATAAGCAAGAAGATTGTGAACGTAAGACGGTATGTCATCTCAACGCTCACGTCCCTCAAGGAATTGGTAGATCTCTCTCAAGGAAGAGCTAGATATCTCTCTCAAGACAATATAATGCACGCGGTATATGAAGAGGGCGAGACAATCAATGTCTCTGTCTAATGGGAGTTTATGTCTCGAAAGAGTTTCGCGAAATAGTGTTATGGCCATGGTAACGAACGTGATCAGGCCACTGTTGCGAAAAGCTTATCACAAATTTTTTTCATTTGGAATTGAATTGAAGTGAATTTGAAACGTATAAGTTACAGACCATTTTACACGATTTTTGAAAAATGTGCTTAGGTAGGAATTGGACAAAGGAATGCTTTCAATAAATCCCCATTAGCGGCGTCTCCTCTTTTTTTTTTTTTATTATATTTGCCCTTTTAATCAAGACAAAGCTGCTGCTTTTGTTTTTTTCCCCCATATTTTTTTCTTTAACTTCTGTAATAATCTTTGGGCGTCTGCTAAAAATCGTCTGCATACAGTATTTATAAGTTCCTTAGAGAAAGAAGTTACTCCTCAGACGCATATTCAGTTGATCTATTTAATCGTTCCTATAATGCTCTCATGCGACAAGACTTGCTTTCAGGGTACAATAAAACTTATTTTAAAAAATCTCAAATCTTTTCATTCTGTCTTTGTCTGTGTATTTATGCGTGTGCGTGTGCGTGTGTGTGCTGTGTGTGCGAAATAAACTTTATTTAAAACACATTCGAGTTTCTTCTTATTTAATACAGTATTGACATATGACATGAATGTAATTCCATCCATTTATATACATATACATATGTAAATGTATAAATATTTAATCACAAATGAAATCTTATAAATATATATGTGTATATGACCAAATATAAACAAATGCCCACCATGTGCTTTTAGCACATTAGTTAGTAAAAGGAGATTGAAAAATGCGAGAGCAAACAGAAGAGAGAGAGAGAGAGAGAGAGAGAGAGGAGAACGAGAGGAGTTCTAGCGAATTATCGGCTGTCGGCTGCTTGGTCCTCTTCTCCCTTCCACCCCCTCACCTAATCTGTCCGTATTAATTTTTGTGTGTAATCGTTGTTATTTTTATAACAAAAAAAAAAAAAACACAATTAACGGGATATTAGACAAAATAATAGAATCTCATGATCTCTCGTGTCGTAATATATAAACAAAAATAACAGCAAACACCACGTATAAAAAAAGAAAATAGATAAATAAATAATGTGTGTAGGCATGAATGTGTGTGTATTCATGATATGTACTACACACATATCGTAGAGACATGTGCATTTTCTCTTCTGTATTTGTTGTTGTTTGTTTAGTGATGGATGGATGGATGGATGTTGTGTTGAGTATTTTTCATTTTCTTTGTCGTTTTCATGCCTACACCCACTAACACGTGATGTGCAATTCATTTGTGACAATAAACAGATTTTCCGTTTTTGTTGTTGCTGTTGTTATTGTTATTGTGTTTCTTGTTTTTGCCTGTTTTTCATTTTTTGTTTTATATATATATATATATATATATATATTTACGCAGTTATGCATATATATATATGTGTGTGAGTGTGTGTGTAAAAACATACAATGAATTTTTGATAAACATCTAGCCACCCATTAATTTTAGAAATTATTTCTTACGAAAGTTAGCTGAAGTTGTTGGCAAATTTTACGAAAAATTATATCATTTAAAAATACTTTTAATTAAAAAAAAAAACTATATTTATTGTTTAATTTTTTTTTTTTAGAGACTACTTTTTAGCTAAAAAAAACGTGTTCCACAGAAATAGAAAAAATACGAAAATAAAAAAATTATTAATAGAAATCTTTTACGCAGTTATGCATATATATATACATATATATATATATATATATATATATATATATATATATATATATGTGCATACGCATATATGTATTTTTTTATAAATAGATTGCATTTGTGATGTCGTTTGCTTTTTGTTATTAGTTTTCTCTTTTTTTTTGTTCTACTTTGCTCTGACAGTTACGATTATCTGATTATCTGTCTCTTACATGTGACTTTCGGTTAGTTGGATTTTCTTTATCTTCTTCTTCTTTTGCAGAAAGTTCTCCAGAGTTTTTAAAAATTATAAGAAAACGTTATGGTTATTGTTGTTGTTTATTACAACATAAAGGTTAGTGGGCTTTAAATGTTCCTCTTTTTCTTTTCGAATTTTTTTTTCACACAAAATTTCCTTTTCATTATATCAATTTCTTTTATATATATGTATATACATATATATATATATAAATTTTTTTTTTTTTTTTTGAGCATGCTTTTGCTATATTTGTCTTTTTTTTTGTTCATTAAGTAAACTTTATGAAATTATTTATAATTTATTCGATAAAATAATAATTCCCGTGTATGCTACACTTGTTTCCTTAAGACGCGTAGAGCATTAGCTCTGTGTCCTTCGAAAAAGAATTAGTCTTTCTTATGATAATTTATTTCGTACCTTTTCCACTGTCAATGCACTTTTGCGTAGGGTGTGAAACTTTTTTTGGTTTTGGGATTTGAAGTAGGAAGGACTCGGATGTTTAGGCAAGTCATTATTAAAAACCGTTTTCATACCCACAATCCAACAACAAAGTTCGCCAAGTCGAGAAGACAAGCTCATCGGCTCTATGAGATACACCTAATCCTCTTTTTACTCGATATATACGTTCCCAAAAAATACGTGTAAAAAAGTTCTTGTTAGAGTTCACTTAATTTATTTCGTGCTTACACATTTTAATTCATTAAATATTTTATAAAAAATAGCTTCTACTTTGGGAGGGGAAAGGGAATTATATCTGAAATTCATAAATATAAAATCGTGTTAACATAAAATAATTCGTGTAAAAAAAGAAATTTTTTCTTTTCAACTCGTGTTAAATCAAATTCGTGTGAAAAAAATCGTGTAAAAAGAGAATTTGGTGTACATACATTATATTAATCATTTCACATTCGTCATAAATGGCGGCTTCTCCGTAGCGACAAACTAAATTTTAAAGCGTATTCCTTGTCGTTCGAGCGAAGATTCGCTAAAAAGAAAAATCAATTTAAAAAAATTGAGTTTTCTTCGGGGACCATATAAATTTTATTTGCTTCTTGATTAAGCGAATGATTCCACATTCCATACAGAGTCATTCAATCCTGCCGTTATACAATGGCGGCATCGAAGTCCCGGCTATTTATCTGTTAATGCTAATCATAATAACATTTACTACTGTCCTGAACTCTTACTGATGACATTAAAGCCCATTTTTTTTATTTCATTCTCAAAAAAAAAAAAAAGTTACATTATTTTTGCTTTTCATATTTTTAATAATAACGAGGTCACTTTTATATATGTTTCCCGCAGAACAAATATTTACTCATATGAATAAAATTCTAAGTAGATATATAAGGTAAATTTATTCGCCTGTAGACGAATCATGGACACCTATCTGCTGCAATCTGAGTGCAATAGAAGGAATATCTTTAATTTGTAATTATGTGTGTGTGTGATGCAAATTGCGCCTAATCTTTGTGATAAAATTGTGGAGATAATTTTTTTGATTTTTTTTTCCCCTTAAATCATATGAAATATACCCCTATTTGGAACTGCATTAAGGCCATTGTCAAACTTGCTTCTTTTTTTTTTGGGCCAAATAAGGCAACGATAAGTCAAGTTTTGAAGACTCTTTTGTCCGAATGTTTATACTCGATAAAGTGTTTGTTGCGTATTTCTTATTGTATTGTGAAAGGAAAGACAAAAAAAAAAAAATATACATATATATAGTTGTAATACCAAGTCGATGAGATATATAGTAAAAGCGTACATGTTTAATGTTTATGAGATTGTGTGGTTGGATTGTTAGCATGACGTGCGATTAGCTTAATACATGTGAATATGGAACGCTATAAATATTATTTATGATGACCCGAAATAGGTTTGTCTTCGTTCCCTTCCGTTGTTTTTTATGCTTTATATTCTAGAAATAAAGAAAACTTAAAATGAATTCATTTTAAAATCGAAGTCATTTTTATAACAAAGAGAAAATTTTCATTTTTTCTTGACCAAATACAATATTCAATGCATGCAAAAGAAGAAAAGCTCGCATTTTGTGATCATCGAATAGGGCGACTTTGCTTTTATGTTACGCATCTATCCTTAGCTTCAATCGCTCGATCCCTAGCCCATAAGCAAGAGTGTAGTATACACGAAATTCCAGCTTCTTATTTCAATTTGTGTGACCGTGTGCAAATGATTGACAGGCGGACGGTCGGACGGACGGATGGATGGATGGAGAGATATGAATATGACAAAATTGATTCAGAACTTAGTTCTGGTCAAGATTTCGTCTATTCGCTTGTACGGACGATGAATAGACGCACGGGCGGACGGACGGATATATGGAAGCATATGAATATGACAAAATCAATTCAGAACTTGGTTTTGGTCAAGATTTCTTCTATACCTTTCCCCTTGCCCCGGCTCCTCCCGCCATCTCCCACTTTCAAACGTAAACAGGTCCCTCATAACATCGTGTAAATGGAAGAGCATTATGTTACGTGACAACTTTTGTCCGAGAAATGACCCAAAATGTGAGCAGATGCCATTCAAATTTAGGAAAAATTAATTTTTTTGTCAAAGATCTTATTATTCTTTACACATTTTTATCCTTAAATACTAAAAACTAGGCTTAAGGTTCACTTTTTATGCAAACACTTATATGCAGCGGGGCGCAAAAGAATAGATCTATGTGGTCTAAACTTTGTGCAGTTGACTTCTGTATCAAATTCTTACTACTGGTCCTTTTTGTTAAAGAAGAGCTTCTCCTTAAGAGGAACGATGCTATTGGGGTTAGTTGAAGAAATGGTTCCATTTAATCCAAATTCCCATATACTGTTTTTATTTCAAAGTACTATTTCCGAACGGTCTTTATCGAGCAATACTAAGAATGACTACTTTTTCATGTAAATTTTTTATAACATGGGACATTATGTGGAGACTTGTCGTGAATGTGGCCCAATGTAATTAATTCACGTCGTTCGTCAAACAAACTGAATATTGCAAATAAGTTGGAGTTACCTTCAATTCTTCTGCCTATTACATACGCATCCACATATGCATAATATATCCTTTGCCACAACTGTTATATGCCACAACAGAAAAATCTTAAAAAAACCAAAAAATGAAATTTTGATACTTGATAACATCGGGTAGGTGTGTGGTGGATTTTCCAATCTTTTTCTTTTTTCTTTTTTCAAAAAATTCTATAAGATCATCCCTAGAATATATGCGGAAATGCTTATCGAGGGCGGTCTGTGTACTGCAGGGCTGTGTACCCCTCGGTCTAGCTCCATTTTTTGCCAAACTCTTTTACATTTATTGTTACACCCAATTCTCTTTTTACACGATAGATACGTTCCCAAAAAATACTTGTAAAAAAATTCGTGTAAAAAGAGAATTAGGTGTAAACAATATTAAAAAGTTCTTGTTAGAGTTCACTTACTTCATTTCGTGCTTACACATTTTTATTCATTAAATGTGCTACAAAAAATACACGATACTTCGATAAACTCATAAAAAAAATTCATTGAATATTAAAAATCGTGTTAAAACAAAATAATTCGTGTAAAAAAAGAATTTTTTTTTCTTTTGAACTCGGGTTAAATCAATTCGTGTAAAAAGAGAATTGGGTGTATTTGATTTCAATGTTTGCGATTGGGATCATATTTATCATAGACAAACACCGAGACGGACGAATGTACGTAAATTGCTTCAGATCCAGTATTACAAACATTATGGTCGAATTAATATGCACCCAACCCACTCGCTAGTGGGTAAAAAAAAATCACAATTTATTTATGCAAAAGATGAAAATAACAGCTTAGATAATTTGTAAAATGAAAAATAAAAATGTGAAAAAATCAATTTCATAAAAAAAAAAAAAGCCATCGTCTCGCAAAAAAAAAAGAAAATGTACAGAAAAACAAATATTTGCCTTTTCTTTTTTCGTCAACATAATATATCATATATATATATAAATATATGTATATATATATATATATATATATATTACAATAAGTGCCAAATAAATAATGAACTAAAATTAAATAGAAACAAGTGTCTACGAAGTCAAAATTAGTGTTTGTCAGAGGTTTTTACTTTTGTTTATTTTGAATTTTGATTTTAAAAGTCGTGTATTTTTAAAAATGTGTACAACAAGTACGAGGCGTATGATACGTAAATCAATCGGTAGCGGATATAAACGCAAGGCAAGGCAAAAAGTTATACACCTCTGAAAAACCTCGACGATATATTAAGTGTTAAGTGTTCGCGGGTTCAAATCCCAGAGCAGTACAAATTACTTTCGTCGTAACTGTAGGTAAAGATATAACTCTTGGCAAATGGAAAGCCAGACATTAAGCAGCGACTACCGCTACTCCCTACTCCCTTCTCTTTCCTCTCTTGTTTCTGGCAGATACCGTGTTACCCGAATAAGGGACACCCACTGAATGATTGGTCATATAAAAAAAGAAAAACATTTTTAGCGTATTGATGTTGTTGAGTATCGTTCTTGGTAGTCAGAAGTTAGACGGGGTTAAGTTAGGCGAAGTTAGGTCACTTGCGCAATGACCTGAGTTGAATTTCTTTTGGCAAAGTGTAAAAGAAATCCATGTAAAGTGAGAAGACGTAATGTTGTAATGTAAAAATCAAGAATGGTCTGTCCCTAAGTCAAATGAATGGCTTCACTCAAACGACGCATAGCGCTCATGTAATACTTCTTGTCAATACTTTGACCTGACGGAAGGAATTCATACCGCACCACACCATGATAATCGAACCAAACATAGACTTACTTTGTTTTGCTTACAGCAATAACTCTTTAGATCCATATGTTGCATATACACCTAATTCTCTATTTACACGATAGATACGTTCCCAAAAAATACGTGTAAAAAAATTCGTGTAAAAAGAGAATTAAGTGTAAACAATATTAAAAAGTTTTTGTTAGAGTTCAACTAATTTATTTCGTGCTTACACATTTTAATTCATTAAATATTTTATAAAAAATAACTTCTACTTTGGAAAAAGGGAATTATATCTCGCTCTTTGCTCTGTGAGATTCAAGAAAAATTCCTGGAATATTAAAAATCGTGTTAAAACAAAATAATTCGTGTAAAAAAAGAAATTTTTTTTCTTTTGAACTCATGTTAAATCAAATTCGTGTAAAAAAAAATCGTGTAAAAAGAGAATTGGGTATATATGTATATATGTGCGTACATGAGTTTTTGGGAGCACTTTTGTTTCGAGTTGGCGTAGCTGCTTATTAAATTTATTGTAGAAATTTTACTTAAAAATTTCATATAAAAATTCGAGATGCAATTTAAAATTCCAGTAGCATTGTTTTGAAGTTATAATTAAGGCAAAAAGATTGTCTGTTTGCTGAGAGTAGACGACGGACGGACTCGCGGACATGGCTAAATCAAGTCCAAACTGCACTCTACTCAAGAGCATATATAAGATTTATGAATTTTCCAATGCATTTCCACATGCATTTCTATGCGAGTTGAAAAAAAAGCATTTCACAAATCGAATATAACCGCATCAATGGATGTAGAAAATGTTGTAAGCAAGTGAGTAATCGCGCTTATATATGTAGTCGATTTGTTCAAGAAAATATTATTCTTGAAAAGAAGAATACAATTTTATTATTTTTTAATTTTATGAAAAAAAAAAAATAGAAGGGAAGAGATTTAGCCTCGCTCGCAACTAACCAAAATAAAGCAAAGTATTGTGACCAAAATTTAACTACTCTCTGTTACAATGTTGTCTCCCTTTCCCTATTATCTCTCTATTCAAAGTTAAAAATGTATGAATGAATTAATGTTAAGAAGACAAACTGAAACGAAAAACGAATGCAGAGCGAGAATACGAGGCAGTTGGATGGATGCAGAGAGAGAGAGAGAGACAGTGAGTGTGTGTGTGTTTTCATTTTAATTGTTGTTTCGTTTTCCTAATTTTACAACGTTATTATAGCATTTAATATTTCGTGGTATTTCCGGTTAAAGTACCCACATTTTTATTCAATGCATTTGCGGTACGCCTGCAAAACATCTATTGAAAATACAAAACATATCGCGCACACGCACTCATGCATTGTGTACTCGTTTGTTTCGTTGTTGTTCTTGTTGTTCATGTTGTTGTTTTTGTGCATGCATGGTTTACCCAAAATATATATAAAGATATTTATTGCTGTAGTTATGATTGTTTTGTTGACTGCTGCTACTGCAGCTACTGCACGAATACTGCACACACATATATAAATGCCGTTATTTGTCAATAATTTTCGTATGCATATACATCTGAATGTGGTATGAACGGCATTTCACCTCTCAACCGTTTTAACAGAAATGTTTACGATTATTAAGCAAAGAATTGCAATTGCGCACGAAAACAATTTTTTTTTCATTTTTTTCATTTTTTTTTTTATTTTTATTTAATTTTTTTTTTTATTTTCATACATTGCTGAACACGTAACAAAACAATAACAAATGACGTATGTTGATGTGCGTATCCATGGGCACATGCATATGTATGTGCATGTGCATATATAAATTAAAGTTCATGGAATTTAATTTTTCCCAACGTAGAACGTAGGTATAAAAGAGCAACAACAAAAGTAAAGTGATAACGACTAGACATAAGTTATTATGGATTGGATAAGATATTTTTTTGATGCATCAACTGATGTACAATGTCTGTCTCTTCCGGGCTCCATAAACCACTGCTTCTTGGTCATTGGTTTTATCGATCCCATAGATCTTTGAAACATTATTATGTAAAAGGCATAACGAACCTTTTGATCATTGATTTTTATACTATATCTTGACATTGACGACAAAGGGCGCGTGAGTGGACGCCTCCTCTTTTTTTTCATATTAAATTGCGTTCAATTCAAACTAAATGTTGCTACCGATCCTATCTATATTAGGACTTTACACAACTGGTAAGGCGTGTCTACTTAGAGAGAGAGAGAGAGAGAGACTGAAGTTGAAGACACGGGAAGCCGTAAAATGACGGACAAAAAAAAAAATAAATAAATAAATAAAAGGCATTCATAACAGCACTTTCATCGTCAGAAACTAGATTTATAAGAAAGGTACTGGAATTAACTTACGGCCATAAGTTTGCCTTACGAAGTGTAAGACGGGATGCATAGAAATATTTTTGGCTTGTGGACGCGTACATTAGTGGGGACTGACTTTTTTTACCAGAAATTCACCATATATCGTTGCATCTGATCGATTGCGCCCAGGTGCTTTCTGAATATTCGCGAAACTTCCGAAAGAAATTGCTCCGAGGATAAGAATGCAGTTAGCCACATGAAACGAGTTTCGTTAATTATCGTGAATTATAATGCACGTCTCGGGCAGATGGCTATGCTATCAATTTACTAAAAGAGTTGCCGGTTGAAGTGGAAAAGTCTCTTGATAGCAGTGTTACGTTATACCCTTAACAACACCCTTGTGGGTATGGCAAAGCTAACACATCGGGTATCGTTAAACCATCTTCATTCGTATTAGATCAAGGAGTAAATAGAATATTGCGCATCTACACATGACTGCTGATCATTCGAATTTATTAAATACATTTTCTGATTAACTTGCATTTTGAATCATTTGAATGGGGGCGACGGAATATTTGGCTTGGCGTAACTTCTTTGCATACGTAGCCATTAAATTTTAAACTTTAAAACGAAACCATTGAGCAAAAAGTTGGTTGGTTTCAATGGTTTCGCTAACACAAGAATGCAGCATAATAAGCATTTTATAAGCCAGCAGGTCGAAGACTTTTTGATGAAAGACAGACAATTCGTGCCTTTCGCAAGAATAAGAATGTTTCTGCCAGCATAAGGTTTCAAAGAGACGGGGATAGTATTTTATGACCGAAGAAAAAGTTCTATCGAATTCTACTTTGAACATAGTTCTGGAAATGCAAAAATGTTGCATTCTTTCCCGTGAGGGAAATTCAATTCGTCGTTATTACGACATTTTAAGTCCAAATTTTCCGTTGTAACTGAAACAAAAACTGATAAAAAATTTTGCGCATACACCCAATTCTCTTTTTATACGATTTTTTTTACACGAATTTGATTTAATACGAGTTCAAAAGAAAAAAATGTCCTTTTTTACACGCACTATTTTGTTTTAATACGATTTTTAATATTGCAGGAATTTTTCTTCAATCTCACAGAGCAAAGTGCGAGATTTTTCGAGGAGTGTACGAAGCGTTTAAATTATTCTCAGAAAAAATCGCTGAAACTCGCTAGATTTTGCTCTCGCCGTGTGCCAGATTAGCTCTTTTTAATATTGTTTACAGCTAATTCTCTTTTTACACGAATTTTTTTTTTACACGTATTTTTTGGGAACGTATCTATCGTGTAAAAAGAGAATTACGTGTATCTAATGTAGAATGTGCGCGAACTGCTGGTTGGTTGAGAAGCGCCGCTTTAAATGAAATTGCGAAATGTGTGTGTAGGTTTTGTTCATTGGATTTCATTGAAAATTGGAAAATTCGTTCGACTATGATTTAGTGCAATTGAAATTCTATGCCACATATATATGGTATTCTGTAGAAAGCGCAATTTCTTGGGAACCATCTATTTTTTTGATTATTGGGGTTCTCCGAGTTCTCAATTTCAATTTCTTTAAAAGTATAAACAACAATATTTTCCAATTGGAAGGATTGTGTGACACGTTATTGGAAGAAATTGGATAATTATTTTATTCTATTTTTCGTTTTATATACATATTCTTTCTCGTTTGCAATAATAAGCGCGTGCAAAAAACATTCACTAAACAACAATAATAATTTTATGTTTTACTTCTCTTTGTAAGTTATGGCTGAGTAAACGTTAATTTGTGGCGGCAACCACAGAGACGCCAAAATATTAAGACCATCATATATGTAAACACGTTACACAGAGCACCATAAAAACGGGCATAAAAACTATACATGACATCTATATAGGTATATTAAATAACTCCTTTTTGCATCTACAACCGGAATACTAAAGTATATTAAGTTCATTATACTGTTTATGACACCCATTTGAATACGCATTTACGTCTATTGAAGCTTATATGTAAGGTCTCCGCGTAATACATTCATCCATCTATTCGTGCTTTAGATTTCCTTATCATGATACTCGATAAAGATCTTAAAAAAGAAATTTAAAAATAAAGATTTCATTAATAATTAGAAGACTATATGCGGATTAATGATTTATTAAAAATTCATATAAAAAAGAAAAAAATTTGAGTGGAAAAGGTTGCCCAAGTTTCGCCTTAAAGGTGAAGAAGTTTTCGTTACTCACGGTTCATTCGCTTCTCTAAAACTTCTTATACAGTTAATGTCGCCCATAAATGTACAGAATTTTATAGCCTTACTTTTAAGTTCGGCACTTTAAATATAATACCGGATACATTTTTTACACACAAATGTTTTTAGTAAAATGTCATAAAATTTTTGTTCATTTTTTTTTTGCAAAAAGCGCAGATATACATACATACATAACTTTTTAAAAAGCTTTTCTTTTTTTTTTTTTTGTTTTCATCCCGTTTACAACTTGAACATCATGATATGTTAAAAATATTCATATAAATCAAAAGATTGCAGACTTTCGTGTTATAGGAACAAACAAATATTTCTCCAAATAATAATTTTCCTTATGCTTTGCTCATTGCGATAGAATGGTTCGCAATATCACGTTTCTTATAACAACAACTGCCAGCCATAACTAGAAGATATATTAAGTTTGTCATTCCACTCATTCGATTCTTATTCGATGTATTTCCATCAACGAACCCTTGAAGCAGATTTTTTTTTTTGGTTTTTCTTTTTTCAAAGCATTTACACGATGCCACCTCCCCATGTCCTTAACACAGTGATGGCTATAAAGGAAGAAAGGAAAGAAGAATAGACAGATAGTGGGTGTTGTGTCTTTACCGAGCGAGCACTCACTACAGCTATGACCAAAGTAAACTGAAGCGTAATGAAATTTGGATGCCATGAGCATTGATTTGGCAGTCGTTCTTATCTACTCGGCTACTCGGCTAGTCGGGTCGATTTTACCGTGCCCACATATCCGAAAATTTGTACCTACGTCCTTGGTAAATCTATTTAAAGTTCGGGGATATGAGCAAATGACCACATCAGTTAGGTAACATTGGGGGATAATTTTTTCATATCTTTTAAGGTTAAGATGAGTGATCTCGGCGCCGCGTTTAATATTGTTCCGTGAAGCTTAGAAGTCGCGAGGACTTTTCCTTTCCTTAATCTTGTATTTATTTTTCACGTAGCATACGAAATAGAAAAAGTGAAAAGTTGAGAAGGCACAGTGAAAATCCTGAAGTGATTCAGTGAACGAAATGAGGGGAAAAAAATTCATGCATTCATGCAAATTATTACTACTACTACTACTATTTTCGGGGTAAAAAAGTCACACAAGTACGTTACGTACTATTACTAGTCTTTACAAGTAATGAATAAACGACCGCATATTAAGAAAATAATAATAATACTTGTGTAGCTTTTGCCGTACAGTTCATGAAGGCAATCAAATTTTGATATGATTATGCTGTCATCCTTTTGCAGTTAACTTCCATTCAGCAGCAACCAACGATTAAAACATACTACGACATTTGTCCGGTCCGAAACTCTATGAATGAATTATAGAAATTTTCGAAATTAATTTCGAAACTCTATGAATGAATTATAGAAATGTTCGAAAGTAATTTGTGGCCGTCGTGCTGAAATGTATGCGCAGCACTTGTACGTTTTATGATAGCGAAAGGAAGGATACGATGAAGCTATCAGATTTCCCCGTAATTTAGCGTCAGTCTATACATACATGTATACATGCTATATAGAGTTTCCGACACATATTTGTGGGGGAAGACAAATCGCAAATTTACTTTCCTTTATCCTTCGATACAAAAATGCTAATTGGGCTTTTTTTATGCTAAATAGAGGGTGTGTGTTAGATCAAACTCCAATCAAATTAAAATCCAATATAGCATATATATATCAGATAAAACGTTTTCATCTGTTGTTATCACGATTATGCCGCACGCCGATCGATCTAATGGAAACTGGCCCTAAATGGAAACGTGAAGAGTATTGGCTTTTACCGCCCATTTTCAAGGATACCTAGATTCGCGTCGTGGTGTTTTCACGTTTCGCTTTGGTATCATTTCCATTTTGCACGATTCGCAATACGTTATGAAAAAACATAGCCAGAACATATTTGAAAATTTTCAAAAGGTTTCCCATAAAGTACGATTTTTCAAAGCGGCGTGTAACGGTGTGCCGCCCACCACTTTCTATCCTTTCACTCAAATTTGCGAGAATACCTTTTAGATTGCATTTGAATGTTAATGAAACACGAGCCGGATTTTTGATAAATAAATTAATAAATTTTTCCGATTATTTATTAACACTAGAACTACCCAGTACCCAGTCATCTTGATGCTTTCTAATATTCGATCTTTAAAAAAAAATACTTATACCGTAGGTAATGTTCCAAAACTATTTGGCTACATTTTTTACTTACACGAAAAGAACTTCAAATCTCCACAAATATCTGAAATTACTTTTTACCTCTTCTAGTTTTCGAGATACCGATTATATATATATCTATTATCTACCAAATGAGTTCATTTTGAAACCCTTCTTTTTTGTGAAATTGCCACTAACGCATGAGTTGGAAATTTAGCATAAACACGCCTTGGTCGATTAAAAATTAACGGTAGTTTAAAAAATTATTACAATTTGTCGAGGTGCAGAAAAAACACGTGTGAAGATGTTTTGCAAAACTTGCTACCGCCAGTTGTTCGCCAGAACCATCTGCATGATCAATCGAAGAAAGGTCCCAGTTGATTCATTAATACGTCCACAACTAACGGTAAAATTTTAACTTTCAAGTTATTTCCAACTTTACGCACATAACGCATGTTCTCCGTTCATATATATATTGGAAATAAATTGGAATTAAAGTGATCCCAGAGAACATGTGCGTGGCACATGGGCAAATACGTTCACGTGATACACGGCGCGACGCGTCGATCACTTTAGTGTTAACAGATGATTGCCTTTCTTTAAAGCAAAATATAACTATTTTATGCAAATATTCGTCAATCACACAAAAGTCACTACCGTGATGGATGACCTTACCCTTCTACGATACGTATTCCGTTATACACCAAATTCTCTTTTTACACGATTTTTTTTACACGTATTTTTTGGGATCGTATCTATCGTGTAAAAAGAGAATTAGGTGTATGTAGATAAATAGACTGATTCTTTGGTTTTGTTTTTTTTTAAATTCAAATTTGGATTAGACGACCTGCTTGCCGCAGAAACCGTTAAGTTAAACCTTATGCTAAGGCGTCGGTGTAGTGTTTTTTTTAATATTTTTCCAGGCATATTTTTTTCTTTTAACACTTAAATTTATATTTACTAACCTCCTTGCGCGTTATTAAAGGCACTTTTATTAGGTCCTCCGTCACTTTAGTTCGACAAGTAAGATTTGCAAGTGAAAAATGAAAAAAGAAAGTGAAAATCTTATAGAAACTTTAAAAAAAAAAAAAGGCAGACTAAAATTTGAGAAATTTCAGAAAAAAAATGATTACAATAAATATATAAGTAATGGTATTAAACGATTTTTCTATAGTGTCTCGAGGTGATGCGTATGTCAGACGCATTTTTCTTTAGGCGAATAAGTCTTACTGCTTGGTTATGTGTAAGTTTATATATATTTTTATAGACGCCCAGATCAAAAAAAACAGCAGATCATTTCCTTATAATACATAATTTACGATATTTATGATTATTTTTCTTTTCATGCAATATTGTTAAGGCAGGTAAAGCCTGGTCTTAATGATAAGAAAAAGAAAGAGAAAAAAAATCAAACCAAGAAAACTCATTTCGCTTAGTTAATTCCATAGCGTAGTGTAATGCATAGTTCTTCTTTGTGGCAATTGAATGGGAAACAGTTGCACAATAAATTTGTTTTCTGAATGTTTTAACAAACGCTTGGAAATAATCTTATCGGTTGTTGTTGCTGTTTTTTGCTTTTTCGCAATTTTGGAAAATGTCGACTTGTAATCTTGACAAGAAATCTTTTTGTAAACAATAGTTTTAGTTTATTTTCGTATTTGTGTGTAAATGAAAGAATAAAAAAAAGACTACATTTGCTTTAAAGTGAATATTGGAATACCCATCCATCCATCCATCCATCCATCCATTTTAAGTGAACTACACAAAGAATACTCAGTTTTCTGTTGCGAAATCTTGTCATTCCATGCTGATTACTAATACAAGCCCGCCCGCCTAATTAAATTAATTAAAAATTTCACATTGCATTTGATTGCGCATATAATCAATCGATCGTAGCAACGTTGAAGCGTATTCGTCGTAACTAAGTGTTACAAACGAAACAAAGTAATTAATGTACTTTCACTTATCGGGGCGTAAAAAAATAATTATGTTTTCGTGATTAAGATTTGTAAGCAAGTTGTTTGCTCGACGATCCAATCAACATAAAATTCAAAATATTTTCAATTCGATTCGGATACGAGGTGTCACTGCAAGAAAGACACAAGATTTCATCACTTGATATACCCGGTGTATCATATTTCTTTGCCAGCATACCGTGGACATAAATTAAAAATATATTGCCATTGAAAGCATTATTCACATACCATAACTTACTTACTAACTTAGATAAGGGCTTTTTCGTAATTCTAGACAAAGTTATAGACGGGTTTCCGCTGACTTTCGAATTTCTAATAACCTTCTGTCAATAGTGCAAAGATAATGTGCAAAGGTATAAAATTAAACAACTTCTCGAGACTGTCCCCATATCTTTAATAGATCAATCGATTTGATTCCGTTATTCACATACACACACATACACACACCCACACACACACACACAAACAAAAAGTGCGTAAATAATGTCGTGCGTTCTTTCTAGGATATACGTCTAATTCTCTTTTTACACGATAGATACGTTCCCAAAAAATACGTGTAAAAGAAATTCGTGTAAAAAGAGAATTAGATGTAAATAATATTAAAAAGCAAAATCTACCGAGTTTCAGCGACTTTTTCTGAGAATAATTTAAACGCTTCGTACACTCGTCGAAAAATCTCGCACTTTGCTCTGTGAGATTGAAGAAAAATTCCTGCAATATTAAAAATCGTATTAAAACAAAATAGTGCGTGTAAAAAAGGACATTTTTTCCTTTTGAACTCGTGCTAAATCAAATTCGTGTAAAAAAAGAATTGGGTGTATAGGATGGTGTCTCTAATAATAATTGGAAAATACTTTGAGAAAGTGCTTAACTATTTATTCGACCATTCGTTCACGAGTTATGGTGCTTTTAGGGACTTTTACGTAATTTCATTATTTTCAAGTCAATTGAAAAATCCCGTATATTGATTACATAAATCGTATTAAAACAAAATAGCTCGTGGAAAAAAGGACATTTTTTTCTTTTGAACTCGTGTTAAATCAAATTCGTGTAAAAAAATTCGTGTAAAAAGAGAATTGGGTGTATTAACCTTGACTCTTTTGTAATGGATTTTCTTTATCAAAAATGTTTACATCTATCTCATGGTGAACTAAAGATATTCGCTATTGAATTTGAATACAGAAATGTTCTTCAATTTGCCAGAGAAGAAATCATAGTTTATGTTATCTTGTAAATTACTGGACTTTGGATAGTGATTAAACTTAGGATGCGCGAATGAATACAGTTATTAATCTTAGTTACAAGATCAACGACAGCAACATTTATTGATGGACTTACTTACAATGATTGATAGATATATATGCAGAAGAGTAATGAAAGTCTGATGCTTTGTACCTTAATAATGGTTTGTTATTGTCATATGAATATTTATCATCATAATAAAGCTGTTTATTATTACTTTACGTGTTTACCTATATATGGACAAAAGCATGCATACATATACAGTTCATTGGTTTTGAGATACCTACGCGCTACGTGCATATGCTAGTTTAGAATTGTAGTGAATTGAAATTCACAACACATGATATTATGCCGGTTGAATATGTTCGAGACACGTCGTACTATAATCCGCACAAACAAACATTTACAACAAAAATATAATATTGAAATCGTCACTTTACTCAGATGCAATACATGTATATATTGTGCATGTAATAGTAAGCTTGTATACATATATAGTATAACGCATATATATATATATATATATATAAGATCTAAATATTCTCTTAGGCTCTGAGCTGTGAATGAATATAAATTGATGTGAATTCATTTAAATTGTTATTGTATTATGTTATAGTGTGCATATGGTTGTTTGTGCTTTTTACTACAATCATTGACGTCATCATTTTTTACATATCATTGATAAGTTGGTGGTATTTTTTTTTTTGCTTTTTTTTGCTTTTGTTTTTCAAAATATTTGCAATTCACTTGACGAAAACAAATTGTGGAAAAACTGCTTTTTCGTTGCTATGATTCATGTATAAACTATATATAGCGAAAAATTTTTATGTAAAGCAAGTGATTGCTTAGGCCAAGTCCGTTTAGGCCGAATCATTTTATTTTTGCTATTTAATAATATTATTAAATACAAGCCATATAAGATTTGATTGTCTTCGACTTAAGGCGAATTTTGAATATTTTTCCGAAAAAAAAAAAACAAATGTATATAAAGATCGCGCAGATTTTTAAGGTTATACCACTTACTTTTGATTTCGTTATATTCTTCTATATAGTTAACAAGTTATGGAAATCAATGTCATGAAACTTTCGTTTAGGGAGAGATCACTTTGCTGTCTTCCGTTGAAACTCTTAAATTTGCCGAGATTAAGTTAAGGAATCGTTAAGTTTATTCTTGGATGACGGTCACAAATCAAATTTATCAAGGCCGCAATACACAACCCGTTTGCAAACCCGCACATAATAATGACATTTACACGATTTTTTTTACACGAATTTTTTTACACGTATATTTTGGGAACGTATCTATCGTGTAAAAAAGAATTAGATGTAATGAATTAAAATCGCTTGCAGATAACGTACCAAAATGTGGCAAAAATATTTGTTGAAATCCTTCCTAATGATCAGATTCGTTTTAAAAAAACCGTCCGTCTCTGGCGTTATTTAAATGTCCATAATTAGAAAAGTATTTTCCAATTTCATTATATCCGATCGAAAAAATTAAGGGTAGGAAATTTGGATCACATAACTCTTTGGATCCGAACATATATAGCGGGGGGGTTATCATGGAAATTTTCAGTTTTTTATGCTCAGTGTTGACGTTATGCCCTATTTGTGCAGTTTTCGGATGCTGGAATCATTCAAAATATGCATGGAACTAGAGGTGACGAACTGATCAGAATGATAAGCATTTTGAAGACTAAAATTTTCGCAATCTACCTTTTGGGGTATTTTTAGAGAGAGAGCATTTTCCAGAGAGCTTCCAACAGACTTTCCACTTTCGAAAATAAAAAAAGACAACATATGCCCAGCAAATCCTGTGCGTACTACGTAAAGTTACGTCATCTATCCCCGCTTTGTTTGAGTGTAAATACTCAGAATTGCCGTCAACTATGACACAACAAGAAAGAAATATTACGGATGCGTGATTATCCACTAGTTTGATGAAAATAAAATGAAAGTAAGATTTGGTATGTAACTGTCGGGTGAACTAAGATTGTACCGCAAATAGGAAGAGTTGGAGCCAAATATTCCTCGTTTACTTTACCTTTCTTCTCTGCTATTAATTTTTCTCATCTAGTAATTTAATTATTTCATGGAATTCTTTTATTCATGAGCTACAAAAAAAAGGAAAGAATTAATTTAATTGATTTAAAAAAAAAAAACACATTAGCGTTGAAAAATTAACCCAAGCGTATGCGCTTTGAACTAAATTATATACTTTTGAAATAATATAAATATTTGCATTTAAAAAACAAATGCATTTGTCATTAACTACAATGACAAATGGGAAAGGAAATCATCACCTGTGTAAATACAAATAAGCAAATACGCATTATTTCCATTATCAAATCGATACAAGAATTAATGCAATGAATTTCATTCTTGTATGGACATATAAAATACGAGGGTTGTATAGCAAGTACAATAAATAATCCGTATAAAAGTATTATTAATAACGAAAACAAGTTTATTATCCGCCTAATGATACTTAGAACATACACCCAATACCCAATTCTCTTTTTACACGAATTTAATTTAACACGAGTTCAAAAGAAAAACAATTTCTCTTTTTACACGAATTATTTTATTTTAACACGATTTTTAATATTCCAGGAATTTTTCTTGAATCTCACAGAGCAGAGAGCGAGATTTTTCGACGAATGTACGAAGCGTTTAAATTATTCTCAGAAAAAGTGAACTCTTACAAGAACTTTTTAATATTGTTTACACCTAATTCTCTTTTCACACGAATTTTTTTTACACGTATTTTTTGGGAACGTATATAGCGAGTAAAAAGAGAATTAGATGTAATAATATAAAGAAGAAAAGCTACGAATATTTATTTGACTCGAAACACTCAGATAACAATTGGCTTGGTAATCGCGGTTATTACCTACTCGACTACTCTTGTGGAGAACACTTTAAAGTAGGAGCTAATATTGGCCCCAAACGTTACCCATAGCATATATTGATGGATTGACAAAAGTAAATAATACACGTAGCAATGTAGTGTCTGGGCTAAGGCAGGGATGATGCCATTCAAAGTCAATTCTTTTATAGCCCGAACGAGATTTTTAGCTGGGCGGTAACGCCAATCAACGTGAAACATGATGTACAACGAGGCAAATACTTATGCAAGTACTTATATTGATGCAAGGCGGCACTAGAGTCACAAATTTGGGTGTTCTCCCATATGCATTTTATGCTAACAAACAAATTTCACAATCCAACTGGATTTTAATTGGAATTATTTAATATTGGTAGGTGTCTTTGCTAGTTAAATTCGAATATTATCTTCACACCCTTAAAAAAAATTGAGTTGCGTTCAGCTTATGCTCCACTTTGGGCTTCTGTTCTGATCAATTGGGCTCATTTTCAATGCCAACCTGCGTGCAAAAACTTCTTATGTTTCTATCAAATTTGAAGTCGATATCTTCATTTTTGCGACCAGGAGAGTGCCAACAACATACACTAAATAGCCGGACAGACGGACAGACATGGCTAAATCGATTCAGAATTTCATGCTGATCAAGAATATGTATACTTCAAAGAGCCTCTGAAGCTTCCTTTTGGGTGCTACATACATTGTAGGTATACCCCTATTTTTATTTATTTACTTTTTCTTCTTTGCATTTACTGACATTTACATTGTTATTCACACACCGATGATATACAAGATGTTTTGTCTCCATTAAAAAACTTCATTCGCTTCGTCAACAGTCGACTTTATGAATTCAGAAAACAACACTGCCAAAAGAAATGGTTGAGTGAGTGCGTATTCGACGCTGACAGCCATAAACCACCAGTCCGACATAAACCGCTATAGCATAGAGTTTTCAACTGCTTAGTCATTTTCGATTTCATAACAGAAGTCAAAGCCAATCAAGTTATATTTTAGTTTCCATTATATTGCCTTCACACTCCTCTGTCAGGATGATTGTTGCCCGCAATTTGTTCTTTAATAATTTATGTTAATCAACCGAATGGTAGTTTAGATGATATAGCAATAATGTATTTAAAGCGTATTTAAAGTCGAAACGAAAATACGAAGAGGTCAGAAGGACTCGTTTATGAGAAATTTGCAAAGAGTGTTGAGTGTGAGTCTATGTGCAAATAATGTACTAAGGGCGGTTGAATCTTTTGATGTTTTTTCAATATGTTCTGCAAGGGAAAGCAAACTTATTTAACCTAAAAGTATTGTGTAGAATTTATTAAAGATATATATGTGTGTGTATGTGCAATTTTTTTAATTATTAAAAATACAACAACAAATAGTGCTGCTATTAATTTGCACCCTACTATGCATTCCAATATTTAGCGGACCATTGTATAGAGCTTTAAGTTTGCACACATCATGTATTGTATATATATATATATATATATGCATATATATATAGACGCCTAAATGTCTACCATATATTATATATGCAATGCATACACATGCAAACATATTCGTTTGTATTTGGATTTTTGTTAGGTGCGTTGTATTAATTATCGCGCAACCTATTTTGTTTTTCTCAATTATATGTCGCATATGTCTGTCTATCGTACCTTGCTTAATACATCTTACTACTATGGCATCAATTGAGTGAAATCCTTACATTATGCATATGTATGATAGAACTGGATGTACAGACACGCGCACACATTGGACAGACAGACACACACACACACATAACACACAGATACACACCGCAGATATACGGAACAATACATCGCGCTTTGTTCATTTGTGGGGTGTACTTTCCTGTTGTTTACTTTTCATTTATATATCATATGTTTTTGTTTTATATAAATTGCTCTGTGTTTTTGCGCGCACAAACGCTTATATATAGTATATTGTAAAATTTTATATAAAATTGCCACACATCTGTTGTTGAGATGAATTGCAAGCAAGTCTCTGTTGCACATTTTGCTGCAGCGCACAATCACTGTTTATTTATACTTACTTGCATCACAGCGTATATACGCATAATATCGTATAGACAGACTCCCTTCTGATCATGGCCTGCGCAACAAAGAAAGTCTTGGGCCTATTTTTCTATGTGTTTAATATTTCTTTGCATCATATTATCGAGAACATGGTTTTTATTGTAAGTAATTGTGTGTGTGTGTGTGTGTGTGTGTGTGTGTGTGTGTGTGTGTGTGTGTGTTTTTTGTTTTCATTGATTTCTTTCTTTCGCTTTTTGACGCATTTGCTGTTGTTGCGTCTGCATTATAGTTGTGTGTTGTGTTGTATTGTTCTCCGCCTTTATTGCAAAGTGTATAGAGCATTAATTATATTTCATCTCGGGGGTATTAACTTTTCGATGTGGAAACAAAGAAAACACAAACAATATACACCTTGCCGCGAATCCCAAATACCCAAATATGACTTTAAGTGATTATGTAATTTCTATATTTTAAGATTTTTAGCAATTGCGAGCGGGCGTGTGTTAGCTGATCGATGGTTCAACGATTGTTGCATTGAACTTTTGCATAGTCTTGCAGTGAAGTTTAGATTTTAAGTTATTGATAAAAATATTTCTAGGATTTGTTTTTAAAGCTTCTTGTCAGTTGTGCAAAATTTGTGGAGGGGGGGGGGGGGGGGGGTTTTTTTTTTTTTTTTTTTTTTTTTTTGTTTTTGTGTGGGGTTGGGGGGGGGGGGGGGGGGGGGGGGGGGGGGGGGGGATATTTGTAGACTATTCATGACTTGGTCTACATTCTTGGTCTAATTTCAATAACACGCAATAGATAATGCAAGTGTCTCTCAATTATTCCGTAATATATCTCGCGACTACATCTGAGTCTGTCTTCACGTCCGTCTACAAATCTGCATGCGATTTGATTGTACTTAGCTGTAGCTCTATAGTGAGTGTTCCGAAAGGGTACTCAAACTTTTAGCATGCGGCCACTCTCTGTCTCTTTTTTCTCCTTCTCTAGTTCTTTCTAACCATCATTGTCTTATACGTATGAAGAGACATCCTTTCACTACAAATTTTCTTGTCTGTGTTACCCTACAGACACAGAAGAAATAAGAAGGAAATCGCGAGTGAAATACAAAACGAGGAAAACAAAATGATCAATGAATAAAAAAGATGAGATATTGAACCAAAAAGGAAGAAGACAAAAAAAAAGAAGAGATGTTAGAGCGTGAGTGGAAGGGCTGAACTCCAAGACTAATAAAAAAGACCAACCGAAAAAGACTGATAATAAAATATCTTAAAAAGTCGATGGGATATATACTGAATGCAAAAGTTGGAACGACATCAACTACAGCCCGATGAATTTCATTAGAATGTGGGGACTTTTTCTTAACCCTATCTGACGTGTAAGTCTATGTAAGCCATCTATTTGAGTAAATATTGGAAGATGTTCGCCTATTTGCGGGGAATTTATTGCATAGTTGAACAATGTCAGCCTTACTTTGTTTTATGGAAGTGGTAAATATCCGAAGCCGGCATACTTTCTTTGCTTTATGCATTATTATGATAAATCTTGCCCTCTTAATGCAGTCAATATGTCAATGAAAATGAAAAACGAATTTCCTAATGATTAGTTTGTTTTTATTGTAATAAAATCATGGCGTTCGTGCTTTTCGAGGATCGTATTCGTCATTCTATACTTTTTCATTGTTACATGCTGCGGTATTTAGTGCAACGTTTATGAAATTAAACCATTAAACGTAATATTCAGTTACCAATATACTCAAGCTGACTATTCCGGAACGAGCCCAGTCAAATCAGCTTAGATCGGACGGTGCTCGTCGGAAACGATTACCTTATCGAGTAGACCTCTAGTGAATTAATTAAGATAAGGCTTCACGTTGCCGAAATTGCGTTATAACGTTGCAGCAGTTGCAATTAATCTTCAATGGGAAACCCACTTCAGACAGTTTAGGGTCCACTTTGTCGGCCGCTGCAATTTTCAAAATTTCTCCACGAAATCCGCTGTGCAATAATGGGTTCATAACAATAAATTGACAAAGAAATCAACCTTAGCGAATTTGGACCGGTTAGGTCTATTTTTTAGATTCTAACATATATAAGAATTATGATGAAAAGCAATCCCTTATATGGAGAGAGAGGAATAAAACAAAATTTTGGAAAGTAAAGTATTTGGATCACGAAATACGATGCTTTGGACAGCCCTTAATATGCGGACTTGCATGGAATACATGTCTTTGGATGAAATGTTTTATTTTTGGCCAGTTATTACCAAAACGAGCGAATAATTATAACGGGCGAAGTGGTGTCGGGTATTCAATACCCGTCGGCCTTGCCCGACTATAATGTTCTTACTACGTCTTTATCTCCTACAACGATTCTGCTCAGGGAGGAGTTTTTACAAAATCTAAACAAAATAAAGTGAAAATTGGTTGACGCATATTTTTGTCCTTGTCTCAGGTAATTGATGCAACACCCTTATGTTTTGCTTGTATGCCTTTCCAATTTCGTATAGGTTTCTTTGTGTAGTTGACCATGTACACCCAAGCCTTCGCCTCGCGTACTTAGTTTTAGATCAGCTTCTAATAGAAATTTTAGATTGTCTTTATCACAATTAACTGATCGTCTGCTTCGAGGCCTGTCAGAGAGATCATAATCACCGACCAACGTTGTCACTTGTGTTGATCTTGAAGGAAGCTTTCGAAACCCCACAAAGTATATATATTCTTGATCGATTCTGAACTGATTTAAGCGTACCCGTCTGTCCGTCTGTATGTAATGGTTGCAGTAAATATGCTCCTAGCCGCAAAAATGAAGCTATCGACTTGAAATCATGGTCAAATCTTTCAAAGGACACGCCTACAGTAAAGTGAAAGTTTCTCTATTTTAAAAAAAAAAAAAAAACAATTGGTGTTTTGATCATAACTCGTAAACTATAGCAGTTGAATGTTCAACAATTTGAACCTATATTCTATGGGCGATGCTGCAGCACCCCTACAAAATTGGCAAAAATTGATCACATCTACCCACTATTACTGTGTATTAAAATTTAGTTATTTTTTTAATACCTTGGTAACGCGCAGAAACAAGCTTCAAAAAAGCTATAAAACATACAATTCTTGGTCAGTTTCAAATTTTGGAATGCACCACCCAAGCATGTCCATCTGCCCATATATATAAGCAAGGTGCGAGGCACAAGATACGACATGCGATGAATGGACCTTCAGGTTAATCTTTCACGAAATAGCGTATACGCACTACTAATGGACATTAAGACAGTTGATCCAAACCGAATATAATTTCTTGCCTGTCTTTTCTATCAATCGTTGGAGAGCAATCCCTAGACTAGTTTATAATTATTTTTTGCTGTTTTGTCTTATAATGTAAATGGGTTTTCTTACGCTTCATCAAAGCCTTACATACGATTTATTTATTTTGTTTTGTTTTTGTAATGCCGCTGTTTGTTGTACGTTTGTTGGGAGTCTTGAACATTCCAGACTTTTCATTACTCCAGAGTAGAATAGAGTAGAGTAAAGTAGAGTGGAGTAAAGTGGAGTAGAGCAGAGTAGAGTAAAGCATTGTTGCTCGTCCACATTCTACACAGATTGTTTCGTATATGCTTATATAAGCGCGCACGTATGTGTATGAGCGTGTCAGCGTGTGCGTGTTATTATGTTTTTCACTTTAATGTTCACACTTGAGCTTATTATTCAGTATATCATATTTCGTTCCTTTTGTTTATTCGATTTACTACTAGAAAAGACGGTAGTGGTTTGAGTTGAGTGGTGGCTGCTGGTATGTGATTATTGATTCCTTAGTTGCTATGCATATACGTATGTAACAGATTAAAGCGTTCTGTCCGCTCAATGTTGTCTTTCTCATGAATTTTATTGTATTCTTTTTTATTTATTTTCTCCGTCAGGCATAAAATTCGTTTCCCTCATTTCTTCTTATTTTTAGTGTTGACCTATAGGGTTCAGTTGGTTTCATTTCTAATTTTTTTTTTTTTTTTTTTTTTTTATCTTATTTTGCGGCATTTGCGGTTAATTTCCTTTTCAATATCTTCACACTTTGAAGGAGGTGTTTGCTTGCGTTTTAAATTTCACATTTTTAAGTTTTTTGTTGGTGTTGTTGTTGTTTACATGTTTGCCATTGTTTGTAAGGTGTTAAATATTTTGTTATTGTTTCTTTATTTATCATTGATTTTTTTTGCACATCGTGTAGTTAAGTATACGTTGATTACAACGACTTGTAATGCGTGCAAAAAGGTAAAGAAAGAAAAAATGCTTGTGTAAAATGCGACATTAATGTTAATTTACAGTAACATAATATATAATAACGTTCAGTGATGCTTTGGTCTTGTTAAGGCTTCATTCGATTCGTAAAGTTATCAGTATATTGTTATAAAAAACGAATAGTGCGCAGATAAACCGTATGCCAAACTCATTATATCTTTTCTTTATTCAAAGCTTTACTTGCAATGATTTTTTCATGTTAATAATAATATTCGATAGTCGTCAACTGTTGTTAAGCTTTTCTTGAAGAAAAATGCTGTTAGCCAGAGAAAATAGAAAAATTCAACTCTGCCGCCAATAAGTTCAAGGTTTATCTTTAAAAGGAAAGTCATCGACACGAACCACTTACGACGTTTAAAAATGCCTCTTCCTCCTCCCTTTGCCAGAGAAAGAAATGCATAAACTGGGAAATGATCAGCTAAGGTGGTTAGTTATGTTCGCCTTAAGACGGCTCCCAGACCATCAATTTTCTTCTCTCTCAATATTGCTCTTTTATGCTATCGTTTTCTCATAGCTACTTGCTCTAACCTCTTCTTTTTCTTACTGCGTACTTTTCAACGAAGCAAAGCTTTCTTATGATTTTGGCGATGTTAATGTCCTTCTTTATTGGGGCACTTCCTGCCAAAGGAAGTCCCCCCATTTTCAATTCCAACAGCTGCTCCAAAAAAAGAGCGGAAACGATTATACATTTATTGCAAATATGGTTGATTTATGGAGTTTCAAGTCCCTATTTCAAAGTGTTGCACCAAAGTCACCAGTTGCTCTTCGGTAATCGGTGCAAAATGAATAAATTGATGTAAAGATACATTTGTTCTTGCAACTAAATTGAACGCAATACATTTAATATGCTTCCTACAAAGTGCCTATGTGCCGTTCTTAAGCAAACCTTTATAAGGCGTTGAAGTTATTGGAAAATCTGGACTGTCAATGTCAGCTGGAGAGACGATGTCGCAGATGCCTCAATGCAATTTCTCCATACATAACACGAAACAAATAAGAAAATTATATTCGTATCTTCCATGCGGACGGACTATCCACTTGGCTTGCGTTCAACAGTATCGATGTCCCTACTACGCAGCTGATAGCCGGTAAACCACCAACCCTCGATAAACACGAATAATTTTAAAACTTTTGAAGTCAATACTTTGCTCGAGTACAATTTTCACCCATCAAAAAGCGTTATGTAAACAATATACGGGATTTTTCAATTGACTTGAAAATAACGAAATTACGTGAAAGTCCCTAAAAGCACCATAACTCGTGAACGAATGGTCGAATAAATAGTTAAGCACATTCTTAAAATATTTTCCAATTATTATTAGAGACACCATCCTATACACCCAATTCTCTTTTTACACGAATTTGATTGATCACGAGTTCAAAAGAAAAAAAATTTCGTTTTTTACACGAATTATTTTATTTTAACACGATTTTTAATATTCCAGGAATTTTTCTTGAATCTCACAGAGCAGAGAGCGAGATTTTTCGACGAATGTACGAAACGTTTAAATTATTCTCAGAAAAATTGAACTCTTACAAGAACTTTTTAATATTGTTTACACCTAATTCTCTTTTTACACGAATTTTTTTTTTACACGTATTTTTTGGGAACGTATCTATCGTGTAAAAAGAGAATTAGGTGTATATCAATTCCGGAAATTATTGAACAATGATTGACGATTTGTTACATCTGCTTTTGCCGTAAGATTACTTGGGCGGCACTCAAGTTCAGATATGTTGTTGCTGTGCTTTAGTTATTAATCTGAGAGCAATTGCTTCTCGTATTTTATCGATTAGTTTTCATTTCTCTGCATTTGCTGCTGAATTTACCAAAAGAAGAAGCCTCCAAATTGAGATTTCATTACTATTGCAATAGAGAGAGAGAGAGAGAGAGAGAGAGAGTATCATTCATTGCTAAAAGTTTCATACATATTTGTATAAATATAGCAAACGAAACTTCGTGCGCTTGGCTGTTTAAAGAAAACATAATTGGACTTAACTTCATTATTGGTGAATAACTGCAGCACAACTATCTTACAAGAGCATACGGTTATAGGGGCCATTATAAAAGAAAGAAGAAAGAAGAAAGACGAAAGAAGAAAAAAAAAAAGCAAAAATCAAACGATCGGTTGCTAATTAAATAATAACAGTAAATAAAAAATGAAGTAAAAAGAAAAACATATAATTAGGTATAAATTAGTATTTGCAGCTCCAGTAAAAGCAGACATTAATAGAAAAATGAAATTAACAAATTGCTTGCATTTATGCGCTCGAAAAGATAAAAATCTCTTTTATGCAAATGTGCAAACACCCATCTACCATCTACCGTCTCAACCGACTAAACACTGCTTGGAGATTTCCCTCTTTAAAGACCAATGAAAATGTAAATGATTTCTTTTCTTTTGGTGCATTATTTTTGCTTTTTTTTTTTTCATATCGTTTCTCATTTTTCTCCTCACTTTTATTAAAAGCTAATTTAACCGCTCGGTGAAAAGCGCTTTAAGCAAATGGTAGATTATCTTCGTGTGTGTTTATTACTTGCCGGCTGAATGTGTTAAAAGTTTCACCTAAATTATGCACACAGATGACGCATTCGTTATAATTACATACGTAATTCTTTCTTTCATTTGCATTGTTAATTTTGAAGATAATTGTTGTACGATATACGGTCGGAGAAACCCACGGGGATATAATTTTTACATCCACCATGCAAGAATAGGGGACATGTATGCACATTTTATCGAAAGGTTTGCAACGCCCAGAAGGAACCTCCAGAGACCCCATAAAGTATATAATAGATATTCTTAGTCGATATGAAAACCTGAATCAATTTAAGCACGCACATGTCTGTTCGTCTACGGTAAATGAAGCTACTGGCTTCGAATTTCATTTGGATCAAATACCGGTGAAATCGGCGAAAGTACATGCCCGTCCATACATGAACTAAGGACAAGATCTGTTTTCAAAAGCAAAAAAATTGCGTTTTCTGTTCATTACCTATACCCTAAAATAGGTAAAGCGATAAAAGCTTCCAAATACATTTTATCTGTACTATAAATATCTGGCTATACCCCGCACTCAATCAAACTTTCATTTTTTTTTTTTCGTATTTAATTTGAAATTAGTTTAAAGATGGTGGTGGGCATAGAAGATTCGGCCATAGCCGAACATAATTTCCTCACTTGCATACATACATATCACTATATATATATATATATACATATATACATTCATCATAAATACCCTAGGAATACTTATATCCCTTTTGTAATGGGCCTCTATACACCATTCAATAAAAAAATATTAGTTGGGCACACTCTCCCTTTTATTTCGTAACATTATTTAAGCAGTGTGTCTTGTTTCTTGTATTTCTCATTAGAATTCAAATTCACTCACTCACTCGCTCGCACACTTCAGAGAATAAAAGCTTAGGTAGACTACATTTTGTTATTCCATTTGTCATGAAACTTCCTTCTACATATTCATACCTTGTAATAGTTTTTCCTGTTCCTTTTCCTTTTTATATGAAAATGTTCATTATCATATCATTGACTTAGTGAGCTGAAGCTCTAAATCCATGTATTTTTGATTAAACCTTAAGTATCGAATGAAACTCTTCAACGATTTTTCCAAGAGAGGATTTTAAGTCCATCGCTCCATATGAAGAAATGTTACTCTCAGTTTGACGCGTAACACTATAAGTTATCTCGCACTGCACCCACGTGGATAGCATTCGCATTTCCCATTTAATTTAAAAGAAAATGCTACCCAATTATAACGAATAACGACCGATGACGGATACGATGCAGTATCGGAAGCGCAAAAAATCATAGTGCAAGCTAGACGAACCATAAAACTACGACGACATCCTTATCCTTCCGAATACCATTACCACCTCCGTCTAGATTAATCAAGAAAACCCAACAAAATCACCATTACAGCCATCTGGCAGTAACTCTTGATCAGACTAAGCATATTATTAGATGAAAACTGTTAGCCGAAGTATAGGGGAAGACACTAAGGGACGACTCTTCAGTATGGCGATGCTTTGTCTTATATTGCGAACCGTGTGTCTTACTACACACGTTGTTTGTACCAGATATGCTTTTAGTTGATTAACATCTGTTTTAAGCGATGACTTAACATCTTGTACCTACAAGTCTACGATTCATTGACTCGTCGTTAAATTGTTCATTGTTTGATTTCTATAAAGCGGTCAAACCATCCCGATAACTTATAACCTAAGACAGTCACTAAGAGCCCATTGAACTCGGAAGGAAGCTTAGTGCCGATCTGCTATTACTTGGAGTCCACATGACCGCTGAAAAGCATATTGAATGAGGAATATATTAAATCGTGAAGAAATATTAATAGATGTAAATGTTGGGAGTCCATAGTTTCCCGGAATAAGAGAAAGAAAAGTTTACCACGGTAGAAAAAATTAACTTGAGAAATGGCAAGCGAAACTTTTCGATTTGTGAATAGTGAACATCCATTGTGAAGCCATTACTATAGAATGTAAGTCTGTGGAATATTGATTACTAAAAAGATGATGGTCTTTATTAATAGAATCGGGCAGATGTAGCATTGTATGCGCTTCTAGAAGTTTTCAAAACTTTTCAGAATACTGAAAGATATGGGCATAAAGCAAAACAACTTCAATATTCCAAATGAGCCGAGACAAGACCAAATATCGCTAACCAGATCAGGCAAATACATCAATCATTTGTGAATGGGAGAACTGTCCGACCATTCTTCTTTTTTTTTAACGACAATACTACGAATGATAAAATAAAATGAAGCTACACCTAATTCCCTTTTTACACGATAGATACGTTCCCAAAAAATACGTGTAAAAAAAATTCGTGTAAAAAGAGAATTAGGTGTAAACAATATTAAAAAGTTCTTGACTTAATTTATTTCGTGCTTGCACATTTTAATTCATTAAATATTTTATGAAAAATAACTTGTACTTTGGAAAAAGGGAATTATATGTGAAATTCATAAATATAAAATCGTGCTAAAACAAAATAATTCGTGTAAAAAAAGAATTTTTTTTCCTTTGAACTCGTGTTAAATCAAATTCGTGTAAAAAAAATCGTATAAAAAGAGAATTGGGTGTATTCAAGCTTTCAATAAACGGAGGAATTGATAGCACACTTTTAAACATTCTCGTAGATAATGGGATATCCTAAAATCCACGTAGGCTAGTGCGGAATAGTGATTCCATTTTCTCAAATGTGAAGTGATTTATTAAAAAATTTAGGGAAATTGGGTCAATTCACTGATGTTTGCGAACTTTTCGAATATGCCGCAATAGAAAGCATCGAAAGAATTCGTGAGAGTGTTCCTCAAGGTCTACGCACGTCATTTCGAAAGAGTAGTCAAGAATTGAACATTTCGACGGGCTCAGTAGAGTATAATCTCTTGAAATCTTTACACCTTCAAAGTTGAATAGTTTATGGAACAACAATAACATGAAGTGAATGCTGATTTTTCAAATAAAATCATAGAACGTATGTGCCAGCACAAGCTAGGAGATTATTTATCCGATATGTTATCCTGTACATAACACTATACACTATATTTGATGAATTACTTCCTCATGAATGTTGAGACATCTTGTGTTAATTTCGCCATCTTAAACATGCATACATACACCTAATTCTCTTTTTACACGATAGATACGTTCCCAAAAAATACGTGTAAAAAAAGAATTGGGTGTAAACAATATTAAAATTTTTTTTCTTTTGAACTCGTGTTAAATCA
Source organism: Glossina pallidipes (assembly GCA_000688715.1). Taxonomy (NCBI): domain Eukaryota; kingdom Metazoa; phylum Arthropoda; class Insecta; order Diptera; family Glossinidae; genus Glossina; species Glossina pallidipes. Next base: position 39,891 of record KK499966.1, read on the forward strand.
AATTCGTGTAAAAAAGATCGTGTAAAAAGAGAATTGGATATACGTATATAAAAGGGAAAAGAAAAAAATGGTAGAAAAACGAAGTATTAGCCTCGTTTTCTTCTTTGCAGAATTTAGTTTAATTCAGTCATTAACTGTATTATCTCGCTTATTGGTTTCAAGTTTAAAGTCATAAATAAGTAATTTAGCATTTCCATGAATTGTGTAAATGTTGAGACGCCTGTTTCTTGTGTTTCTTTCATTCTTCTCTCTCCGAAGTACACACCACTTGAAATGTCTGCAACGTGGTCTGCAATATGTGGTTTTTCTCTATAATTATATAAGCGTTGTTAATATAAGTAACTATCAGAGGAAGATTTAAGATGGTTTTAATATTTTCTAATGCTAATTACTTATGCCGAACCTTTAGTGTTACTCTTTCTCTCTCTCTCATAATAGCATCAGGGCAATAAACTCTATAGAAATAAAAAAACAAAAAAAAAAAAAAAGATAGGAAAAAAGAATCTTTTTGCTACAATGAGGGTAATAATTACGCTTTCATTTTTTCTGTTTTCCCCTTTGTTTTTCCGTTGCAGTTTCACAAGACCCCGAAGATTATTATCGTTTGGATCCAAAGAAATCCGCTGCAGAGAATGCTTATGATATTTATACGACTTTGTGTTGTCGTGAGACACGCGATACGAAACGTCTCTTTCTACTCAACGGCTTGGCTGCACTATGCCAACAACAACAAAAACAGCACAGACAGCCACCACCAGCACAGACATCAACAACAGTTGCGGCAACAATAATAACAACAACAACAACAACAACAACGGTGGCGACAGCTTCGCAGTCGGTGGCAAAAAGTAATTTAGGATTTACCACGGAAGAGTTACTCTACTGGTAAGTACCGCAATAATCAACTTTAGCCAGCCAACCTAACCCACCCAAGCTAAGCTAATCAACAAATCAACCAACCGACAATAATAGTAATACTAACAGCAATAACAAGAGGAAGAGAACAATAATATTAATAATAATAAACAAATCTTTAGACTGTAAAAACTATTGTAATACAAACCCTTTTTATGGTATGCTCGTATATATGTGCACGCATAATATGTTTACAAGTGAATCACATCATGATGATGATGGCGATGATTTAATTTTACATTAAGAGTAAGGCTGCTTTTGTTGTAAGAGCGCGGTGCAAGCATAAAGCACTGTAGTATCGTTTCAGATTTCGATGACTAGGGAAAAAGTAAAAATAAAAACCAATAACTTTACGCAGTTATGATCGGACGTAAAGGCGATCTTCCGAGTTCCATTACCAAGGCAATCGTTTAAGATTTATACGAATAATGGGATATCGGAGTGTTGATCGATTTTAAAAGATTGCAGTTTCTTTAACGAGGTTGCTGTCCAACTGGCTGACTGCCGATTTGACTCTGGACTGCCTTGGTGAATACATATTCCATTCATTGTCATACATCGCATGAAAAAATTCTTTTTATTTCACCTAAACAACTTAATAGCGCTATGAGTCGTCTACACGTTGTTATTGTTAACGATGAGCAGCAAACACGGTACCCATTTTCAGAGAGCTTTCTCATGGATAAATATTCCTGCAAAAGTGTAAATACACCGTTTTCTGATATCTGTGCAGTGTCAGCTATTTGTCGCAACTTCACTCTTCGGTCTTCCAAAACGCTTCTCGGTACTTTTTCTATGTTTTGGGAAACAATTTTGGAATACGGCTGACCAGAGCGCTCAACGTCAGCAAAAGTTACCCAAAAGTTTCTGCTTTCGACAGAGAAGAATCGCTATAATATCCTTCAAATCAGCGCTAACACGGTGAACGGGGCCTTTCGCCATCAAAATCAATATGCGAAACTTTCTTTTATTCATTGTTCTGAAAATTGACATCAAAGTCGCATCACTAGAACCACTCCAACCTGTAAAGTAATTATCAGAAAGTCATGAAAATTTAGCACGCATCGGCTCGTTTGAAAATTGGCACTATCTTGAAAATCCAGCTCCAACTCTCGAACACCTTTCGAACAGCGTAGCAGTTGATGAATCACAAATTAACTGAAAACGCCATTTCGGCTGCTTGTTGCAAGAGTTTTCTGGGATGCGCTGTTGCCGCTCGAATGTGAAGTTCTACCACACCCAGCAGAAATAACTTATATTGGTTGGCTAGCGATCCACCCACCGACCTATTTGCGCACTTCTTCAATTTTGCGGAGCCGCGTGTTAGCCAAACCATGTTGCACCGCTCTGACCAAGTGGTCATCTATAGTCGCCATATCTAGTGAGTACGCCGGGTGTGATAGAACTTCCCGTTCGAACTGCAACAGTGTATCCCGAACAACTCTTGCAACATGTGGCAAAAAATGGCGTTTTCAGACAATTCGTCATTGTCGGCACTTTTGAACGGTTGGAACCAAAGCCGACAATGAGAATACGATGGGGCAGCATCACCATAGTCCTCTGAACATGTTCGATGGGCTTCGCCAGGAGATTTCTTCAAATAAACAATAAAAGTAATGAATTCGGAAGAAGAAGCATTTTGAGCGCCCCATGATTAGCATCGTCGTGCGCTGACTAAACCAATCATATGAAATGGAAAACTCTTTATTTTAGGTAGAGAAAGGTCAAATTCGTCGAATTTAATCGTTATGTTCCCCGATATTTCCCATTTGTTTATCATTTTTACCTATAAAAGTCGCCGGCCAGAATTTTTGCAACCCCCTAATAGAATTTTAACGTAATTAACGATATGTGATGTCGAATGATTCTTGCACGTATTTCCAGGCTACAAATGACGAATTTGAGTTTTCAACTTGTGAAATGTTACTGAGCCGAACAAATGCTCAAATTCTCTCATTCAAAGAACTAATACTCTTTTATGAATATTTGCTTAGGTTAGAGGTTTTAATTGTTCACTACAAGTCACTCGTCGAATTCCATTCCTAATAATAGGAGAAATTTGTTTACATTACCATATCTATGTCTTCGATAACTAGTAAGATGAATCCAAAATGCTGTGATGTGAAATGCAACTTAAGCGGAAGTGAATTTAAGCCAAGTAAGTCAACGGAAAATCACGGGTTGACTGAGGCAAAGCAATAGCGCCGTGTGTTAAAAGCTGAGAACTAATGATCATAAACTTCTGTTATGCAAACGTAGTTGTTCAACCACACGCATAAGGAACGGAGTTACTGATACAACAATGATATGAATACTCGTTCTTTTTTTTTTTTTTTGACGACAATCCGTTGGGCATTAGTTGGACAAGCGATATGTAATAAAAACAAATGCTATACAACGCAATAAACGGTGTATTACATTTGTCTATACCCTCCGGTCAAGTTTGTGTTTGTGTTTCCTTTTTTTGTTTACATAAGCAAATTAAATAAATTCTAAACTTGCCATTTGCTTAATTTAATTATGGTCTACAACTCGTATCAATTTTATGGTATGTAGCAATTATATGTATATATATATATGTATGTATAAATGTACGGATGTTTATTGTACGTACATCCAAAGATAAAAAGCGAATAATTAATACTTTTTCTTACACATTAGTCTCATAGGCTGGCTGTATATATAAAAAAAAAAAAAAAAAAAATAAAAAAATTGATTCAATTATTTTCAGTCTGAGTGCCTCACTGATTCACACATTTACCCAAGTACGGGCGGCTGCTTTGCGAACGATACGTTATGTCTTGGCCACTACGGATGATATTAAAATATTTAATTCAATGCAATTACCATATTTGTTGTGTCGATCCATTGATTTGATGTTGAAAAACGATGACGAACGAGTGCAGGCATTGAAATTGGTAAGCAAATAGCATAGCGTACACTTCTATTCACTCCCTTAAACAATATGCAAAACAACAAAAAAATGTTTATTTATTTATTTATTTATTTATTTTTTTTTTTTATTGAAATATGATGTTATACTCTCTCTCCCCTTGATTCCAGATACGCAAAATGCTGGCCATCTCGGCCATTGATATTAGTGCAGTAGTTGTGCGATGTTTAGTCTCGTTGGCGGATACTGGCATTGAAGAGAATGATAATTTATTAAGAGCCTGTCTGGCTACATTGTGTGAATTCGCAGTTCTAAATCCCTCATTGCTCATTTGTTGTGGCGGTGTAACATCCATAACACGAAACGTGCTCGAGTGTCATAATCCTCGTATAGCAGAAAGCTTAAGTGGCGTACTACTCTATCTATTGGAATGGCCACAAACACGTAATATATGCGGTGTACGGTTGGATTGTTTAGCGGCACCATATTGCGATTTTACCTATCGTTTAGGGATAATGGACAAAAATAAGTGAGTAATTAATATGAAAAAAATTAAAGTCAAGCTGCACGTATTCTTTAATGGAGTTTTTCTTTGCATAGAGATGCACGGGAATTGCGTTATACGAGTTGTCGTCTGGCATTGTTATCGGTATTACGTAGCTGGATTGGGACCATTGAATTCTGTGATCCAAGCAAACAATCAGGTTTAAAAGCAATAGTCGATGCTTTATTTTTAAATCAAATTGAAGTGAGAGTAAGTTTCACAAGATGAAATAATAATCAGGAAAATACTTCTCCCTTCTAAAAATAATTTTATTTTATTTATTTATTTATTTATTTATTTTTTATTCTTTGAGATAGAAAGCAATATTGGAATTGTTATATGAACTATTAAGTCTTCCACAACCTACTTGGACTGATGATTACTCACTGGCCTTACAGGCCATTGATCCGTCTGACTTTCAGGTAATTTTCTAACTTTCTGTTACCTAAAAGCATATTATTTATTATTATGTTAATATATCTCTTGATTATCAGGACAATTGGCTTTTGAACAATGGTTTCGTAGCGGCAGAGGGGCGCAGTATATTGCCAAGCTTAGCTGCTCGAGCTCCAAACGTTTGTGAGCAACAGTTAGCCTTGCAATTGTTTTGCTTCCTTGAAACTGGTCTCCTTAATGCCTTAGTGGAGGTTATTATAGCAGGCGAAGCAACTGTATCAGTGGCAGCCACAATATTAATAGGAAAAATTTTGCATTTGATGCACACGCACTTACCGCCTGACATTTGCAGTACCAGTCCAGCATTGCCTTTATTAATTTCGCATGGTGCCCGGGATAATCGTTATGCTAGTGCTGCTATTGCTACCTTACAGCATTACCAGAAAATGATGCGCAATCGGCCGGCTTCGAATAGTCTCTTTTTGGATAGTATTATACAAGAAGGCTGTAGGTATTTATAAAAAACATTTTAAGGTAAATGCATTTCACAATTTTTAATTTTAAACCTTTAGCCCTTGTACATACCCGCCTATTTAGACGTGAAATTAATGCTCAGGATTTATCGTTGACGTTAAGTCAGCAATCACCATCTGCAACGGCCGGCGGTCTCAACACGACCGTTATGTCATTAGAAAGGACTCATTTGGATTCGGTATCCTCAAGTGAGGAATCGAATTCGCAATCCTCGTCAGCGCGTCGTTCAAGTTTTCGTTTAAAATGCAAGTTTCTACCGTTTTTGGAAAATATTAAAGTAAATCGTTTAATCAAAGATTCGAAAGTTTTTCAAATGCCAGATAGTATGGGTTGGGATTGGGAGGTCATAAGCACTATCTTAAGGGTAAGTTTCTTTAACTAATATTAAAGAGGAGAATATATTTTTTGAAAAAAAATTATTTTCATTAATTTTAGTCTAATCTAATACGTAAAATGGACGATACTATAGCAAAGTTCCTTAAAGCTCTTGTTGAGTACTTCAAACCAAGTAATAATTTATTTTCTCATCAAGAACTAGTACCGGGACGTTCCTTGCCAACTTACGTTACAGTGGGTTTAGATTTAATTGATTGGCTTTTAGCAAGTCATTCGGTAAAATATTTTGCCATTTGTTATAAATTAAAATTCTTATCTCTATTATAAAAATTCAATGCTTGATTAGTTGGAAAGCATGCGTTTATTAACGGACTTCTTTTCGGATGTGGCACAACATTTATTGGCTATAACAACATCAAATCGTGCACACGACTGTCTCTTCAGTCCGCAGCATGTTAACAACACTATGTGTCAGCAGTATTTCTTATATATTGGGCGCATGTGCCGCGTGCAAAAGGGTATCAGTATTTTAACCAACACCGCCGTATTCGAACAGTAAGTATATATGTATTTTTCAAGTAATATTTTCAAATAATTTTCATTTTTTTATGCAAATTAGCCTTGTTAACTTGGTACGCAATACCGACCACGTGTGTTATGTGAAATTAATAGTTTCGGGTTTAGATTATACCATGGATTCAGTTACACGTAAAGTTTTAGAAAATGCTTTAACGTCTGCCAAAGCACGTAGCGGTCGATTGTACGCCACGCAATTTCTGATGGTTTTACTTAGAGCTCGAATTCCCAATTTTGAAGAATGGGGTATACCCATGATTATACAACAAACTAAGGATCCAGATCGCAGTGTGGTTTTAGCTGCCATGGAAGTTTTAGAGGAAGCTTGCCATGAAAAGGTAACTTTAATATTCATTCTTCCATATTTATTGCAAAGTATGCGATAATTTTTTCAAAACTCCCTCTCTCTCTCTCTCTCTCTCTTTCGCTTTCTTTCTCTAGTATTACTTAGAGGAAATTGTTAGTCTGTGGCCGAACTTGAAACCGTTGGGTGATGTAGGACGATTGCTAATGGCTCGTTACTATTCAATTTCCCGTGGTTTGAATCAACTTAAAGCAAAAGTCAAGGAGGAAATTGAGTACTGGAGAAATGGTTACAACAAAAGGCGAGCAGAGTGTCGTAATCAAGCTGCAACAATTACAGCTTTACCTTTTTTTTATCTGCTTAAATGCTGTGATTTTTGTGGTGATTGCATTCCCTCTACAAATAGTCTTTAACTGGAAGTTTTTCCTTTCTCTTATATTTAGATATGTTTTGCTTGTTGATGCTGATACACATTCCAGTTTGACATTGCACGTGCGTAATGAAGATGGTTATTATAGCAGACGTAACTGTAATACTCGACCGGTTATTGTACCACCAAATATACCTCCTCATCTATATGGGCAAATGGTTCAGACGACCCAGGGCACTACAGCTTTACGTAAATTTGGCGATTTACCTCAATTGATCGATATAATCGATCAGGCCAAATGTACTGATGAACGAGAATGTTTAGAATTGAAAGCAGCTATATGGGCTATAGGTCATGCGTCAACTCATTCAAATGGTATCGAGTACTTTTTGGATACAGATCAAAGGTATGTTCTTAACAAAAAGGCTAATTATAACTTGAGTTATATCCTTTAAGAAATTTTGTCGATTTCATTAACTCTTCGAGGCTTGTAGAGTTCTCAAGCGTAAATCTTCATATGGAAATGGTTCTTCACTAATTAAAAAAAAAGAAATCCGGGTTTTCGAAGTGACTGGTGCCATTTGCTGTAGGTGTTTAAACATAATACATAAGCTGATGATCGAATCTACGCTAATTTCCGAATTATTTCCTATTTGTTGTTTAGTCAAAGAAAGCAAGAAAAAAAAGAACAAACCTTCTAGTCTCGGAAATGGTCCTTCCTTGCTATTCTATTGAAGCTAGAAGCCTATTTTATGAATTCTTTAAAAAAGAAGAAGTATTTGAAATATTTCAAGCTAAGTTTAGGCTTCAGATAATGTTCACAATTTTCAATCACACCACTTACAGCTTAGCATTTCTAAAATTTTAATTTATTTTTTTGATTGTATTTTAGAATATACGAGAAATTGATTATATTGGCAACTAACTGTGAAGTCTATTCTATACGAGCTACTTGCTTTAATGCGTTAGGACTTATCAGTTGCACTAATGCAGGTGCTAATGTGTTATTTAAATTAAGTAAGTTAAACGTGGTTAAAAGTTTCGTAAAGCTTTGCATTACAAACTGATATGTATATATATATGTATGTGTTTATAGATTGGCTTAGCGTGCGTCACGATCGTAATACTATTTGGCCAGTTCACCAACCCGAAGACTGGATAGCGGGTAATTTCACACCCGTTAGGCATCACTGTGTTGACATGCCTCCATATAATTACCCGGGTATGCAAGATCAAATTGATAGCTCTTGTTATGTGGGTAGCAATTGGAATTTGCTGTTAAGCAGTAGCAGTACCGCACGTGATGCCATGGCAGGCGAAGCCAGCGCTAGCTCTGAAGCTCAAGACGCTAATACAACCACGGATAGTATTAAGACTTCCGGAGAAGAGGTATAAGAATGAAAAATTTGTTTTGCTTAATACTTTCCAAAAATGCATTAATGTCGATATTGCTTAGATGTCTTTTAAGCAAGGCTCAGCTGGTGCAAGCGGCAGTGGTACTAACACTAGTGGCAGTATAATACCTGCCTCAGCAAAATCAAAGACTTTACCAGAGGGATCTTATCCTCGTCATGCAAAACATCAACGTTCCTTATCTGAATCAAAGACTACTGATGTCATAAGTCTAATAAGTGGATCCGGTGCTGCAACCGGAGCTGCAGGTGGTATGATAACTTCATTCAGCACGCACTACTCTTATCGTACGCGGTACAATTCCTATACTGATTCAAACACATCAGGCGTAAGCAGCTGTGAATCAGTTACTGGCAGAGCAGTAAATGTGGGGTAAATTTTGTTCTTTACTATGGCTCTTCTGTTTTTAAAGTTTTTGTTGATTTTTTTTCAATGCCAGCGAACATCAACAATTTCCTTTAACTCCGATACCAAGTATGTCGAATCTTCAAGAAATACCTTTAGGTCGATCTTCTTTGATGAAACGCAGAATTGGTCCGGCGGATGTTAAGGGTTACGCACAATTCCGTTCCTTACGCCGTCATTGTCGGCCGTTATTATCCGAATCGGCAGCTGAACTCTATGATATAGTCGATCGCATAGATTTATTATCGTTTGCTTCCTTTAGACCTCGTAAGTCATCGTTTGGAGACTCGCAAAGAAAAATGAAAGTCCGGAGTTTAGATCGTCAAACATCCCTGCGCATGTATGCGTAAGTAACTTCATGGACTTTTACAAAACTTTTTAATACATACGCTCTTCTAATATGTTCACAGACAATTCGATTTGGAAGAATTGCAAGTGCCATTACCAACATTAAATACCCCGAAATTTTTATCTCAAAATGATTCCAAAGGTCCTTGCTACGCTGGTACGTTATGATAAATCATTTTGAAGAATGTTTTCTTTTAAACTTTACAAAATCTTAGGAATTAGTCTTCCGAAAAATATTTTGGATCTGTTTCCTCGTCGTAATCTCTCCCGTACTTACGTGTCGCAGGACATACGGGATCAAGATCTAATAGATGTTAATCTGCTTACTGCCAAACAACAGTTCCTCAATGATTCTATCAACAATGAAGCTGGTGATGAATCGTCAGTTATATCGTCGCTTTCTGACGTTTCGTCAGTGAGTAAACGTTCTAAGTGGACTGGTGCTAAACATGGACGTAATAATTGTTTGCACTGCTCCCGACTTAGACGGTCTTATAGACCAAATAGTCAACGTTTGGTTGGTGATACCTCCGCTAATGCAGTTATCTGTGAGCTGAACGCAAATGCTTTAGTTGCGTTGACAAGCGCGGGTGCGCACGGTACAGAGAGCATACCAAATAAAACAGAAAGTGAAATAAGCGTTGCTCCTGTCTGTAGCGGAAAAAATCCTTCCCATCCAATTCAATCAACTACGGTTTCATCGGTTCAATTATTCGACGTGGGATACTTTCAGTCGCCCGAAAGCATACTGAGTGAGGAGAGTTTGCCGGACAAGTTAACTGCGAATATTTTGTATAATGTGCAACGTTTAGCTAATCCAGTGAGCGCCAAACAATCAAAGATGGCTTTACTAGAATTAAAACAAAAGCATCCCGCGTCTTTTCAAGACATTTGTCTTTATTCTGAAGTTTGCAAAACTCTTGGCCGTTGGAGTTATCGCATGAATGCGCGGAGATTTTTACAAGAACTCTTCCTAGACCTTGATTTTGAGTCATTTCACAATGAGCCACTTGAGATAATAGCCAGAAAAGAAAAAGAATTCAAAAAAGAGGAGCAAAGAATAGTAGATTTAAGTGTAGAAGGTAGCAGCAGACATATTGTATCATGTGAAGTGCATAAAGCGACGGGATTGAATAAAAATGAAACTTCTTTAAGTGAATTAAGTAGTAGCGTTGGTGCATGTAAAACAACTGCCAGAGAAGTACTACCGGGCATTAGTAGTAGTAACACCAATTCTTCATCCTCCTCTTCTAATTTTAGTAATCAGCCGTTAAAACCTCATTTGAAAAGTCAACCTCTGGCCAGTGTTTATGAAGCTAGCTGTGAAAATTTACATTCGGATCCATCGCCTCGTCTTAAGACAACAGCGAGTACTACCAGTGCCAAAGTCTTGCATTTATTACCGAATTGTAAAAATTTCACTGTGGCTCCGCCACCAGCAGCGCCACCTCCCGTACACGAATTTAATAAAGAATTGCGAATTACCTCAGATGACGACGACGATGATACATCTGAAAATAGTGGACGGTTGCCTTTTCCTAATCGCTCAGCAAAGTTTGAATGGGATGAAGTTGATGGGTTAGAGACAAATTCTTCATCAACGTTCAATCCCACCTCTGATGCACACTGCCAACCCGAGTTAAATAGTCCTTCATACACTAACTACTCTATTGCACAAACCACTCCTCTGCTGCACACCACATCCGGTGTTATCACTACTCCAATCGGCAGCAGTAATTGTAGCGATAAAACTACAACTAGTAATCATAGCAGTATATGCACCGTTAGTCAACATCCTATTAATAGCAAATTAAATTCCAGCACTTCATTCACATCACCGCCTGGCAACAAACCCATCGAAAACGAAAACAAGAAATACACGAGAGGACGGTTTTACACTTTAGAATTGGATTTGAGTTTTGCAAAGAATAAGTTTCCCATAACCCATCGTACACGTACAAATATTGGCATTGCGAAAAATAGTGATAAACAATTAACTCATACCAGCACGAACGCCAATACTAATAACACTAACAACAATAATAAATTATCAAATTCACTAATCATAACGACAGCGGCGACATGTAAAAATAACTCGCCCCTGAAAGTCACAAATCCACCTACTATTTTAAGGCAAGGTTCCTTTGGCACTACCATCAACTATCATCCGCTTACGTCTAGACAATCTTATACGGCAGGCATTACCCCCATAACCAATGAAGTTATTACTTCGTCTGAGGCAAGTTCAAACTTTCCGCTAACAATTACAAAAAGTTTAGCTGCATCTCTGGCACAGCCGATTGGCAAACTGTATTGCGAAAAACGTTTACAATCCTCAAAATCAGAAGTTATTTTAAATCAAGTACCCTCTGTAATTACGATCGCCTCATCATCATCGTCATCGGTAACAACAACAACAAACAATCATACAACTTCTTTAACGCGAATAACAGGTAATGCCATTAGTAGTGGTATTGGTGGTGGTGATGTTGACAGTGATAATCGCAACGACGTTACGGATATTCATAAGATTAATGTCACCACCACTACAACAATGACTACGACAACACCATCATCAAGTATTTTTGATGCGAGTAAGCAATCGTAAAAAATAATTGTAAAATATTTATTAAATATACTGCAAGCAAATAGAAAAAGAGAAAAAAACATTAAAAAAAAAAAAAACTTGTTTTCTTTTTATTTTCACTCAGCAGGTACCGATCTAAGATCAGTATCGCTGTTAAAATAACCATGAAATTTATTGAATATTAAGGGAAGCTCGTTGAAGGGATTCTCACAGATTACCAGAAGGTTAACAATACCTAAATGACGACTTTTGTTCGTTGTTTGTTGTATGATTTAGGAAAAATTCCATTCCACATAAGCGGATATTATTCTGCTCGAAATAAACACGAATCTAGGTTAGGTCTCTCTCTCTCTCCCTCTCTCTCTCCCTCTCTCTCTCTGGAGAATTGGGAGAGTTCAGCTTATGTACCATGTATTAAGGGAATAGAGAATTGGGTGAGTTCAGCTTATTATAATCTGGTAAGATATGTACCATGTATTAGGACATGGTCGAAGTTTAAAAACCCGATCTGTTGCATATGACGAAATCACTTGACTAACTTAACCTAGTTAAGTAAATATTGAGTTTAAATATGCGGTGTTGAAGGCGAAGAACCATCTTGTCATCCGTATTAGCATTAAGACGTATGGGAATTCATACAGCGTTTTCTTTGTTACGGATTCAGACCGCAAAAGTCTCTCGCTCCGCTTTAAATCTTTGGCTTTGGCTGGCATTTCGGATTGCCTATTGTAAGCCATTTTCTGACTGGACAGTAACGCAACCTATACGCTTGATTTGATATTATATGCCAATGTTTACTTGCTTTTGCTTTGATCAAGCGCTCTTATCACTTTACAGTACTGCGCAAGTTCCTGTTTTATATTTTGTGGAAGAAACTCTTATGAATGCAAGCGTTATGAAGGAGCGTAAAAAATTAATTGCGGAAAAAAAAGGGAAAAAAAAAAATTGCAAATCGAAATAAATTCAAATGTGCCTTAAAAAGGTAAATATTTATGAATGAATTCGCTGTCGAGCTGTGCATAAAAGTGTGAAGCAAGCGGAAACGGTTACGTGTCATTATTACTACTATGCTAATAGGATGCAAACAATCAATGAACATTATACGAAATGCGCGCACACACACACACTCGCCCAACAAAATGTCGACCGTTGTCTGGGCTACACATCGTTTAGTTATTTAGTTTATTCCTGTTGAGTGGGCACACGATTGTGTGCGTGAGCTCACGGTATTTATTGCCGTTTTTCATTTCGTCGATAGTTTTTCCTTGAGTGTTTTGTGCTGGGCGAATGTGCTTGTGTATGGCTGCGTGCAAAGCAACATGGTTTTAAATGAAGAAAAACAAAGCCACCCAGCAACACCAACACCAAATAACAACTTCAAACACTTGCTCTATCAGTTAATTTTTCTTTTCTTTTCTTTTTTGTTTTTTTTTTTGCAAAATTTGTTATCGAACAATTGGGAGTGGAAGCGAAGAGAAAAGAGAAAAAACCCCAAAAGTGTAAGAGAAAAGGAAAATTTTTAAAACGGAAAAACCGATTTTATGGAAGTAATGAAATGAAGTGCTTAAGAAAAGGATGCGTTCTTTTTGTTTTGCAAAAAAAGGAAATGCTCGTAAATTGCATTGTGTAGTGTTTTGATTTGTATATAAGTAAGGGCTGTGTGTGAAATGAAAAATGTTTATTGCCTGGTTTAATGGTTTAAGTAATCGCAGTCTGGTGATTACCATACTGATTTGTATGTCTTTAATCTATGTGTCCTACACTTTTAATTCTTGCCTCCTAACCAGCATTAATCGCAGTTTTAAAAGGGTAACGAAATATATATATATATATATCTTTTATTTATTAATGAATGAATGTTAAAGAAAAATAATATATAAAATCTCTCTCTCTCTCTCTCTCTCTCTCTACTCCAATTTTTATAAAAGAATGCTTCGCGTCAATTGTTAATATCTACAAATCTACTGGAAGTCGTTGCAAATGTTACAATAGCTCCCTATTCAAACAACAACAACAACAACAACAATAATAATAATAATAGCTTCATCAATACAAATTCCCATATTGGTGTACACATTGTGCCTCTAAGCTCGACGAATAGCACAAATACCAGTGCCACCACAATTAGTAGTAGTAGTAACAATTCCACCACAATTAATTCAATTACTACTATTAGTGCTCATGTATTGGAAGCTTTTGCTAAATATCGTTTATTGCGTCAACCGGGCTCTCGGCCGTCGCGTCATTTACCTGACACTTTAATAATAGGCGTAAAAAAGAGCGGTACGAGAGCGTTATTGGAATTTATACGCTTACATCCGGACGTACGGGCCGCCGGTTGTGAGGTGCATTTCTTCGATCGTCATTATCAACGAGGATTACATTGGTATCGTCATCATATGCCTTATACGATTGAGGGACAAATTACTATGGAGAAGACACCCAGTTATTTTGTAACCAAGGATGTACCACATCGAGTACACAAAATGAATGCTAGCACAAAGTGAGTAAAAAAAGAGAAGTTTGCCATAAATAGTTCACTTGACAGTAATTTCGGAATTTTATAAAAATCTTGATATTATTTTAAATTTATTTTGATATAATATATAATTTTTTTTTTTTTTTTTTTTTTTTTTTTGTTAATAAAGTTTTCCCCTCAAAAAGTTCATAAAAATCCTTTCGAAGCTATCGTAGCTATCGCTAGTAGAACAACAACTTTTAGGCAAAATTCGATTTTATTCATCGATATTGCTTTCTTTAAAGCTGATGCCATCAATCGCATCAACGCTTCTCTCACATTTCTATGCCTTTCTTATAGAACGATTACTTCAATCCTCCAAAATACTCTTCAATTTCAGCGATCATCTCTTTATTGGCGTCATATCTCATTCTTTTGAGATTCGTGATCAGGTAATAAGCGTCGGAAGGTAAACCTGGAGAATACGTAGGATGTGGAAACAATTCGAACTTCAATTCATGCAATTTCTCCCTTATAGCCAGCGATTTGCAATACGGGGGAGTGTCTTGATGAAAAGGCCTTTTTTGTCTTCTTGATTTGGGACCGTTTTTCTCATCATGGTATCAGTCAAACGCACTAATAATGCTTTGCTCTTCACGAACGCATTGTGATTTAAGGCATTTATGCCTTTTTGAATCTTCTTATAACGGAATTGGTCAAGCATGTCGATATATCATATCACTCAATAAGTCTCCGGTCTAACTTTTCGGTTTTTTGCAAATACTGCAAAGTATTTCCATGTTTCCTCTTTTGTTATAGATCGCATGAAAAAATCATTTTTACTTCGCCGAAATGGCTCCAACACGTTACTGTTTTTGATCAAATGTAAGCAAACGCGGTACCCACTTCGATCAGATCTTTCTCATTGTTAAATGTTCATGTAAAATGATGAATAGGCTGTCTCTTGATATCTTTAGGGTGTGAGCCATCTCGTGCAAATTCATTTTTCGATCTTCCAAAACGATTTTCCACATTTTTTTTTAATGTTTTTTGGACTAACTGCCATATTCGGACGACAAGAGACTTCAGCAGGTTTGTTTAGAATTCGCAAGATAACCACAAACTTATTTTGTCGGCAGACAAGAGTCGCCATAACTTATTTCCAGTCAATCCTGATAATGAACGACAGCTTTTCTCATTAAAAGGCAACTTTTAGTCAAGAAAAGAATTTTAGAATTTTCGATCGTTTTGAACATTATCAAGGTAGCGCCACTAAAGCAACTGACATTTGTAAACTAGTGATCTCGCTATGTCATGAAATTTTAAAGCATTTCGTTTTAAGATTCATATGGATTTGTCAATACTTGGTCACACCTATATGCTATGCTAGGAACTTTGGGTTAGGTGTCCTAGGACCGATGGACTGATGTGTTACTTTAAACCGTTTTATATATGTAAAATTTTTATCTGTGCATTTTACTCCGCTAACTAAACGATGCATATACATACATATGACGTGTGTGCATGTACAGAGTGATCGAATAAGAACTATATATATTTGTAATTGGAAATAAAGGCAAAACGATATAAGACATCAATATGATTTTTTTTTTGCAGGAAATTTTCATGCAAAAATGGCTTTACGGGAATTAACATAAATAATTTTCATTTTAAATTCGTAAAGCGTTTGCAATCGATTGGAGTAAATCAATGACTCAAGGGATGAGATCATTTCCTCTCTTTTGTAAACTTTTCAGTTTATAGTGCGTTATACTGCCTCTCGGAATTTTCGTAAGGGCTGACCATATGCATTTTCTTTTTTATTCGCTTAAAAGATCTCCTACACCAACCCACAGATGATATATAAAAGTTCTTATACGAGGTCGAATTCTCTGTCTAGCTTAAGAGGTTGATTTTTGGAAGGAAAGCTTTACTTAAAATTTCAATCGCGTTCTTCTTGAAACCATGTTTTTCTAGTTGGTCCATTGGTCTAATGACTTAGGATTGATTTTAAATATCAATTGAAACGCGTAGGAAAAAGGAATATTTTTTCGTATATTTTTTTGTTTGGCTAAGTGAATCAATATCCCTGATATTGAGAGGAGTTTTCGTTTTTCGTTGTAGACTATTGGTGGTTGTTCGTGATCCTGTTACGCGAGCGATATCTGATTATACTCAAGCGGCCAGTAAAAAATCTGATATGAAACATTTTGAAGAGTTGGCTTTTGTGAATGGTTCGTATGCTGTGGTGGACACGAATTGGGGCCCAGTGAAGATTGGAGTTTATGCGCGTTACCTAGAGAAGTGGTTGCAATATTTTCCGCTATCACAATTGCTTTTTATTAGCGGCGAACGCTTAATTATGGATCCCGCCTACGAAATCGGAAGAGTGCAAGATTTTTTGGGCCTTAAAAGGGTTGTGACTGAAAAGCATTTCTATTTTAATGCAACTAAAGGATTTCCATGTTTATTGAAATCAGAGGCACGCTCGACGCCACATTGTTTGGGCAAAACGAAAGGTCGCAATCATCCGCATATTGATATAGCTGCCATCGAAAGACTGCGTGAATTCTATAGACCTTTTAATAGTAGATTTTATCAAATGACTGGCATCAATTTTGCTTGGCCATAAGGAACGAGGAATTATATAAATTAAAAAAAAAAATATGAGTTAGTGATATTTAAGAAAAAATTTAATATTATTAAAGTTATTTGTTATCTTAAACGCGAAGGTACTGTAGACTGTTTGATAGATTATCTTACAAAGCAAAACGCACAAATACTCTTTATGGAATTATGTTAAGAAGAAGAAGAAAGCGCATTTTACTTACATGTGAATTAATTGTATTTTACAAATACATATATATATATATATATATATACGTATATATATATATACACCCAATTCTTTTTTTACACGATTTTTTTTTACACAAATTTGATTTAACACGAGTTCAGAAGAAAAAAATTTCTTTTTTTACATGAATTATTTTTTTTTAACACGATTTTCAATATTCAATGAATTTTTTTTATGAGTTTATCGAAATATCGTGTATTTTTTATAGCACATTTAATGAATAAAAATGTGTAAGCACGAGATAAATTAAGTGAACTCTAACAAGAACTTTTTAATATTGTTTACACCTAATTCTCTTTTTACACGAATTTTTTTACACGAATTTTTTTTACGCGTATTTTTTGGGAATGTATCTATCGTGTAAAAAGAGAATTAGGTGTATATATGGATATGCGTACACGATGCCACTATACTTATACAAATTAGACTTTTAAAAAGTCATAGCTTTCTCTAATAGCGACAACTGGTTCCTTAACTCTTTAACTCTTAAAAGCAAATGAAAGTTTAATATAAAATTGTATCTGCTCTTTCCCCAAGCTTCTAAACTCATTAATAATTAATTAATTGATTAGCGGTTTTTGGAGAAAATGTTAGTTACAATATTAATTAAAGCAGAGCTTAAAAGCAACAAACCATCTCTATTATGGAATATGAAAAATCTTCCAGCAAGTGTTTAACAATTAAGAGCATTTAATAAAAAACTTTTTCCTAGAATTACAATAAAAAAAAAAAAAAAAAAAAAAAAAAAAAAAAAAAAAAAAAAAAAAAAAAAAAAAAAAAAACGAAATAACTTACTCTCTTCCTTGCTTCTTTTCTATTTTCATAGAGATTCTCACACATGTCCTTAGCATATCTTTAATTAAATTTAATTAAGTACTTATAATATATCTATCTGCAATTACAAGCAATACTTGGCTTAAAACAAAAAAAGAAAAAAAAAAATTTATATAAATGAATTTTATGCATTTTCCTACTTCTCAGTCCTTTTTGTATAGATTGTCATACTATTATATACCGATACATATATATATATATATACATACAAATAATAAGATGGATTATATACATATAATATCTAGATATTAATAGCATAAGAAATTATTATTAATAATTAATTATATATATATATATATCATATATATATATATCATATTATAGCAAAAGAATACATCAAAATTTATATACAAATATTAATGAAAAAACGATTTTCAATTGATTTTTGTTTTTGTATTGCAAAGCAACTTTACATCTCACACATACATGCTTAAATTATGTAATCGAGTAAATTTTGTCCTACACATCATCATATGGAGGCCGTATCGCATTGAAATATCAAGGATATCAATCATATCGATATCACATAACACAGTGTCGTAAAGGATACCCATCCCTTTTTTCTGTGTTGATATCGATGACCTTGTAAACGGTACAAGCATCAACATTTAACCTATGTATGCCGAAAATTTCGGTAAAAAAATAATGCGTCATATGTAGCGTATCTTGAACTTATGAGAAAATAAATTAAGTCAGCCTTTTATAAGGTTTATGGGTCTGTATGTACAAATGTGTGTGAACAGTTCATCTCACCTCACCAGCCAGGAACCAATCGGATCACCATCAGTTTCTTCCTCGTTGACCCCTGGTTCTTTCTGAACAGAATCAAATTCGCAAGCAACCTCTTCAGCTGTTGGCTTGACGAGAACAAAATAAACAGTCAATGGTTTACTACTAACAGGATGTCGGAAGCGCAATACCAGTTTCTCTCTCCACTTCGGGCGGCTTCGAAGTTTGCTCCACAAACAACGATTTCCTAAAACTACGGCCGTGAAAGAAAGCCTGTATTTTTGTCTACGGTATCCTTATGAGCCGTTGTAACTGTTGCGTAAGCAGCTTCAATAAGAGATCGCAATATTTTTAGTTCAATCTCGGAGGATTTATATTGCTTTATTAACTCGTCCAGCAAATCGGTTCGTTAAATTTCTCGAACCTCCTCCTCTCTCCCCATTCCGTATCGACGCTTGGCCAAGAAACATTTAAAGCAATCTATCATAGTTGCAAACATCCCCTCGGACTACACTGTGGGCACCTATCGGTTCCGATTTCATTTACCGCCTGGAAGCCAGCATCAGTTATGGCCGCTTATGCCTTCTCGCGTGAAACCATTCCCCACGCGTTACATCTGTATAAATTTCGGGTAAACCTTCGGGTGTAGATATAATTTGCGAGCGCGCCCCGCTATCCCGTTGTACAAGCTGTAGCGTTCTCTTTATATGTATTTTCTCGACTATTGCTCCCGAAGATTTTTCGATGACACCACTCGTTTGCTTTGCAATAAAGCCTGTTTGTTGTTTGCAATGCTTTCCGAATGCCGAATAAATTCAATTTTTTTTTTTATTTATTTTTTTTTCTTCAAAAATTATATAAAATGTATTTGGCTATATCGGCATCACGCTCGTAAAAAAGTATATTTACCAACTGTTCGAAATCCAAAGATTGAATGAATTTTTCTTTTCTCTTTTTTTTTTTTTTGAAAAACAAAAAATTGGATTAACTTAAAAAAAAAAAAAAAAAAAAAAAATCAAGTGCTAATTAAGCTACCATATCACACATATACCCGCAACCAATTTTAATTTGAAGAATTTATTTGTATACCTAATATATTTGAAGAGAAACACCGCACTCTTCAAAGTTTGCACCCACAGCAAGAATCAAGTTACACTACATGTACGTGAAGCTGAACTGTATCTTTCCTACGCAGGTAAAGAAAGGACAGACAATAGGAAATATGTATAGATATTTCATTTTCTAACTTCCTTTCTTTACTTTCTTTATTCCTGAACTTGATCTCGTATTACGAATTGCTTTTAATATTGATCCCGTAAATAACATAAAGTAATTATTTAATTAACAAGACAATGCATCAAAATATTATCTTATCTTGGTAATGGGAAGAAAATGTTAAAAGTTAAAAAGTGCACCCCCTCTCCCCCAGTTAGATATCAATCAACCGATTTTGTTATTGTTAGTTACTTGCATGTATTTTAATCATTTTTCAGTTCGAAAAGACATTTAATGAGAAAACTTCGTACCACCTATGTATATATCCATCGAAAGAACGATATTGGTTTGGCAGCGATCCATTTTCGGGCTTCTTCAGCATTTCGAAACCGTATGCCAGGTAAGGCATGCTGCATTGAACTGAATAAGTGGTAATGAGAAGACACTGTGTCTGATAAGGACGCTGGATGCAGCCGAACTATCCTCGACAACTCTTGCAATTTGTGGTCAAGCGTTGTCATGCAAGAGTACGACATCAATACATCGTTTAATTTGCTCAGTGAATAATCCGCTTCGATGTCGATGTGAACGACTCTCCTGGCCTAACCTATCACTTTTAGCATTTGGTATTGTGGTAACAAAACCACCAATTTTCGTGGCCAATCACAACACGCTGCATATAAATCTTTTTTTTTTTGCACGGCAGGCAATGAAACCGCGATGTTGACACTTTCGAAATGTTATTTTCTCTCCTTTTGGATCTTTTGGATCTTTCCCATCGCATCTAAACATCTAGAAACAGTTGATTCATTAACTGCCACGCTGTTCGAAAGTTCTTCGAGACTTTGAGGAGGGCTTTCGTTCAATAAGTCTTTGCACTTTTTTTTCGCTCCTTCAGTCTGTTCTTTGTCGTTGATATTAAAATCACCACCTTTAGCCTGTTGGGATATGATGGAGCAACACATCACCGTGACCTTCTAAAAGTGTTTAATGGCTGTCGGCAGCAGCAGTTTCTTCAAACCAAACAACAAAGTGTGTGGTGGATGTCGGAAATGCAATTTTGACCGTTTCATGATTAGCCCTTCGGGGAGTTTCGTGGTGGCTGTGGTTGCTCCCAAAATCGCGGGAACGTTAAATATTTGATGTGTTAGATAGGTCTCGCCCCCGTCAGAGGGAAGGGCATGCCATACACATGTCCTTGATTTGGAACTGCTTGGGAGCCTCCCTGCTCCCAGCGGGGCGTGAGTGACACTTTCACTCCGTGTGCCGTCGGGCACCGCAGGGTTAAGCCTCCACGGCAGGAACCTACGTTAACCCCCTGTCACATCTGCACATATTAAATAGAAAACTGTTAGTTTATGCAGAGAAATGTCAAAATCATCGAATTTAACCGTTTGTTGTTTGCATTAGTTTATTATATTCGCCAATAGATGTCGCTGATCAAAATACATGCAAGCGCCTATTTCTTGCAATTACTCGCGTTTAAGTTGTCCGCGCCTCGCGAATACTACAGACATTAATATTAATACTTTGTATTGCTCTGTTGTTTTCATCGATAGATGTCGCTGATCAAAATACATTCAAGCACCTATTATTTATAACGATTCTCTGGCAAAAATCATTTAAAAGAAAAAGAAAAAAAAATCTTGCTAGAAATAGTTTCTCTGCACTACCAGTGAATCATTACGTTATACATTTCTAAGTAAATCTTTATATGAAAAAGTTATGAGTTACTTGAGTTATTAGATCTTAAAATAATTTTGATGCAAATATTAAAGTCTTTTGATTCTTTCAAGTGCCATGTACGGATTTTCCGATCTCTTAAGTGAGTTTCCTAATGTTCGCGTAGTTAAAAAAAAAAAACAAAAAAAAAACCGAATTCTTATTTCAAATTTTTTATATTCAAGTCTTAGGCTGTCTATTTGTCAGTGGCTTCAATTATGGTTATTATTGTAAATATGTGGATATTTATGATAATCTATGGAATCATTGGTATGCTATATGCGGCTGTTTAATGTTATTAATTGTGGCTACTGGCTGGTGCCTGCGTCATTATAAGAAACGTCAATTCCTTTATGAAAATTTCTATATAATATTCCACGGCCTAATAACTAACGTGATATGCTCATGTTTCATGCTGAATAATGATATGGGTGAGTATGCAATAATTTTTACATATATATATATTGTTCCCAATTGTCCGCATTTCAGTTCCATTTTAAAATTAAAGTAAATAGAATTAGAATGTAGATAATTGGCAACAGTATGCATTTAAGAATTAAAATGAAAAAGAAAATCTGCTTTCACGATATTTTTCTATTTAAATTAATCTCGCATTTTCAGACACAGCTTTCTATTTCGGTTTTACAGCTATGGTTGTAATATATTTACCATGTTTTAGTTACATTTACTTACGTTGCGATCCGCAAGGTTTAAGACCATTCGCCTTGGCTTTGGGTAATAGCTGCTATTATTTTGGTTTGACATTGGGCTTCGCTTTATATAATGAATTCGAAGCCAAATTATGCGGTTGGGTACTTTTTGCTTTGAGCACTTTAATGATTCTATTGCTGATAATCAATGAATGTTTACATTATCATAATTATCAGAATTATAAGATGTCCTGCGATTTGGTTTATAATCTATTAAATGACGAGAAGCTTTTATACGCCAGCAATAGTTCGGTGAAAGCTTTATTTATCGGCCGCGATGATTATGTGTTCAAGCGTAATACTCAATATCTGGTAGTTGCTATAGCATTCATTATATTATTGGAAAAATCATCATTGCATTCGTATACATATCTTCACTTAACCTGGTCGGCAACATATGCTTACTTGCATTCACAATATTGGTATTTACCCTTTTCATGCTATACGACAGGTTGCTTGATGGGCTGTGTTCTTATGTTGCGTTATAAGCCAAAATTGATTTACCTTCAATTTGCCATAATCAAGATCACTCTCACCTCGGCCGTACTATTAGTTTATAATGATCACTTACTGGAGAAATGTTTTCTTTTCCTATGTCTGTATTACTTAAGTATGGGAGTTTACTCTAGTGTAGGTCTACAAATGCTAATTGAATCTTGTCCGTTTCTTTACATCGAATTGGCTTTAGCTATTTCATATGTGATGGAAATCGGAGCAACGGAAGCTTCCAAATATGAAACCAAAGGTGAAGATATTTATCCGATTGTATTAAGTATAGGTTTGTCGACAATTTGTTTAACCTTAATATGCGCTATACTAGTATTAGTATTTTTACCAAACTCGAAAGGTTTAATTGAAATGCGCAACAATTTATTGGGCATTTATCGACAACCGATTAAGAGCTACACAAATAAATTGCATAGCAATAATTACTTTTTACAGTTAGAAATACCAGTCACTTCCGAAGTGATTGTAGATAATAATCGCGTTTTTCATCAATATCCTCCGAATGAAAAAGACAAACAAATTATGAAATATTAATAATAAAGTTTTTTTTTTTCTTTCGTTCCGTTTTTTTTTTTTTTTTTTTTTTTAATATTATTATCATCATAACTTATTTAGATCAAAGAAATGAAAGTAGGATGACGCATTTTTTTTTTTTTTATTTATTTATATTATAAATGTAATAATTATTTAATAAAATTTTATAATGAAAAAAAAAAATAAATAAATAAAAGGAAATTTTTTAATCAAGTAACAGGATATGGTACACACATTAGAAACGATAGATTAATTACTTTTCTATACTCAAGACCCCCGTCAGCTATATTTTGCATTCTTTTTGTTATAAATAAAAGTAAAAGAAAAAAAAAAAAAAAAAAAAAATAGAAAAATTAATTCATAGAACTTTGTATAAATATATATGAAGTGCTATTATTAAGTCGTCCACTAAGCAATTCTCTCCATAACCGCATGTGTTATTATTAATAAGACGTACGCTGAAAGAGAGAAAGGCAGAAAATCGCTTGTAAGACTTATCATGTAATTGAACTCTTTTTTTATTGATCACTAAACGATTACAAGCTTATTAAATTGATCGTAACACTTGTCACAGGTAAAAAGTGCAAAAAATATTTCGCTCTTATCGGACGAGATTTTCGTTTTTTTACTATTCCTGCTACTATTGGATTTCTGTGCTGAAAACAGATAAAATCGCTGCCGTTTCATCGTAACCTCGAAGAATTTTGACGCGTTTACTTACGTATATTGAAAGTGTGGGATTAAAAGATGCGTAAGTTATATTCAAAAAGTGCCATCGTTATGATAGCCTTGTAACGAATCACCTTTTTTTTTGCCATTTGTTTTATAAGTAGTTTCGCAGCACGAGCAGGGAAAAAGCATATCCAGTATTCGCTTCAAATTGATTCACACATTGATAAATATTTGCAACAAAAAAAAAAAAAGAAAAGAAAATAATGTCTTTTTTTCCATATTATCTTATCAGTTTTATCAGAAGAGCCATGACTGCGAAAAAAAAAGTACTTTAGATTTTCTCTCTCAGTTTGATTTAAAACTTTAGAATATGAACATTCAATTAAAAACTCATTTCACCATTATTTCTAGATTGTATAGAATTTTTAAAAAAATTTATCATAAAAACAAACGAATCTATATATTGAACAATGACGGATATTTGGCAAAATTTTCTTTACAAATTATTTTTATATGCTCCTTGCATCCTGGGTAAATATATATGCGATTTTCTTTTCTGCACTTTCACCTTTAATTTAATTGCAAAAAAAAAAAAAAAAGTATGTTTTAGTTTTTTACCATGTGGCCTAGTGTACGGCTATACGATATCTGCGTTTATAGCTGCACGTAACCTTGACATCCCTTTGATTGGCTATGGACCAATGATCCTTGCTGGCTGCAGCGGTCTAATTATTGCTTTGGCTATGGTCACCGTCAAATATCTACGTTCGCGTATAGCGTTCTGTCACATAAACATTCTACTAGCGGCGAGTGTTTTACATTTCATAGCGAGTTTCTTCTATTTCGTTAAGGATTACGGTGAGTGTTTTACAAATTTTCTTAAAATCCCGGCATTTCTAATTTTCACTTGTGTTATTTCAGATAATGTAGGTTCCTTTATTTCCTACTTGGCTCACAGCTTAACGATTACAATTGGTCTCAGTTTTTTGCATTCTATGGCGGATAAAAATAGTCGAGCAATTTTGATCGCAATTTGTTTTAGTTTTTATATACTTGGATTGGCCACGTCCGCCAGTCTAATAGCAACCTCTTTCGCTACGGAAGAGCAAGACAATATCACCGCGGTCAAGAATAAGAGCAATAAGTCGACGGAATCAATTGTTGTCGTTAATTATGTAGAATTTGCCGGCGTTTATTTGGCAATAGCCGTTTTAACTTTAGCTTTATTTATCGGTCTCAAAATCCTGAATTATCTGGGTTTCGTTGACTACGCAAACAGCATGGACAATGATTTACGTGTGGCAAACTCGAATGGCAGTATTTTCGACAAACGAGATGAGGTTATTAAACGAATTCAATTCTTTTATGTCACAAAAAATCAACAGTGGAATATTACACTCCTGCTGATTTTTACTGAAGCGGTACAATATTCTTTATTTATATATTTTACATTTTGGTTTGTTTTAAGTTCCGCAATACGTTTAACCGTTCTAGTTGATATTGATTTAATGTTTTGGTGCATATTTCTAGGCACACTAATAAGTGTTCTCTTGCTGCGGTTTTTCTCTGCCAAATTGCTATTTGTCGGCAATCAATTACTTCTAATTGTTCTAACCATACTAGCCATGATTTTTAATTCTGTAAAAACCAGTATACCATTTTGGCTAATTATTTTATGTTTCGGTATAAATTATTCAAATTTACAAATCATTTTGGTAGAGGTAGGGCACTTTCGTTACAGCGAATTAGTTATTTATGCATCATATGCTTTAAAATTATTAGCGACAGGTATGATTTATTATTATTTTGTTTCGAATGAGAAAAATTCATATTTTTATTCTACGGATATTAGCACATTAATGTCACAGGGTTTCGTTTTCATCATAATTGTTTCATTGTTGGCATTGGTCGTAGGCATGAAAGTGCCAAGAACATATCGTACCTCCTTGTTTGAAATTCAATACAGTTTGTTAGGCATTATATTTCAAAAACATCAAATCGAACAATTGAATGTTAGATGTTTAAACGACGGCACCATACCTACTATAAGCAATTAGTTGTTAATACTTGTGTTTTTAATTAAAAAGAAAATAACGAAAATATATGAAAATTTTATTGCTGTCTAATTTATTTATGTTTACGAAGAAAATAAAGGCGACGATTTATCGGTTACGTTATTTTTCGTTTATAGATTTGTCGGTGAGCTTGATTGTTCTGATAAATTCTTAAACGTGAACATTTTATTTTAATATTGCACCTACCTAACCTAGAGAATGTTTTCATTTCGGTTTCCATCGATGACATGGTCAATGTGGCCATGTGTAAGGAATCGGAGTTTAATAAACAAAATCCTGCCATTTTGAACTTTTTTAGTTTTATTATTAAAGGGATCTAAGGGGGATATAAAGGGGATCTAAACGCAAATACTCGACTCATCTTTACTGGTAGATTTTAATTTATTGTTTAATTAAAGGCAAAATTTACATCTGACTAAGGGGGTCGATATACTCTTCCATAAGTTAGAATCTTTAGTAAAAAATACCCTTAAAGATTTATATTCGTTTATAGAATTGCTTTGATGTGCGTATTTAAGCTATTTTTAAATCAAAATCTAAACTGTTGCTCGTTTTCTTAAAAAGAGTATTTGAACATTGATGACATTACATGTAATGTTACATATAACGCGCTCGTTTTGCTCACTACGAGCCTTCTTGTAGCATTTTTCCTTTGTAAAAGTAGGAGTGTTTATGATGAGTTGATTTGGAAAACATTTTCTCCACTTCAAGCGGTATGGTACCGTGTCTTGGTTTGTATATAATGTGTACGCTTGGGATTATCTCGTTATTACTAAAATTCTAACCGGCGTTGAGCGATCCCAATAAAGGAAACTCTCTTCTGAAGGTATAACCTCGGCGTTATCTATTTGAAAACGCAAATTTCCTAAAAAGAAATAGATAAATATTTACATATATATAATATATTTTTAATGATCCCATTAAAATGCTATTCACCCAATTTGTTAAGAAAACCATTTAAAGTTGCTTGGTTTCTAACAGTAGCAGCCAGGAAGATTTTTACTTTATTCTGTTTTAAATTGAACACGTAATCAATGGCATGCAATAAATCATCAAAAACGCTGCTGTCATACACAACATCGGCAGCTAAAAGTATATCTGGCAGCAATGTTTTTATTTCTTTCACACAATTTATCGCTTTCCAGTCCAGCAAACAACATTCCAAAATATGATTATTCATAAGCCATTTGTTATCGATGCTTTCTTCTATATGTAGAAAGTTATGTTTAATATTTTCTTCTATAAGCTTTACGCACGATAAACTGCCGTCAGTTAATAAAAGATGTTTTGGCTGACATAATTTGTAAATAATCAAACCACACAGGCCAGCACCGGATCCCAGTTCTAAAATTCGTCGATTCGAAAGTATTGCTTTGTGGTGTAAAAAATAGTCCGTTAACGCTAGTGCTGCTTGCCAGCTACATAGTCCCGTTGTACCATCGGCCACAAAACTATTGGATTCTTTTAAACTGAAATGGACTTTTTCGTTCAGTACGTAATGTTTAAAAGCAAATTTCTCTGATGGCTGACTAACAATTTTTTGTTGCATCTCGCAAAAGCTTTCGTAGATCGAATCATGTATCTCAGAGCAATCTTGCTCTAAATAAGCTATCAGTTTCTTCAGGAAATTTAATTGATATTGTAATTTAATAGGCATTTCTCGGTTCAGCTGGCATTTATACGTGTAATCTATTAACATGTTTTGCTGATCCCAATTTAAATGTTTAGGAAAATTCTGCAAGTAAGATTTTGTTATATGATTTTGTATAGAATTTGTATGTTATCAATATTATACCTCCCATTGAATGCATTGTACAGGATAACAACATAAAAATTGTTTTTGCAATTGCTCTAAAAATATTTGATAATTACGTTCACTTAAATTGGACATATTTGACTTTTCTTGCTTCTTCTTGCGTAATTCAGTAAATCAATAATAAATTTCTTTCAAATTGATTAATAAAAATAAATATAAATATTTCATGCCATATTTACTTTATAATAATTTTTCTTTGCATTGGATTGCAGCGGTGCCTTTTTCCGTACCAGGGTTTGAATTCAATAAAAACCCCCTGATTGACAGCTGATTATTAATCAGCTGTTCTCACACATCACAAGCCTTTGTTTTGGTTGCGAAAACATGCAACTTCTCATATTTATTTAAGTAGTCGTGATCAAATATATTATCTTCTAATAGAAATTTTATAAAAAATTTTTTGATATCTTAATAAATTGTTACGAAAGCTTATGGATATGAATGCAATGAACAAAAATTTATTGAATGTTTGCGCAGCGTTTCGCCTCGTAATTAAAAGCAAACTTAAAGAGATGAGAAAGCTTCAAGTGTCTGCCTTACCGGCATTTAAAGCATTCATAGTGAATGGTTAGACTGAGAAGAACATAATTTTTGATGTAATAAAAAGCAAAAGCAATATAATTAAATTCAACAGCATAGTGGGGATTTAAAAACATTTGGTTAGCTTGTTGCCCACATCGACTTAGGTAAGCTAATAGGAATTTGTAATTTTGTAAGTAAGTTTTACTTCAATGCTTGCTATAATAGTTGCGTCATTGATGTTAATAGTTTTTTCGATTGATATTAATATTGATATTAATATTTTTTTTTTTAGTATTTTTATTGCTTGTGTGTGCTTATATGTATTCCGAAGTTGAAAACATTAATATTTTTTTTTCGAAACCAACTTTTTGTATTGCTTTACTTTTTCGAAATTCAATCCCTTTATACCCAAATTTAGAATCAACTAACTCCGTCAGTTTTATTATGTTTAACCATTTTTTTAAATAATCGCAATTATATATGAAACGGCCGGTCGACAATGACTATCAGCAAGGAGAAATTATGTAAATATTTATGTCGAACTTTGAATTGGTTAGGAAGGATGCCTTTTTTTATTAGTGAAATCTAATGAAATTTGGTTCAATTTCCGATCTATTTCCGAAAAGGTTTCTAGTTAATGTGGATATGTTACTAAGCCGATTATGTATGACCATACCAAAACATGATCTATAGAAATGATTACAAACTTTTATACGAATATAAGAAGTATTAGAAGAATAAGAACACTATAGTTGGGCAAGCCCGACCATTGGATACCTTATACCACATCGCTTAGTGCAGTTATTCTTTCGTAGTAGTAATAATACGCCAACAATTACACATTATTTTCATGCAAAAGCATAAGTTTTGTGAAAGCCCTTATGTCGGAGAATGTGCAAAATATTACTTGGTGTGTTTCAAATTTAGCAAACTTTATTCACACCCGGGAAATGTTATTATTTTTCAGTTTCAATCATAAAAAATCAGAAATTAAACCCTCTTCTTGTAACAAGCCCTTTATATTTTAGGCCTTAAAAAATAGGCCTATGTGATTCAAATTCTCTACCGTTAATGTTTTTTCTTAATTTACTACCATGGAAAAACTTTCATCATGAAATACTAAAAAGGAAACTTTTTTATCAAGGGATTACCATTCATGAGAAATCTTATATGCGATGTTGTCAAAGAAATACACCTACGTGGTCCAAAATCGGTAAGGTTGATTTGTTTTATTTTAATTTACTGTTATGATTTAATTTTCACCATGAAATATTGAAAGTTAACCTTTTTTATCATATTAAGATTCAGATTTCGTACCAACAGTCCAACCAGTATAAGTCCACTACCAACATATGGCAGGGGTTTCAAGAATTTCTCCAGCTGAACGAAATTTTTCATATCAATTAAGAAGGCGGAAATATTATTAACCAGCAACTTTTGTCGACAAATTTCGAATATTGCAATAGTTTAGGTCGAAAAATATATTTGGTCGAAAAAGTGAACTGAGCGGAACCGTTTTCAATAGCGTTCGTCTTCGGTTCAAAGCATGTCAGTGTACCTGACTTCAATAAACTATCTCGAAAATTGCGACTTGTTTTATACAAGAAAACAGATCGGACAGACGGACGAATAGTCTTAGATCGATTCGGGAAGTTATTCTAAATCCATCGATATGATAAAACCTGGGTCTATCTTAATCCCTTCTGAGTATCGCATACATCAGCACAAGCTTAATGTACACTGTGCCACAAGTGGTGTAGGGTTTAAAGACAAATATCTTACAAATTGATTTCAAATTTTATGAAAATGAATAAGAAAATATGAATTGTGTGGAAAATGTAATGATAAAACTAGCATATCTTTCTTGTTTACAATTTTGCGTTTTTCTGTTTGAAATTCAGACGTCTATAAAACTAGATAGATCGAAAGATAGAGTAAATCTCTTTGGGAATGTTAAGCTTCAAAATGTTACAAATCGATTGAAGAAATGAATACGTAAGCATATGTGTATGTATATGCTTACGTATGTATGTACAAATCAATGACAAAGTATAATTGATTTAATCATGATAATAGTAATGGTGTGCGCGTACCTTACAGCAATTGTTTGCATAACATTTCTTTTCGGTGCTACAGCATACACACACCAAATGAAACTTTGCCAACTCTTGACAGCGGTGCGCTTTGATGACGTTTAACTTATAATTAACTGTAAACAATCAAAGTTATTATTTTATAACACAAAATTGAATAATTTTCTAACACTAACAAAGAAAATATATATATATATATAAGATAGAAGCGCTTGGTAGCCAAGTCCGATACTATAATAACGGCGTTTTGCGAAAACGGTTACAAGTAATGAAGAAAAGCGTTTTTGTCTTGAAATGTGGATACCCTAAGTATAGAATGAAAATAAAAAAATTATTATTTATTTTTTTTATTGTCTTTATTATTATTATTATTATTATTATTATTATTGTTATTATTATAAATATAATTATTATTAATTTCGCCAGAGAGATAAATTCTAAGACGTAAAGCCTTAAAGCGCTGACATCATTTAAGGCTATCGGCTTTATTTAAAACTTCGACCGCACTCGAGAGTTAAACGCGGGACGATTGACTTATTAGTCAAGATCCTTTGTCCTTTGTTTGGCTACTCAGGCGGATTTTTTTTTTTTTTTTGTTAATTTTTAATTAAGTCCCTCTTGATTGAGAACATGTACACCTAGCTATACGGTTTCGAATATTGCTTTTTATAGGTTACAATTGGATTGACAACATGACAGCACCATTCAGCTTAACGAGATAGTGAATGAAAAATGTTACGACATAAAATGATAAATAAATTAAAATTGGTCACTAATAAAATATTTACGCAAAACTATATTAAAATTTTCATGTGGGACGATCGAAATGTGTAGAATTTTATTGAAAGAAAAATTGGTTTTTCAAACGTCTTTACACCTGAACATGAAGGCACGTACTGTTTAACATGTGTAATTAAGCATAACAAACAATAGAATTCTTTTTTGCTGCTTATATCTATATATAGAGAATGGATTTGAAGGTGTGCCCGAGTCAATATAAGTGTGTTTTGTTGTCTTTGAACATCTTCAGCTAAAAGCTTTTACGTTACGAAAGAAATCTGTGTCAAGCAAGAATTTATTATTTTACATTTGTTTGTTCGTTTTTTTATTTATTTTTTTTATTTTTTTTATTTTATATATATTCATCAATTGAATAAAGCATTAATGTTGAAATAATAAGAAAAAAAAAAAAAAAAAAGAAACAAGTAAATAATCAAAGTAAGCAATCAAAGTAATCACTCTAAAGCGTACCTTCCACATTTAACAGTAGTTTTTGACCGATTAGAACTATGATTGCATAGCATTTGTAGATTAGTTTAGAGTAAAGTAAATATTACATTTTGGTCGGACATTTTCTATAGCTTGCAAATTAGTGCAAGCAGTGTTTTTCAGTGTTCTTAGGAGCCGTAACCACATACTGATGGATAGACGGATAGGTGGACAGACGGACATGCCTAAGCTAAATGAGTTTTATCCAATGGCCATATAGTTTCTGATGTTTTTTTCTACAACCATTTTCTTTTGGGACCTTTGCTCTCTACTGCACACTTTTAGATAAAATTTTGTAGACTGTTCAAGCAAAATTTTCTATTATGTTATAGATCAATATCTAATTTAAACCGTAGGCAAAAGATTTTTATTAATTACATGTCACGGCTGCTCTGGTAAATACTTCGATTTTAGATTGTAAGTTATTGTTGTGTTTTCTCAACAAAATTACGATTATTTCCAAAATTTCATCTGTACTGCCTATCATCTAAGAGTATAAAAGCTAAGGTTTTCCTTTTATGATTTTATTTGCTGGGACTCATAGGTATCCCATTATAGAATCTTAGGCGGATGAACGAACGTACAGACATGTTTATATTGACTCAGAATTTTGTGATGAAGATTGGAAAGTGTTTTAAATTTAAAATTGATCCCAATTAGTGTTACATTTTAGAAATTTTCAATAAAATTTTTATGAATGAATGTATAATTGAATGAATGAATGAATGAATGAATGAATGTGTGAATGAATGAATTAATAATTGAATGAATGAATAAATTAATAAATGAATGAATGAATGAATGAATGAATGAATGAATGAATGAATGAATGAATGAAAGAAATAAATAAATAATTTTGACAATTTATTCCGAGTTTCTGCCGATTTGGATTTAAATTAAGTTACTATACGCCTTTCATGAAACTATTTGCTAATACTAGTGTTGCGCTCATACACTAGTGAGTTGCTATTCGTTAGACGTGTGAGTTTTCTCCAAATATCTGGCAAAATTTGTAACTTGTATTTCAAACACAAGATTTTATGGGCGGACAACAACCGAACAGATGGGCAGACGGTTAAATAGATAGTTAAGCTTAGATAGTGAGTCTGGATGGATTGGCAAAAATAAAAGTTGGGTTTATCTCATGCCCGTCTGAGGGTTGTATACACGCGCGCAAACTTAATACATTCTTGTGCCACGAATGATGTAGGGTTAAAGTATGAATATCGAAACAAATTACCGCCTTTCTTTTGGTGACTTGTGACTTGTGACTCTCCAAATTTCTATCATATATGGGAACTAAAAAACTAATCGAAATTCCGTGCGCGCGAAGCTTATTAAAATTTTGCTATTTGCGTGAACATATTTACTCGAACATATAAGATTTTCTAGGCCATAGCATATATGGGAACGTATGAATATAGACAGACAAACGGGTGAAGAGAAAGATAGATAAAGACGTCCAGTTAACTTAATGATGAGTATCAAGTACTTTATGTTCATTGTAATCGATATTTTTCGCTAACGCAAATGCAATGACAAATTCAATGTATTTCCCATCCTTCGATAATGGGTATAAAAGTTAATCCTGAATGATACATAAATAATGTCTTGATTGCTTTAAAAATTGTATTTTAAACATAAATTTGTACTTAAGTAACTTATGCACGAAACATCATTAAAACAATAAATCGATATATCAGAATAAAGGTAACGTGCGAGAAAAAAAAAAAACTTGGCAAGAAATTTATAAAAAGAATCTCATAAATATAGTCTCCAACATGCTTAGAATTTTAACTGATTTGATTGTTGCGATAAAATCGCAGATGATAATAAAAAAAAACTTCAATATGTCGGTCGGAGATCAATAAAAGCAAAAAAAAAAAAAAAAAACACAAAAAAAATTCCCAAATAATTCCATGAATTTTATAAAATAATCTTGGCTCCAAATGTTTTTTCTTTTCTTTTTTTTTTCGAAATTAAGTTTTGTGAAAAATAAGATGAAACCGATCTGAACAAAATTGCTTATGGGTATAAGTTTAACGTAATGAATTAAAAAAGCGCAAGTAAGATAAGCAAAAACAAAAATTTATTATATTTGCAATGTATACCGAGTGTGTAGGTTGGCTACGATTAGATTCTTAAAACCATACATATCTACACATATGTACAGAGGTAGACAGAGAAATAGCTGCGAAGTGCAATTTTCAGTTCTATGCCGTAGAAATTGCAAAACGGGTGGATTCCACAAAGTCCAGACAATGTTTTCCCACGTAACAGAACTATTCAAAACCTAATTCCCGGACTCCCAGACGGAATCCCAGATGAACAAACGAGCAGACAGACATGTTTAGGTTCATTCCAAATTTGAAACTTGAAAGGCCAAGAACTTATATACTTTATGGGGATTTGAAACCTTGCTTCTGCGCGTTATAAAAAGGTTTTGAAAAAAAAGTGAAATTATGTCGCACTATAAAATCGAGCAGGCGTGGCCGAATGGTTTCGTTTTGTAGAGGTACGACAACATCGCCCATACAATATATATTTAAATCTTTGTACAATTGGCTCCTATAGCTTATGAGTAATGATCAAAAAACCAATTTTGTATCATTTTTGAGAAACAGAGATTTTCTCACTTTACTGTAGTACTGTAGTACTTTGCAATACCAACCTGCGTGTAAGAACTTGTGACGTTTCTGCTAATTTTGAAGTTTGTAGGTTCATTGTTGCGACCAGAAGAATGTTTACAACATACCCTACTCAGATGGACAGATGGATACACGGACGGATATAAATTCTTAAATCGATTCAGAATTTGATACTGATCAAGAATATATATATTGCGAGGACGTGTCGTCCCTTTTCCATTGGCTGAGGCAGCTCAGCGGCCCAGGGAAGGAAAACATAAGAAATTTCTATTTTTACAGGGACTTGCTCTTTCTTTTTATTATTCACAGTTATTACCGCTATGTTTAGCGAATTGCTAACAATCTGATCGATATCTCAAGCGTTGATATTTTATGCCTTCAACGTTAAATGAAACAAAATCCCTTTCGAGACGCGTCGACCTCTCGGCTCGAGAGGCCCCACTTCGACTAACTTCTACTCTAAGCTTAACCTATCCCTATTGCCATCTTAGTCTATTCCCATATTCTATTCCTATTTCTACCTTAATCTATTCTTAACTTATGTTATTTCTATCTTAGTCTATCCCTATCGCTATCTTAATCTATTCCTATTTTATCTTAATCTAGCACTCCCTAGCCCCCTCCAGAGACGGAGAATCTGTGAGCCCAAAATGAGGGACGACTTTGGGTCCTCACAATATACTTTGTGGGATCTCTGAAGCGTTCTTCTGGCCGTTGCAAAGATTTTGACAAGAAGAAGGCCTGAGGGATATAAAAACAGTAAACTGAACAGATAAATGAGTTTTACTCGTCTTAAAACTTCCTGACGTGCATTGAGTGGATGTTGAAATATATATATATGTAAAAAATAAGGAAAGCGATAAAAAGTCTTCAATCAACCAATCATCGTTCCAGGTAAATATAGACTCGTATATAAAATAGCTGTTGATCGATGTCCGCATCAAATTAAAAGTAGCAACCAAATCTACGTTTATTAGGTTATTATTATTAGAATTTTATTAGAAATATATCTTACGAAGAATTTAGTCTATCCACTTGCTTGCAAAGGTCCTATATCGAGCAAAGATTGCAGGAAAGACTTAGAAGTATGCTAGAAATTCCGGGTCCTTTAGTTCGATTTAATTGCCCTTTAGCTATTCGCAGTTTGATTACGAGCCCACTTGAACGTGATGTGCGGAATATTAGTTAAATTTACGATGATAAGCATCGGACAGACAAAGGTTAGTTAAGGTTATATTGAAATGCTTCGTTAGTCAAGAAAATCGATTTCCCCGCATTGCGGAGTGTGACAAACGGAAGGATAGATTTAACACATTTTCATTCTTCAAGTGATGGCTGCTGACTACTCATTATCATTTTTGTGTGTAGGTTTTCAAATCTCATTTATATGCCCTTTGTTTTTTTTTGTTTTTTTTTTGCAATCTCAACAAGTTTCTTGCTTAAGTCTTCTGTAAAGCCAATTTATTCTAATAGAAATGATTAAACAACCGAAGAACATCGCTTTAAGTTTGTTTCTTTTTTTGTTATTTTTGTTTTTTTTTTTTTTTTTTTTTTACGTTAAGAGCAATTTCATAAGCAAATGTGTGCCACTTTTGAGAAGAGTTTGAAAAATAAATTTCCATGTTCCAATTAACACTAATGCCATAATTGTTTACGAAAAAAAATCAAATACAATAAAAAGAAAAAGCAAAAAAAAAAAACACTTAAATAAATCAGTGGTTTGTTAAGTACACCTGAGAAGTAAATCAACGACCAACTTAATACCTGATAATTGGTGCATACATTTTAATTAACTTCATTAGGAGTTGCTGGTTGTTTTTTTTTTTTTTCTTATTATAATATGTGTGAATAGGTTTATATATGTATATATATATATATATATATATATACCTCCATGCATATATGTATATACATACTTGCGTTTTTATGTTGTTTTAACTGTTGTGCTTAACACAGTGGCTTTTGTTATAATTTAAGGAAGTGTTTTATGAGAGCTGCTGCCGTTGTTGTTGTATACATTAGTTTTCTGCTTACAACGACTCGATTTCCCACCAAAAAATATTGTATTAAAAACATTTAATGGTTGTATTAAACCTAAAGTGTAATGATTTTTATATCCATCATTCAAGTATAAGAGCATACTAACCGTGTTATCCGGTTTGTGCCGCTCAAAATTACGTACGGAAGATAATATAAAATGCCTGTAGGTATGATCGGTGCTAGCTATTAAAATGCTTTAGCAGGGCTCATCTGTTTGTGTGCTCGTTACTACCGTTCTTTAGTTTACAAAATTAGTTTAGTTTAGTTTAATTTACAAAATCGGCCATTGCTTTAATTTGTTTATCAAATTCCGAAATGTTTGCAATGTACTCACAATAACCAAATGACTGTAAAAATTATTCCCCTTTCTTTTCATACGCTGAGAAATGCAACACCGTCTGTCCATTCGCCCATCGTGATTTGTTGTGTTCAACAGATCGCAATTCTTGAGATTTTGATGGAATTCGGTACACCGTCGTCGTATTTTGGCCCAAGGATAAATGTCATTGAAAATGATTCGGTTCGAATTATTTTCTCGACTTCTCTCCATACAAAGCTTTATTTTCTCGTAAAAGTCGTTATGTGAATAATAGGCATTAGGCGAAGGAGTGGAGGGAATTTAATGATGGGTCGTGTCCCACAATATTGTTTTGCTTCAGTTCAAGAATGATTTGTTCAGTGTTCTACAAGCAAATCTATAATAATAGTTCCCCTTCCGCATAAGTTGTAAGGAAGAATAGAAGACTTCGAAGTAAATGTATTCAAGTACATCGTGAACTGTAAAATTGATTTCGTCATCATATTCCTGCCTATTCCTGCCTGAAAGTATTGAAAATTTTAAAATTAATTATTTAACATGCTGAGTGTTGTTTGTGTGTGTGTGCTAGTTTTTGGAATATGATTTCAAGTATCTCTCGCCCAAGAGTCGAAAACAATGTGAATTTTACTGAATTATTTTACTGAATTTATTGTTAACGTGACAATACAGCAGATCGGGGGCACTGCTTAGTACTGTATAGAAAGTCGGCTTTAGAAAAAAAGCAATTTTGACTTTTTATTATTATTAGCATGTGTTTATGTTGAGTTTTATGAACAAAAATAATAAAAGAAAAAGAAAAACATCGCTTCAAGCCGACAATAAGTCCAAAAAGAAAAACCATTAAACATTACATCATATATTAAAAAAAAAAATATAAAAAACAGTAAAATAGTTGTTGGTGTGACAACCAACACAACAGATCCATAAAACGTAATAATAATGCATTGCGTGACGATGGATGACAAGTTTTTAAAATTTTAGTATTAATATTTTGTTATTATTATTACGATTAAAAAAAAAAAAAGAAGCTAAATAAGGAAGTTTAGTTGCTAAGTTATGTAACAGGGAAGAAAACAAAAATTACAACAAAAAAAAAAAAAAAACTTGGAAAAGCAAAAGCAAACAATTAAAAAGACTATATTCGGTTGTAGTCGAATCTTTTATCTATCTATCAGCAACTAAAAAATGACATTTTGATACTCTCGAATATTGGAAGGGGTTGACCAATTTTTCCCGATTCTATACAGTTACTATGGAATCATCCATAGGACATACACTGAAATGCGTGCAATCGCTTGAAATGTTTCCGCCAAATTTGTTTACAATGCTTATCACAAGCAGACGGACAGAGGTTTGGACCGACACGCCCTGATCAATTCGGAATTTAATACTAATCGCGTACACCTGTCTATACTGCATAGGGTCTGTGAAGTTTTCTTCTCGCAAACGTTGCAAACGTTTACTCCCAACCTGTTTTCGCCAAATTTGTTTACAATGCTTATCACAAGCAGACAGACAGAGGTTTGAACCGACACGCCCTGATCAATTCGGAATTTTATACTAATCACGTACACCTGTATATACTGCATAGAGTCTGTGAAGTTTTCTTTTCGGTGCTGAAAATGTTTACTCCCAACTTTTGTTGTTGTTGTATTGTGTACAAAAAGAAAAATTTTGATAAGTTAATGCAAAAGAGCGATAGCATTCGCCTTTAGTCAAACTATTATTTAACATTCATTTCTTCACATCATTTAATTAATGCAAATGTTTTTAAACACAAGAAGAACAAAAAGTGTTTAGCAAAAGCAAGTCCATGTCGCGAATGTTACAACATTACAAATAAGTCTACAACGGGGACTTACAAAGTGGGCAGTATCGCATCCGTATCGCCAGGGGTCGATTGGAGAGCGAAAGACATCTAAGTCTAATACAGCAGTCGACGAAGTGGTCGATATTGCCTTCCGATCCGATTTAGGGGTCGTTTGAGGATCGAAAGACACATAAGCCTAATACAGCGTTCGATCCTATGGGTTCTATTTTTCTCTGTATGGGTATATATTTTTCCTTTTTTTCTTCATTCTATCAAAATTTTCAAGCTTGATTGAGTTATAGGTTCCGTAAAAGGCGCTTCTTTGTAATTCTTTTTGTTGGATTCGTTTTTAATAAATCTATTCGTTAATGTAGCTTCCTCTTGATAAGACCGTATATCTCATAAACACCAAAATTTTGCAATTGCCTCTAAATAATAAATCACTCAATGTAGATATGGGACGACTATTGGCGCCTACACATGGTTGCTTGCAGCTAAGTTACGGTTCTAAAGGTATACTTGCACAGTGACGCTACATCCGAAATTCAGATTTTGCCCTTGTTTTGCACAAACAAAAGTAGATTTTGTTAATGAAAACAAGACACCGGTATCGACTGCCCCACAAATTCTGCTGTGGGCATAAATAATTGCAATTTACATATAAATCATTAGGTGGTTGGCTTAACCCAACACTTACTTCTGAACTGTTCTTTTCTTCTTCTTCTTCGAAGAGCTTCTTAGCTCTTAAGTACATGAATTTTTATTTTTAATAAACAAAATTTGAAATCAATCGGGAAATGGGTGTAGATAATGGGAAAAATAGAACAACAAAAAACACATAACAATTTCTTTTTAATTTTCAAAAAAAAAAAAAAAAAGCGTGCTGCTGTTGTTCTAAGTCATTTCTAAGTCATTATGAACAATCAATCAACCATTCCTTAAGTTCGACGAATCTACTGCGTACAATAGTGCCATACTTGGAACATGAAAAGCCATCGAAAAATTATTTTTACATTTAAATATAAAGGAACATTGCAAACTGCTTCATGAGGACTGTGGGCGACCCTTACATGGTGGCTCCAAAATCTGGCTCACTTCTGTCTTGTTTATTTGCCCGGAGCACACTTCGAAACGGTATGCGCATCCCATGAGACTGCATAAGCAAAACGATTGTAGCCCCACTGGTAGGGCGCATTTGGCAAATGTGTTTCTGGAAGTGAACTATTTTTGTTAAAGACATTTGTTCGCCGATTGAAAGGCGTTTTCGTCCAATAAGTCTTAATATTCATTGTATTCGAATTCCCTCCAGGCTTTGTCATTGACAACTGTTCGGATATAATGAAGCAAATCATCACCATAAACTTCGGCAGCAGATTTCCTTAATTCAAACAACAAAACTAATGAATGTCGAAAATGCAATTTTGATCTTTCCGTGGGTAACGTCTCATGCGTATATACTCAATAACTCAGTAAAACTAAATGGAAAACTCTTAACCTATGCTCGTCGAATTTAATCGTTGTATACATTAATACTTGGTATTACTTTATCATTTTCACCAAGAGATGTCGCCGTTCAAAATATATGGAACCATAGCGTTAATAAGTAAGTGTTTGTATCAAATTTTGAAAACATCGCTTACCTTACTTACTGCTTAATGTAGGAGTTTCAGTCCATCAATTATGAGAATATTTATATTAAGTGACAAGCTTTCTTTCTTCAGTTTATATATTTTCTATAGGGCATACGAAAAAACTGACTGACTGACTGACGGAATAAAAAATGTCAAATCTAAGGATATCATAATTGTCCGTAAATTGGAGCAGAAAGTGTAAGAACCCATGCTACCGTGTTGGATATAGAAGAATGTCGGTTACATTTTTTGATACCCATTTGAACAAAGTTAATATACCCCCCGAGGTAGTAATAATAATAAGTCATTAAATGTATTTTGTTTGTTTTTAGAATTATTTCCTCATATAGATGAATACAAGCGTTTAGCGAAAGTTGAATGACTTAAATGTAATAAAATAATACATACATACACACATACATATATCTATATATACATCTAAAAAAAAAAAAAAATCGCTTCACATATAAACGCATAACACGAGGCATAATATACGCATTAAATTTAAAGCCTTAATTTTAGACATGCTCGCACACGCATATAGGCAGAAACGCACATACGCAATGGCAACAATAACAGCACCTTATAAATGATTATAGTTTCTTGAAACTGGTTTAGAAAATATATATATAAAAAAAGAAAAAAAAAGAAACACATAAACCCAAAAAAGAGTAAATTGCGTATCCAGTCTACTAGGCAGACACTGGCACGTACTTATTTAAGGCTTTTAATGAAGAAATGAAAATTTTACTAAATGACATTTGATCAATGTGCTGTTATACACGCATTCGTTTACAAACGCGTACATTCATACGTATGTATATATCTATGTATGTGTGTATGTGTATGTGGGTATTTGTGTGTGTGTGTGTGTGTGTATACAGACGCACACAACACAACTGGATTCCGATTTTTAAGGAAAAACTATTTTTTGCTCTTCGTGATAAATTTCATACGTCTTTCTCTATTATTTGGTTTTGTTTTCTTTTTTTCTTAATTTTTTTTTTTTTTTTTTTTTTTTTACTGTAACATATAATTTATGGATATATATTAAATGGCTTTTATACACAAATGCATACATACGTCTATGTATTAAATCACGGAAAGTGTTGTCTTTATTGTTGTTGCTGTTGTTGTTGTTGCTTTCTTTTTGTTAAATCTAGGAAAAACTTTCGCTTTTCATAATAAAAAAAAAAAAAAAATGAAAATGACAAGAGAGCCACAGCTATATGGGTAACTTCCATAAAAAGATTAAATAAAATTTTAAGTTAATTAAAAACAAAAACAAATATTAGGGAGGAGGGGCGGAGGTAATTATATATCATTTAAAAACAAATGTTGGCATTTTCCATATGAAAAATATAATAAATATTTCGCTTAGACGGAGGTGAAATTTGCATCATTTTAGCGACGATGCGAATTTATAAGGACATGTAAGCCAAACTCATATTTTCATATTTCACATAATTATTTTGTTGCTTCTATGTAAACAGTATTTACGTAATTATTGCATCGTTAAATAGTACATGAATGTTTAACATTTTACTCTTCGCTGAAGTCTCTTTCGACTATTCGAAGTCATATCTTCATTTGATTTTAATTTATATATTATTTATTCCAAATATTGCGTTAGAATGTCTTCTAAATAAGATCGCGTATTTAAACCTATATCGTATCTACTCCCTGATCAAATACACCCAATTCTCTTTTTACACGATTTTTTTTACACAAATTTGATTTAACACGAGTTCAAAAGAAAAAAAAATTTCTTATTTTACACGAATTATTTTGTTTTAACACGATTTTTAAAATGTCTAAGCACGAAATAAATTAAGTGAACTCTAACAAGAGCTTTTTAATATTGTTTACACCTAATTCTCTTTTTACACGTATTTTTTGGGAACGTATCTATCGTGTAAAAAGAGAATTAGGTGTATATATTAAGTATAGCAGTTTACTTAATAAGTTCGTAGCATCACTAATAAAAAAACAGTTTTTAGGCAAAATTCGTCTTCATTCATACCATAACCGTCTTCAAGAGTAAGTAGTGCATTCATTCCCACGCTTTTCTAACACTCCTACGCTTTTCTTATAGAGCGATTCGTCCAACCGTTCAACATAGGCTTCAAGTGCAAGCGATTCTCTTAATTCCTTCACTGGACGCATACACGGTGATCATTCTCTTGAGGTTGGCGAGAACAGCTAATAGTCGTTAGGGGCTAAAACTAGAAGACAGTATGATGGATACGAGAATAATTTGAATTTCAATTCATGCAACTTTTCCACTGTAGCTCGTGACTTGCAACATGGTATAGGGTGTTGATGAAAGGTAATTTTTTTTTTTTTGGTTTGGGACCGTTTTTTTTCGCAATTTTATCATTCAAACGCACTCATAATGCTATGTAATGTTCAATATTGATCTTTTGTCCCTTTTCAAGATAGTCGATGAGTATTATACGAAGCGTATCTCGAAATACGGGCGCCATAACCTTCCTAGCCGACTTTTGTGTTTTGCGGTGCTTCTGTCCGAATCTTTTCCTTCGATGGATTGCTGATTCTGAAGTGTAGTGATGAGTTCACGTTTCATCCGGTGTTACATATTGCATGGGAGAGTTCTTTCTGTTTCATCTAAACAACTCCAAACAGCGCTCTGAATTATCAGCCCCTTGTTGCATTCGGTTAAAAGTCAGCAAGCGCGCTATCCACACCGCTGCACTTAGTTGGCCTCCATGGCTCGTTTTAAAGAAGAAGTTGTCAATAGATGGTTCCAAAGGAGGAAAGAAAAAGCATTTTATAACTAAGCCAATGCACAGTGTCACATATTCATGTTTATCTTGGCGAAATGGTGCGTTCGCAGTTTGCGTTGCCGTTCCACATATCATCATATACTATAGGTTCAAAGGGGTATTTTAGGGGGAAACATGTGGACTCAATGGTTAAGTCATTGCGGCAGCTGAAGCGTGTTTTAAAACGCTTTCCAGGTCGTTCTATAAAAAAAGTGCCGAAACGTTACAGACGCACTGGACTGACTGCAATCGCTTTTGAAGAACGAGACGAGAGAAATTTGACGAAACAAAGTCGAAGTTTGTAAAGCAAAGAAAAAAGAAAGGAAAAGGAATTTTTTCTTACTTAGTCCTGGAACTTATTGATCGATGTATTACTTTCACTTACGACATCCTACATGTATTAAATTTTGTCTTCGTCCGCTTAATTTCATATAGAACTCTGTCAAGTGGGAAAAAGTTATATGGGATTTATTCATCATTGAGAGCATCTTTTGAAAGAAATCGGATTTCACATTGAAATCTTTAATTACTTCTTGTAAATACCACTCGCATAATTTTTGTTTGCTAAAATAACTGTCGTTTTATACGTTAGCCGCTTTTAATCGTTATATATATATATATATATATATATACATTAATGTAATATATATATATATATATATATATATTAATGTATATATATTAATGTAATTTTAAGTGGTTTCTCATTATTTTTACTATTTTTTTTTTGTATTTCTTTTTGTAAGAAAGGCATATGTAGCCCTACCTATTTAAGCGTTCCATCTTTGCTACTTAAGAAGGTGCAACTTGAGCGTTCAAAATACTTTAACATCAATCAATTGCCTATTTTTCTATACAATTTTACGCATTATCGAGTTTGAATTGATTAATAGCGAGATATAGTGAAGATTAGATCTTTTATTTATTTTTAATTAAGTTGAAAATCAAATCAAAAATGAACTTTGGTGTTTTAAAAAATAGCTTTTCTTGGCTTTGAATTATGCTTAAATTTTTCGATCCAGGCATTTAACATCTAACGAACTTTTCGTTTATTTACAGAACACATATCGATTCGTGATTGCATAAAAGGCATGCCATGCATGCTAAGTTGATTTTTATTTGACTTTATTTTGTTTCGTTTATTTGTCTTTACTATTTCGCTTGACATTTATGTATGGTTTCAAATTGTTTAATATAGTTTCCATACACCGTGACATTAATTAAATGTTAAACATTCTTATTGTCATTGTGGAAACATTTTGCTTACTTATGCAATAAATCTAATGTAAGTTTGCTGTTTAGATTTTTACAGAGTCTTGGTTAAAAATATTTAAGGTTTAAAGTATGAAGTTTTCGCTTGAAATACTTATATTCCCTTTAAATTTGCATTGCTTTAAATATGTTACAAACACCTTCAAGTGGGTGTTAAGTCTGGTGTGTATTAGAATATATTTCAGAGTTCAACTTGTTCCCTGCTTATCAGTTATTCTCGTCGTTGATCTTCCCTTGCCTTGTCTATTCTTGTCTTGTTTTGCCTTTTGTCGTTTTCTCTGGTGTTCTCCCACCCATTTTTCTTTATCTTATATCTTTCCCCGGTCTTAATTTCTTGTTTTAATGTCCCTTTTCTGTTATTTCACTT
This sequence comes from Glossina pallidipes, assembly GCA_000688715.1. Classification (NCBI taxonomy): domain Eukaryota; kingdom Metazoa; phylum Arthropoda; class Insecta; order Diptera; family Glossinidae; genus Glossina; species Glossina pallidipes. Next base: position 84,398 of record KK499966.1, read on the forward strand.
CACTTCAATTCTTCTTTCTCTCTTCTCTTCTTTTCTTTTCTTTTCTTTTCTTTTCGTTTCTTTTCGTTTGTTTTCTTTTCTTTTCTTTTCTTTTCGTTTCTTTTCGTTTCTTTTCTTTTCTTTTCTTTTCCTTTCGTTTCTTTTCGTTTCTTTTCTTTTCTT
>KK499966.1:84937-187288 GCA_000688715.1 Glossina pallidipes
CTCTTCTCTTCTCTTCTCTTCTCTTCTCTTCTCTTCTCTACTCTTCTCTTCTCTTCCCTTCTCCTCTCTACTCTTCTCTTCTCTTCTCTTCTCTCCTCTCCTCCTCATCTCTCTTATCTTCTCTTCTCTCCTCCTCACCTCTCTTATCTTCTCTTCTCTCCTCCTCACCTCTCTTATCTTCTCTTCTCTTCTCCTCTTTTCTTCTCTTTTTCTTCTCCTCTTTTCTTCTCTTTTTCTTCTCCTCTTTTCTTCTCTTTTTCTTCTCCTCTTCTCTTCTTGTCTCTTCTCTTTCATTTCTTTTCTTTTCTTTTCTTTCTTTCTTTACCTCACACTTCGTTTCTCTTTCCTTTTTTATCGTCAACCTTGACTGGTGGTAGCATGAATAACCGAAATTATGAAAAATTAACTTAAAAGCCTAAACACAAAAAGTGCTCAAAGTCTGAGACCGTAATGTAGAAAAAAAGTTTAATTTTTTGCCAGTTGCGAATGTGTCTACTCTTCTAAATTTTGAACTTCAACTGTCAAGGGCGGTGTCTAGACAAAGCCTTGACCTCGCTGTGGTGATTACAAAGGACGAACAGGCTAAAAAGAAAAAAATGATGGACAAATAAGGCAAAATAGGTTCTGCTGTCCACACTGGTTTCGAGATTTGAGTTTTTAAGGTTGAGTCGTATTGCCACAGATTACATTGCTACTATTATTATTTTTTTTTTTATCCATAACATAGATTGTTTTTTATTCTTATATAATACGTACAATTCTCAGTGTATTGTAATCGGTGAGAATCAAAATTTTGGGCAAAAATATATTCGTGAATTGAAAAGGTATAGAGTCTTGATCGAAGATTAAACTCCATAAGGATGCGTTATTCATTGTATTGATAGAACCTTATAGACTCTACAGTTTTATGATTCAGATTATATTTTGTTTTTTTTCCTACACGGTATATATGTATAAAGTGAATTTCAGAGAAAGTTGTAATGGAATATATGTCTTCAAGTTCGACTATCGCCGACCCCTTTTTTTGGTTGGTTGGTAAGTACAAGACAATTATGTGGTGTTTGCTGTACTTCTTTTGTGCACATAGATCAAAATGATTATTGCCATTATTTGTAGTAGCTTTTTGTTGTTGCATTAACTGCTTGAATTGTTTTCAATTCGTTTTTTTTTTTTTTTCCTTTAAGATAAGTTTGACATTGTTTGGTTTTTAATGAATAAATATTTTTAGTGATTATCTTGACATATGCTAATGGTGATTTTTCTTTTGTCTTTGTAAAGAAAAAATAATTAAAATTTTTATACTTTTCATTATTATTATTATTTTTTTTGTTTTTTTTTTTTTTGACATTACTGTCATTGGTTTCTATGTTTAATTTTCTATACCCTTCAGATGTTGTAAAATTGTTTGTATTGTATGAATAGAATGCTTTTGAATAGAATTACATCCGTTTACTGCTGACAGTGAGTGTGTATGAAATGCAATTAATTTAAATTTAATATAATTTGCAAGTTAGTGTGACATAAATACTTAAATTTATTTAAGAAAAAAAAGTTTATCGAAGAATTCTGGTGTCAAGGATTTAAAAACTTTAAGTAAGCTTTAGCGGATTTCTCTAATAGCGAAACAATGAATAAAGTTTTTCATTCGATATATTCATCATTCGTTCTTAAAAGCATGCACACTTTTTTATTGCATGCGATAACTGCTTTGTCTCGCACGCAAAAGTGGTCTCTCAAATAACTAAAGAGCAAACTAAGAAAAAAAGACTGTAAACACGCAAAGAAAAAAAGAACAAGAAAGAGACTTATGATGGAGAGCACCAAGTGCTGATCGCAAAAACCAAAATGAATATCACGACAAGAAGATTATTATAATTCTGCGCACGCGCAGCATTGCCAAGCTACTTGCGAGGATTTTTTCAATCACGCAATATACCATTATGGCGACCTCAACCCGATTCAGCACCTCTGGGGAATATTTTGCACCAAGATATTGTCAAGCAGTGTTCCACGCTTAAGGAACTTAAACTTGAGATATTGTCGGGATGGGAGAAGATTGACATGATCACTATAAGCACTTAATGGGTTCTATGCCACGCGGACTGCAACAAGTCCTTATTCATAACGACAACGCAATATCATATTAATTAGATAATACTATGGTTAAACAATGGAAATTAATATTAAGTTTAATTTTTGCACATTTTTTTTTTTTTTTTAAAGTACATATGAAATATGTTTTTTTTTAGGTATAAAAAATAAATAAGGAATAAGGAATTTTTATATATTTAATACACACACACACACACACACAAATACCAAACAAAAATTAAAAAAAAAATGTTAACAAAAATTTGTTCCTTAAACTAATACTCAATCAATATAATGCATTGCTCATATAAATATTTGACAGGATTTTATGTAAGATCTCTCTCATTGCACTCTTAAGTATCGACTGTCTGAGATTCATCGCAAGTTGAAAGAATTTTCTTACCTTATTTTTGCCTGTGATATGTTGAAGCCTCTTTACTGAGGTACGATTGTAAAGTTTTGAACTTTACGAAGCTCGATTGCGTTGATGCTCGGTCTTCTTTTGTAAATTGATTCAAACATGTGGATAATTGGGCGTGTAGCTGCCATTAATTCTTTTTATTTCGTGTTTTTTTTTTTTTTTTTTTTTTCTCAAAAGATCAAAGTGTTCGTTTAAGCAAATTTAACCTTTAGTTACTTTTTTTTTTTTTGCCAACTCTAAGAAGTTAACTTTTTTGATTGACTTTAACATTGTTAACCTTTCTCTCTATTGAATTATTTTTTCTTCCTTTTTATTAACAACTTTTCATTATTTTAATTGACATATGAAAACATCGTACAAATAATTTTTTTTTTTTTTTAACTTATTTTAATAGAGCTTCAAGTACAATAGTTTTTGAAAGCGATTTTGAGCTTCGCTTAGTGAGGTTTTTCTTGTCTCCGGTATAACAGCGCAAAATAGTAAAAATGTGAAAATGATTATTAACCCGGTCGCTAAAAAGTATTGAGATAAATGATTTCTCGAAGATGTTGACAATAGCACGCATATAGTAATGATATGAACTATATGTTCAACTGCTACACATAATGATAGTAGATAGGGCTTTACTTTGAACGGAAACGCTTCACCCATATAGACTGATGTGTGGGGGGCATACATACCAGCGAAAAGTTGAATTAATAGCGATAGCGTGCAAACAATTGCCATTTTTTGTTTATCTAAAAAGTTATATGGATTACTAAAGAATATCCCAATAGGTATAAGAAGAGCTCCAATTATTATTAAATTTAATAGGGATATGATTTTACGCCCCAAAGTGTCGACAGTGAAGATGGTTATAAGTGAACCAAGGACACGTAACGCTGCATAAACTATATAGGGCCAAGTTTCGAGACCTAAACTTAAAAGAGTACCAACCTGTACGGCTGCAGTTAAAGGGAGAGAAAAACCAAAGGTCAGCATCAAACTGCGATATAGCATTAATTTTACTAGTGGCGCTAAGCCCAATTTGAAACTTTCGATCATATCATGTTTATTATTTTCCCTGATATAGGATTTGTGCTCTTCGAGTGAAGCATAAGTGGTGGACTTTACACCCTTAGGACGTTCTAGGCGTGCCAAGCAGTCTAAAGCCATCATTTCATTTCCTCGACGCAAATAATATATGGGTGATTCGATGGTGAATATTAAAGCGCTTGCCAAAGCCAAACACCCCAATAATAGATCAATGAGACCATGCATATAGAAAACTTCAGCCCATAACGACGTATCTATGACGTGAATAAGTATGCCAAAGCTTATCGAATATTGTTCCATAGCTAAGCAATAGCCACGATATGATTTTGCAGTCACTTCGCTTCCATGTATCAGAAACGTTACAGTAGCTACACCAACTGCTATACCATTTAAATAACGAGCCGCTATCAGAGCATAGTCGGATGCGGGAGCACAAACAAATATTATGCCGTCGATTAACACAAAAAATGAACAAGACGCCTAGAATGTAAAGCGAAATGTTATTTAATTTTTATTATTGAATAAATTCGTTACCATAATGTGTTTCTTCGTTATCAACATTACTAGAGGTATGGAGAGCAAGCAACCGATGACAACACCAATAAACCAGTTCAAGTAAAAGTGAATCGAGACTAGAGCAAATTGATTCCAACCTAAATTTTGCGCCATATTGAGACCAGCCGATACGAATATTATGAAACCTAAAAAATATCAGAATAAAAAAAGAAAGATTATGTTCGCCTCGGGTTCAGTCCAATGCATTTTGCTTTCAAATTTAATTTAAAATTCGCAGAATAAAGAGCATTAAAAGGAGAACAGTAAAATCTCTGTTGGTTTAGGAGGGGAAGCAAAATGTTAATTATTAGTACTAGTGCTTAAGAGTCATTAATATTTTTTTTTTTTTTTTTTTTGGGTTGTTGGGTGGAAATGGACCAAGCCAATAGATTTGTGACTTATATGTCCAGATAATAAAATATCGTAATTTTAGTCAGAGGTATATAAAAAAGGCGACAAAAACAAGAGCGGCCATGAAAATTGAAGCCGGTATGTTAAGTGAAATTGCGTGTGTATGTGTAATTGTACTGGTTGCGTGTTGAAGATAAAACGGTGTTGCAAACTTTGGCTGGAATTGAAAAGGGAAAACTATATAAAACAAAAANAAAATATTTTTTTAAAAAATTTATTTTTTTCTTATTTAAAAATTTATTTTTTTTTTTGTTTTTAAAAAGATGAGTTCGTTTTTCTAATAAAACAAGTTAGTTCCCCGCGATGACGTACATTTTTTGCAGCAAAGAAATCGCGGAGACACTTGTACAACTTGAAGAAATTGAAGGAATCTCTAATGCCGTCAAACCTGTGACATTTAAATATTAGATGCTCAGCAGACTTGACAACATTGCAAACTTCACACACATGACATGGTATACCACGAATCATTTTTAAATAAAGTTTATCATAAGTGTGACCACACATGAGTCTATAAAGAATTTTGATTTCCCAGGAATTAAAAGCAGATACAGAAAAGGGTTTGAATAGAAATGTGGGATTTAATTTATAAAAAAGGCGATTGGATTTAACGCGGGCGATCTCTTTAAATTTGTCGTTTAGCTGTTGAAGAATGTGGTTACGAATTACCCGAATTGCTTCATTGGGAGTGTATTTGATGGAGAAAATTGTCCCATCAACAGGAGCTCTCCCTGTGTGAAAGTCTGCTTCTATATTTAAAAAGAAACCGCAGTGGCCAGGTACCCAAACAAGGTGGCAGTCATCCACTGGAGACTCATGCAACATCTTATGAATTTCATTAATATTTCGTTAAGGCGGCTATAAAGTATGCGTATATTCTCCAATGGAAAATATGATTTACATTTGAAAACCTGGCTTGTCCTATCAATTTTTTGAAAACTGTTCGATTATATATTGTAAGAGTCGCAAATGTCACTTTCAAGTACTCAACAATGTCAGCCTTTTTTCAAAGACTACTAACTTCCATATTTTTATTAGTCAACCACCCACTTACCCCCACTTATTTAAAAAGGAAGGAAAAAATACATCCAAACCCTTTTTTACATGGCCCTTTTTTATCCGATTTTCAAATAACACGGTCCACGGTTTACCAACAAGATACAGATACACTTTTTTCAAATACTTTTTAGTCCAACACGAACCACAAAAAAAATATTTTATTTAAATCTAATTTTGATAGTATCTTATAGAAACTTAAGTATACAGCAACAAAAAATAATTGGGGGAATACTGCGATCAGAATTTGGGAGGTTTATGCCCAGATGCTAATAACAGAGTTTCTAAATTCAGCAAAAAAGCAACGGAGGTCGTTAATAATGAACGAAATTCTTCATGTGAATCAATCCCGACAGTTGTCGGTTGAAAAGAAGTACATTTTCATGCCCTTTAATATGGAGTGGGCGTGGATGATTTTTTTCGCTAACGGGAGAATGTCTACCACAGATACTACGCAGTTGTAAAATGGTGAATAAACGTGAACATGACAGCATTTGATGCTGATCAAGAATAAATATATTTTGTGAGATATCTGAATCTTTTTTCTGGTCAGGGGGTATAATTAGTTCTGCAGCTGATGAATTGTAAATGCATTCCGTGCAAGCTGAATATTAATTCCTCTTTTATTTATTATGCAGATTACATGTTATTTGAATAAAAATGGCGGGAAATAACCAAAGTCTTACAAATAATTACTTATTGCGGTACTTGCAAGCTTTCATTGAATTTGTAAACAAAAAACATGGAGGGATTATTTAAAGTTTGTTTTTCGATAAGATAAATAATTTTTTTTTTCTATTGCAATAAGTTGCCGCAAAATTCGCTGAAAAATCTCGAGAGCAAGATTTCGCTGAGGTAGAAGTAAAAGTGGCTAATAAAGGTAAAAAAAAATAACAGCGACAATTGTAATAATTACACCTAATTCGCTTTTTACACGATAGATACGTTCCCAAAAAAATACGTGTAAAAAAAATTCGTGTAAAAAGAGGATTAGGTGGAAACAATATTAAAAACTTCTTGTTTGAGTTCACTTAATTTATTTCGTGCTTACACATTTTAATTCATTAAATATTTTATAAAAAATAACTTCTACTTTGAAAAAAGGGAATTATATCTGAAATTCATAAATATAAAATCGTGTTAAAACAAAATAATTCGTGTAAAAAAAGGAATTTTTTTCTTTTGAACTCATGCTAAATCAAATTCGTGTAAAAAAATCGTGTAAAAAGAGAATTGTGTGTACTACCAAATGAACAGTGGGTAATGGACGTTACGTTTTTATCTCTTATGAAATGAATTTACAACGATTTGGTTTGAGTCGAGTTGTTAATGTAACCCGCATGTCTGAAATTCTTTTCTCAAAATGCTCTGTTGGTTGTTAATTGATATGTGGTAGTAGAACGCTCAGCGAATTTAACCCAACGTTCACAAACTTTCAAACTTAACTTTAGTTTATACTAATTAAGAGTTTGTTACAAATATTTGCCAGAGCTCGTCTAAGGTTGCGGCAATCACGGTTTCATACGTTCTTTCGCCAAGGCGAATTTTCTCCAAAGCGAATAAAAATGTTCGTGCGTGTTATTACACCAATAATTAATATAAATAATTATCGGGAATAAGAAAGACCAAATATATTTTTTGCTATACTTTTCAGGCTCTCTGGAGCTTCCTTTGGGGTGTTGCGAATGCTTTGACCAAATGGGCTGACGTTACAATAATTTTCAGAGACATTTGTACTGTACCGCAGATATTTTTTCGAATTTTTTTATAATTAATAAATAAATCTTACGTCTACGCGGAAAGCATAGTTGAGGCGATTTTGACGGTGATTGGCACATCAATATGTTTTGGTCCAAGGATGAACGCTATTGAAAATGTTTCGGATCCGATCACTTTTTCGACCACTTCGCATATCACGGACTATTTTGAAAGCTCATTCTATAAGTAACTGTATAAGCGAAGTGGTGAAGGGTATTTAATGTTAGCCCGTATATCACTATATTGTTTTTACTTCGTTTAATTATTCTGCCCCTTGACAATTTCAAGTCTGTTGAGTTCAAGATGAAATCAGGCGGAAGTTGTTATTATACCCACCACCCAAGGATAAGGGGTATATTCATTCGGTCAAAACGTCTGCATCGTCCAGAAGGAAGCATCAGAGAGACCACAAAGTATACATATTCTCACTGAGCATCAAATTAAATTAAATCGATTTAAGAATGTCCGTCTGTGTGATGTCTGCTGTAAACATTCTCTTGGCCGCAAAAACGAAGCTAGCGACTTCAAAGAGACTGTCAAGAAACATTGGATTTCTTGCGCACAGGTTGATATTGAAAATGGGCCAAATCGGTTGAAAGAGACGCCCACACCATCATATAAACTGCGAACACCTCTGCTTTTTAAAAAGGTTTTTTGATCATTACTTATAAGCTATGGCAGATAAATCTACAAAAATTTGAACGCACACTCCATGGGCGATGCTGTAACGTTTGTGTACAAACATGGAAAAGTTTGACCACGCCTACCCAATGTTGTAACGTATCAAAATCGCATTGTTTTTTCAATACTTTTATAAGGTGGAAAAACAGCGTTCATAAGCCCTATAAAGTGCACAAATTCTCAGTCAGTTTCAAATTTGGAATGTACCTAAACATGTCCGTTTGTTCATCTGTCCAGCCGAATGCCTGCACAGCAGTGTAGTATTTATGATAAGCATCCTCCAAATTTTTCAAAGAACTTGAGAGTGACGTAAGCTTTTCCAAATAGAAGCCAAAAATTTTTAAAAATAGAAAAAATCAGCCGCGCCTACTGCATATTATAGAGTATGGAGATTATAGTTTTTTTGCCTTTCTTAGGATAATAGTGATGGACATAAAAGATTCGGTCACGACCGAATATAATTTTCTTACTTGTGTTTATTTTAAAATTTTTCCGTCTTTCACTTTAGTAAATTTCTTCTTCTAAGAGTTTTTAAGTATTTTTCTGCTTTTCTGCTAATGTTTTCATTTAAGAATCTTTACTTACCTGACGCCAACGCAGTCGACTGCGGTCGGTTGTGCCAATTAGCACTTTTATGTTTATTGGCATTCATAATAGTTGCAGGCGTTCCAGCGTCTGCGGCTGTTGCCGTATTTGCGGTAGTAACGGAGGTGACGGAGGTGATGGGGGTGGCGATGGTGTCTGTGGTAGCAGGAGCATTAGAATTGATAGTAGCATTTGCCGGCATCTTTATGCATATGATAGCTCAATCGAAATATATTTCGTAACTCTGTTAATTATTGCAAATGCAATAATATGCGGATGCAAGTGTAAATTTTTGTTTTTATTCGAAATATTTTTGCTATTTACGCTATTTTCGCAGATTGTAATGAATAACTAACTTGTTTCGATAACTATTTACGAATAACTGTAACAAAGAAATACTGAGAGTTTCGTATAAATGTTTTTTTTGTTTTTTTTTTTTTTAAATTCTATTCCCAAACGATAAGAATTTCAAGAGGATAAGATAAATGTAACTTAATGCAAGAGGAAGGATGATGATGATGATGTTTAATTAAAGCAAGTAAAGTTAGAAATCAATGTAAATACACAAAAAAATCTATATATATGTATATATATATGTATAAATGTATATAAACATATAAAATCTATATATGCATATAAATTAATATAGAACAACACAACTACTTCGTATTGAGCAATTTTTCTCTTATCTTTTTATGATAAGGCATTAACGTGAGAGGGCAAGTAAAACACTTTTTATACGAGGCTCGATAATTAAGTTCACCTAATTTATTTATATGTTAACACATACTTATGCAATTTTCCATTCCACAACTTTTTCCATTTCTTGCTTGAAAACGAAAGTCCCAGGCCTGGAAACAACCAAAAAGAAAGAGATGGCTGTCAGCTAGATGATCATGTACCGATCGATCGGCAAGAGCTAGCTGCAAGGGTCTGTGTCTTCAGATCAATTTGCCATTTCGCTTTTATAATATTATGTATCGTAGAAAAATGCTGTGTTCCAAGTGAACTTTTCAGTTTTAAAAATAACAAAACCCCACTATGATCTATGCCTATGGCAAATGTGGTTACAACGTAACAACTGGATTTTATATCGATAAGAACAGTTTGAAACGGTTTGTACATTTCGAGATAAATGTTTCCACCAATCGTTCAATATTTTCGAGGATTTAATAAATATAGGTTAACATGATTCTCCCATAATCCTTGTTGTCGAAATTTTTCTAAAATAAAGCACAAATTATTATTACATATCATCCAAATTGTTCCACACTTTCTTATTCTCGTTAGTGATGGAAGTGCTAGAACACCTTGACCTCGGCTCATCTTCGACTTGTCCTTGAATTGATCTAGGTATGTCTGTTCGTCTGTTTATACGTCCACATATATGTAGATCACAACTTCAAGTTTCACACAATCGCTGATGGCGAAAAATGGCACAAATCACTCGTCATAATCGCGCAATGTACACTAAGAATAACTCTGCTTGGAAGCAAAAGAAATTTTCTCAATTTTGCCTAGTAATCATAAATTATAAGATATGGTTCGACGCAGACTGCATGGATGAGCCTGCGGTACCTGTACAAGCAGAGAAGAAATCGTCCGCAACTATCTACAAAATTCAAAATTTTTTGTTTTTCACTTTTGCTGTATCCATCACCAAAGGAAGGGCGTATATCGCTTTTGTCAAACGGTTTACAGCACCCAGACAGAAGATTCAGAGTTTCCATAAACTATATGTATTCTTGATCAGCATCAAATTCTAAATCGATTTACGCATGTACGTCTGTCTGCCCGGACCGTCAGCGAAAATAAAGATATCGCCTTTGCAAAAGAATTATGGAATTGGCGTAAACTTTTCAAAGAACAGGCTTACGGCAAAAACTTTTACTTTGAAAATAGAAGAAATCAACTGCGCCCACTTCATATTATAGAACATGAGAATTTTGTTATTTTTTTTCTTTTGTTTTTTTTTTTTGGGGGGCAAACGGGGTCATGGGTGTAAGAGATTCGGTCCCGACTGAATTTGATTTTCTTACTTTTTTTCTTTTTTGAACGTATGCTGACAAATATATAAAGTTTATTGTTGTCGCTGTCGTCCGTATTTCTAATAATGTTGTTTTGATAATGTGCGCATTAAATGAAATTTATTAGATTGTTGTACTTAATGTTTTTCATTCGCTGTAACATAATCGAGGTTCATTTAAAGTAATTTGGATACCGTATATAAGCAAATTAAAATAAAAAAACAAAAATGACTATAGCAAAGCGTTAAACGTTGATTGCATCAGTTAGCTTTTATTAGCTAAACTTAAAAAAAAATGCATTTTCTTACGCCTATAATCAATTTCGATATTTCAGGTTTGTCGTTGCTTTTAAAATATCCAACAGAGTATCATAACAGAGTGCTTATGAAGTGCTTATATAAATGATCGCCTGATAGAATCATGTTTGTCAGTCCATCCATCGATTTGTTCTTGAAATTTCCAAAATCGTAGAAACTAGAAGCTATTAGTACTTAAGCTTATTTTGCGATAGACTTATTATGTATGTAGAGACATAACAATATAATAGATAACTGTACAATTTTAAGTAAAAATATACTGAAATTATAAATAAACAAAATGATAGTAAAAAAAAAGTAATAAGAAAGAAAATAAATAAAAAAATGAAACATAAATAAATATATGAAAGACATGGGACGGACAAAATAATACAAACATTATACAATATAGGATCATATTGCTGCGTGTTGGCAGCCCTGCTTCCGCATAAACAGTGCATTGCAATGCGACGCATATGTTTGCACAGTTTACGTACCAAAGATTGTAGGGTGCATTTGAATGTATTATACACTGTCTTCGGCGTCGGTTAAGACGAACGATCGGTGGAATGTGCGATCTTTTAGGCTTCAAAAGTGGCCAAATCGTTGGCGCTCGGTTAACGTGAGCATCTGTGATGGAAACAGCTGAACTGTTTAACGTTTCACGAGTGACGGCGTAGAAAAATATCCTAAAAAGTCATCGGCGAAGGGGAATAGTAAGTGAAACGCAAAGATAACTGACAGAGATCGACGAGCGTTAAAAGGGATTGTGGCCAGGGAACTTAAAACTACCGCGGCAACACTCACTTAATTAATAATTTTTCGACAAAACTAGTACGGTGGGAGTTCTAAAAAGCTGGCATTCACGGCAGGGCTGCAGTTGCCAACCTGTTTCAAATGGAAACCATTGCTAAGTTACGAAAGAAATGATGCCGCGATTATAAAAGCTGAGCTTTTGATGACTGAAAGAATGTCGTACAATCTGAAGATTGCTATCTGCAAACAGCCGGACTTATGTATGGCGGATCCCTAAACAAGCCTGTATTAAGATCTGTATTGCCTAGAACTGTAGGTTCAATACAACACAAGAAAAGATCGATTCAGAATCACTTTCGTAATAATAAAAGATGGGTCTATCTCAAGACCTTCTGGGTGCTGTGTACAACCACACGAATTTAGTATACCCTTGTATCAGAAGTGGTGGATTAGGGTATAAAAAAGAAAATAAAAGAAGTAACAAAAGTACAATCGGTCGTGACCCAATCTTTTATACCCGTCGCCGTTATTCTAAAATAGAAAAAAAAGGAAGAGAACTAATTTTTCATGCTCTATAATATGGACCGGGCCCGTCTGAATTTTTCGATTTTCAAAATAAAAGTTCTTGTCGCGTAGACGTGTGGGCTTTGTAGGCGTGTCCTTTGAAAAGATTAAGGTCCTTCCAAAATTTTGCAAATTTGTAGGTTATATCATCATTTTTGCTAACAAGAGAATGTTTGCGACATATATTACACGGTTGGGCAAACGAATAGATATAGACAAACAAACAGACGGACAGAGTTGAGTTGAGCATTCAAAATTTCAAACTGGCTGAGAACCCATATACTTTATGAGTTTTTTGAAGCTCGTTTCTGCGCCTTATAAAAGTATTGAAGAAAAAATTACATTTTGATACCTTATAATACTGGGTAGGCGTGGTTAACTATTTCCATTTTTGTGTAGGCACTCCCAGATCAGTTCACAGAATGTACGTTCAAATTTTTGTACTTTTATCTGCTATAGTTTATGTGTAATGAGTAAAAAATTAATTTTTTATTTCTCTTGAAAAACAGAGATGTTCCCAGTTTGTGTGTCAAAGTGGGCGAGTCCTACGGCAGATTTGGCCCATTTTCGTGTAAGAACTTCCAACGGGTTTGCCATTTTTGCGGCCAAGAAAATATTTACCACAGACAACTAGACGAGGATGCATAAATCGATTCGGACTTTGATGCTTGTCAAAAATATATACACGTTATGGGGTCTCCGAAGCTTCCTTCCGGGCGTTGCAAACGTTTTCACAAAATGAGCATATCCCTCATCCTTTGGTGACGGGTGCAAAAATGTTTAATTTCAAAGAGAAAATCGTATTTTCTCACTATCTCTAGGCGATCAATGACGCTTTGCTTGCATTATTCTAATCGTACTAAATATTAATATGATCCACAAATTCAACGAAATAACTGTGGACCCCATTCGTCTAACTTCCAATCTCTTTGTCAGGTGTTACGATATCTCGTCTTTCTATTTGCCTGAAAAAAAAATTACCAGAAACCCCTATCAAGTATTGCGATTTAATATCTGCTCTTCAGAGGAAAACATAGATTAAATTAAATTTTAATTAAATTTCAAGTAGGTCTTCAGACCGCAAAACGTCGTGTCAGAATTATGTTTTTTTAATACTAAGAAAGTCAAACAGTCACAGTCTTCTAATTTTTTCTTCAATTTTCGGAATGTGAGCTGCTCAACAGAAAGACGGATGGACAGATTGGCAATGAATGGATGAGCAGATTACAGTGGATTACATTCCACTCGAAATCTTGCTTCTTGCTTGTTTGCTGCGCATAACGAAAAATATAAGAAAATTAATATACACCTTAACCTTAACCGAATAATAATGGATATGAAAATTAAAAAGCGTTTAAACGCTTCATAACAACATGTTAATCTATGGCTTGTCATAATTATTTGTAATTGCAATTAAATTGAAATTAACATCAAACTAAGTTTGAGAGAAACACATAACATGATATTAACATATAGCGTTTAAAACAAGCGCTGCTTATGAATAATTATAAAAAACAATTTAAAAAAATCGTGTAACAACAAAGAGAAATACATTAAAACCTATTTGCAGGTATTGCAAGCATCCACCGTTGAAGTTTTTCAAGAGACACTTACAATAACGTTCCGCTTTTCCGCCATATGTGAAAATGCGATTAAGTCGAATATGAATTTTTAACCAGTTGGTGGAGTCAGTGTAAAAAATGTTTATAATATTTATGATTTTTAAATTACTATATTATGTGAATTAATTTGTTAGTAATTTGTTAACTAATTAGTTGGTAAAATATTATGTTATGTTTTTAGCAAAACGATTGTTAATTATAATCTTAAAGTCCATGGCGATGCGAGATACTCGAGCATTCGAGCATTCGAGCATTCGAGGAATAAGTGCAATTTAATACATTTTAAGAAGAATTACGTTTATCCCGATTTCCGATAAGTATTTCAAGAAAGACGTCGTGAAAAGGAAAACAACATTTTTTTTATAACTCTTTTTAGATTTATCTGATTTTCTCTTACTTAGTAAATAAGTTAATGTTAAAAAACTTTTTGATGGCCACTCACCCAAAAACGGAGAATACACTAAGTTTGATATTTCCTTTGTAACTATTTTCTCCAATTCGGGAAATTATTTCGTTTCTTTGTTTTCGTCAAAATGAAAGACTGTTTTTTTTTGTTTTTTTTTGCAGTGGATAAATATACACCCAATTCTCTTCTTACACGAATTTGATTTGACGCGAGTTCAAAAGAAAAAAAAATTCTTTTTTTACACGAATCATTTTGTTTTAACACGGTTTTATATTTATGAATTTCAGATATAATTCCGTTTTTCCAAAGTAGAAGTTATTTTTTATAAAATATTTAATGAATTAAAGCACGAAGTAAATTAAGTGAACTCTAATCACAACTTTTTAATATTGTTTACACCTAATTCTCTTTTTACACGAATTTTTTTTCACACGTATTTTTTGGGAACGTATCTCTCGTCTAAAAAGAGAATTAGGTGCATTATTATCAAAACGCTCGAATTCGGTGAAGATAATCGCTTAGCGTTCATACAAATTATTTGTTATTCGTTGATTTGTCTCAGTTAATCCCTTTTATTTGTTCTCATCAGCTTCAAATGAACGAAAATTTCGTAAACCAGCTTTGGTGCTGGTCTTCAGCTCAATGCATTTTCTCCAAATTTTACTTTACTGATAGTGAAAGACTAAGATATACCGACCTTTGTTGCTTTCTGGCACTAAATAAAAGCTATGCCGCTGAATCAAACCAACCTTTTCAAAGACCTTTGCTATATTAGCTGTTAAATTATGTGATGAAAATGCGCCTTAAGTGTTAACATGGCTGGGAGAAAACGACGAGATAACTTTCCGGACAACCTAATATCAACAGATAATGGCCCATGGCTTTTCATTTTATAATTAATTGCATGCATATTTGCGATTTGTCCGTCTGTCCGTCCGTAACGTTCAAGTTAAATTTATTTACTTCTTAATAATTTACAACCTTGTAGCAAGCGATGACAGAATTTATGGTACAAATAATATATTTGTCTGGGCCACATAACATAGTGCTTACTAATTAGCCGTTTACTCATTTGGCAACAATATTACATAGTATTCGACTTGCACTACGTTACTTTTATGCGAAAATGGCAAACATCATATTTCCATTCCATTTTACAAAAAAAAGAAATTGTAAATAGAAAAAAAATCATTTTTAGCGAAATTTTACATAAGACGGACAGTAGCTTCTTTTACCTTAAAACCATTCATTATCCGACGTTGTTGGCACAAAAGAAATGCATTTAAAATGCATTTTCTTATTTACAGTTTCTTTGTCTACAACTTAGAAATTCTGCCTAGAAGGACATACTTAATCTCAGATTATTTCTTATCAATCAGGTCAGCTTAACTCCAAATGTCAATTAAATCGGATGAGAAGAAATCGTTTCCGAGAACCAAAAAACCATGTAAAAAGCAGCATGAAAATGTGATTTGTGTTAAAGGTTTATTTACCTGGGAAGTGCTGGAAAATACTATGAAAAGATAGTTTTAAACATACATACATATACAACGTGTACGATATCAAGGATATTAAAATTTTTTTCTTCCTTTCTTGTTTTCGTTTAGCTCGCGTACATTATCTCTTTTATTTTTATCATCCCTTCAAGCAGAATAATGAGAAGAGGTTTACAATAACGAGAGGAGGTGTGACTTAAAAAGGAAGTTCGTGTTGTCGCTTCGTTATTACTAACAAAAGTAACGAAGTAATATTTCGTTCGTAAAGCGATATTTTTAGGATTTTCTTGGACCTTAGTACAAGGCAGTAATTTGTAAGCCAAAGTACGCCAGTTGAAAATGTTATATATAACAACTTTATCTTATTTACAGGTGGTTCGTTTGGAAATCGTGGACCGACGCAACTGACTAAATCGAGCTGGACTCTAAATTGTGTCTCAATCGGATAAGTAGAGCTTTGGGTTATGATATAAGAAAAAAGGGAATAAATGATCAAATTTACAATTAATTGTAAGCTGAGCCGGTGAGTCGATTTAACTGTTTTTTTGAATCTATATTTTGCCTTTAAAGACAAAGACAGCTTTGCGTTTGTAAAAACAAAAGCATCGAATAGTTGGAACAAAATTCGTCTTAAAGTGAAGATATTTCTTTTACCTGATATTTAAGATGTTCTCGAGGCACATCTCTCATTCATTTATTATTATCATGTTTGTCCATCTTTCAATTTTATTATTTCGCTTTTAATGTACTACGCTTAGCGCTTTTTCTTTTGAAACGTCTGCGACTGGTTAATGACCTGTTAAGTTGATTAGACTATAATACGTTTGGGATTAGCATTAAAACTGTGTGTGGATTTTATTTCAAATCTTTCGAAAAGTAAAAGATTAATTTAACCGATAAATCTTTGTTAAATTCGAACAAAAATTTCGAGATCAGTGATACTTAAAATATGATATGATTAGGTGTCCGTCGTGCTACAAATTTCGTCTTAACTGCTGTCAAGGTTTTTCCATCCAAATTTCTTCTACTTCTTCAAATTGTTTTGAAGTCTTTACAAGCGCATCGTTAAAACCTATGATTTGTAAAAGAAAAAAAACGTAAATCAAATGTATTAACGTAATGATGAGCTCAAAGCAGAGAAAGATTGACTACCGCTGCTCTACATCCTTTGCTTTTTGTATGGGAAGATAAATCTACTATTTGCACACAGTTAACCATAACTGACTAATTTGTTTTTGTAGTTTGACACCTGAATTATTTAGTTATCATCTACGCGCATATGAGTAACAATTTCGGTATAAATAACATTTTTTTGTTTTTTGTTCTTTTAGAGATTTCTTTGTTTTATTTTTGTTTTTTTGCATTTATCCTCAGGTAATGTTTTCGTTAAAGAAACGTGCTCTTAATGAATTTTGCATTTTGTTTAAATTAATTTTCTTAGTTCTTTTTTGTTTTATACTCGTACTTACTTGTATTTTGATTTTTTTTTTTCTTTTGTTTTTTTTAATTACTCTTTGTAAATAACATTTTTTATTTTAGCCAACATGCGATTTTTTATTTACACTTAAGTGATTTATTATTTTACTCATTTACTTGTTTCACAGCTTCACAGATTCTTCTTCTTATTCCATTTGTTAAAGTGAGTGGTTTTCAAAAATTGCTCGTACCGAGCGTTGAGCAATAGAATCAACTAAAATATTTCTTATCTCTTTGAGAGGATTAGTTATGAAATAGTTAATAATTGATGCACTTATCGAAGGCTTGTACCGTGAAGATTTAATGACGTGTGTCAATAATGCTCCCTATTCGAGCACAAATTTCTATTCTAGACAGCGCTCACGGTAAGGTTATATTAAGTTTGTATGGATGTTTGCCACACTTTCACGAGGGCTTTTATTAAACTGATCGGTTCGGAATCATCATTTTCCTGGAGTTTGATGGCCTTCTTGTTTCATCTTTTTCTCTACTCATTCGACTCCATAAAAAGATAGGACTGCTTATCTTTTTCGAGCTATCCATGCCTGCCGTAAGAGTGCGTTTGTCGTTTGTATTTTTCGGTATTCGTACAAAAGCACGAAGAAAGCCGATGGCGCAGTGAACTTCTTATAAATTTTCTCCTGTCCATGGCGTTTTGTTTCCCTTGTGTTCAAGGGAGTAAAGTAGTTTGAAGACTTCCATGGCAGAAAACTATATGGGGGGAAAACAAAACAAGGAATCAATGCCCCACGCACGAAACAGTTGCCCAGATTATCGATAGTAAACATGAAAATCCTTTGCTGATGACTAAGCAGTTCTTCAACTGAAGAAGAACTTTAAGGCAAGTAGTTACATTTATAGCGGGCATCACAAAGTTGACTATGATTCTCCGAAAGTTCGCACAGTTTCGCCCGCTATTTTATAACATACAGGAGATATTTGTAACTTGATAAAAGTAATTACAAGTTCAAAGTGAAAAGAATCTTTATCGGCTGATTGGCACGCCCTTAATTACCAAAATGCTTTGGAAATTGAATGAATTGAATTTATGAGGGCCCGTATTCAAAATTCGCCGAAGCTTGTTTATGAAACTGTGCTTGAAACTTCGTTTCAATAACTTCTCCCA
This sequence comes from Glossina pallidipes, assembly GCA_000688715.1. Taxonomy (NCBI): domain Eukaryota; kingdom Metazoa; phylum Arthropoda; class Insecta; order Diptera; family Glossinidae; genus Glossina; species Glossina pallidipes. The sequence continues at coordinate 103,300 of KK499966.1, forward strand.
AACTAGCGAGGAAGGCACACACTTAACATTTCAGCGTGGAAGAGAAACACAACAAATTTTATTTTTATAAAATTTTAAAATATTTCATCCTTCGTATTGATCTATAGTACGCTTACATGTCGGGTTGCTTTAGCCTTGAAAATAAACTTGATATGCCCCACGCATAAGATGCAATTTGCCTAAAACTAAATGAGTCAGACGTAATAATTTAAAAATTTATTTTAAAAAAATTCTTCGATAAAAACTAGTTTAGACTTAGTTACAGTCGCCTTAAAATTAAATTTAATATGTAGTTCTTTTTTTGTTTTATTATGACATTAAAAACTATACTACATGAGGTGCACCAATCAATAATGTAGGCTTTGCAACGTAACGAACGGCAGTTATTTCAGAAATGTGAACAATGCTTGATTCAAACGGCACTAATTCGACATTTTATGAATCTTCCACGCAATCTGTGAATGTTGTCTAAATTTAATTTTCTATCTTTTAGGTCAAATCGTTCGGACATTTATTATTCTTTCTTTGGCGAAACTCATTCTTTTTCTTCTTAACAGGTTTATGTCGAGCCAGATGGTATAATAATACACCTAATTCTCTTTTTACACGATATATACGTTCCCAAAAAATACGTGTAAAAACAAATTCGTGGAAAAAGAGAATTAGGTGTAAACAATATTAAAAAGTTCTTGTTAGAGTTCACTTAATTTATTACGTGCTTACACATTTTAATTCATTAAATTTTAGAAAAAAATTTTAGAAAAAATAATTTCTACTTTGGAAAAGCAAATTCGTGTAATATTAAAAATCGTGTTAAAACAAAATAATTCGTGTAAAAAAAGAAATTTGTTTCTTTTGAACTCGTGTTAAATAAATTCGTGTAAAAAAAATCGTGTAAAAAAAATAATTGGGTGTATATCTGTTTCGCAAGCTTCTAATTCGTTCACGATATCTACCTTTTGCTCTTTCGCAGATTTAATACGGCATCTATTGTAATGGTTTTAAGGTCGAAACGTAGCTTAAATTGATTATCTGTTGCTGGTTGCGTCATAATTAATTTCCTTTTACGGTCTCCTCTCGTATACCAGAGCGCTCTCATCGAATTGTGAAAATACGGAATCCTTCTTTCGAAAAATATACCTGAAATTCAAGTGAATAATAAAAAGTGATTTGCCCAAAGCACAGTCAGTCCATCGTTAGTTACACATTTAGGCATATCACACCTTTTACCATCCTTTTACTCGTCCTTTTACCACAATCTATTCATTGAGACCTTTCTTTCCTATCTCAAATCAAAACGCTGCTCATCAAATCCGTGGTCTATAGATGCGAACAAGTGCTAATCAGAAGAAGGCAAGACTCCAAGTTCAGTGTTTCTAACGCGTCGTGGATCAGCTTTGCCGTATGTGATGGACCATTGTGATGTTAAAAAGTGACCTTGTGTCGCCTCTTTTTCTAGACGACGGGTTAGATCGATTAATTGTTCTTGGTAGCGTTTGGTATGAACCGTTTCACCGTTTCTTTAACACCTCATAATAGACTACACCCAGTCGATGTGTATAGTCACCTTTATCGCTAATATAAATGATTCACTTAGTCTGTATGTGGGGATGGAATATCGTTGCGCGTCGGTTGCTTATCATGTTTAACGCTTCAGTGGCCCAAGCCTCGACATTTTTATCGATAAAAAATATTCGGTATTTGTAAGTTGCTTGTAAAAAGATATATGAACAGAACATATTGGCGGATGACAAAGGCAAAGGCAGTCGAGTTAAGAGAGTTGAAGCGTAATATTCAAACTGACAAGAGCGGAAGAAAAATTGTGTATATAGGTTTCTGTAAATATAGAATTTGTTTCAGTTGGCTAAGACAGTTCTCCTTCTGCTGGTACCGAATTTAGCGTAATGCAGAGCTTCATTTTTTGGGCCCTTTACTGTTTAATCTATTCGTAAATGAGTTTTCGGACTTCATAGGCGACGATTGTAAATTATTTGCCTACGTAGATGATATTTGTGTACTTTATAGCTGCAATCGTAATGCAATCGTAATGGGATTAATCAATTCCTAGCAACTATTGGTTGTTCGATGACTGAGAATATCAGCTCAAGCTTTATATCAGCTCAAGCAAGGCTAAGACCACACTTTTGAGCTCTCTCCGGGCCGATATCTCCATGTTGGGTATTAGAAGAAACCCCTTGATTGGATAGAAGGTATGTCGTGTCTCAGGATAATGCAGGATCGTAAGCTCAACTTTCATGTGCGCTTGGACAGCATTTCTGCAAAAATATGTCTTACGCCACGGAAATTATACAAACTAAACCTTCTCTTGCCAGTTCAATTTAAAAATACCATTGCCCATACTCTTCTTAGATCGCAGACTAAGTATTGTACTAAAATGTTCCCGTGTCCCGGGTTGACCGTCGCGTCACTTCGGTAGATTTAAACTGATTGTTAGCCGCGTTACCCGTTTTAGCTCTAATGTAAGAGTCAGAAGCCATGCTTGTTCTTTCGGTCATACTTTTTTGAAATTCTCTTTCTATGGAAGGATTATAATTTTTTAGGTCGAGTGCGAACCCTTTTGCATTAATAACCCGCATATCTAACTTTTTGGATGAATGTTCATTTATTGTCTGTTAAGCTTGATACTAGAATGCGCTGCCTTTGACTTTGCGATCTTTTGGTGGCTGCTAAAATGTTTTTAAAAGAAAAGTACCTTCAATATCGAACACACGGATTCGTCTGAAAAGGACAGTTGACGATTACAATGGTTAATGACGAATGGCTGGGGTAACATTGAATAGTTTAGTTCTTTCTATACACAAGATAAGTACTAATATAATTATGTATATCGATCGGCCTATAGCTTCATAGTCGCTAATGAATTTAAATAAAATAATCGGTTTCCTACGAATTGCAAATGAAATCTATGTTACCCTAAAATACACAATTAAGTGGTACGAACTTAATGTTGAAAAAAGTCTGATAAATACACAAACAGCCACAAACAGCATTTAAGGTAATAAGGCAGTAAGAGTTTTTGGACCTCTCTAGGGAAATCCTTATAAGTAGAATTTAGTGGCAACATGGCAAAGTTCCGATAATATTGCTCGACATTTCGCCGTTTGCTAAACCAAACGCTTGCATAGGAGTTCCTGCTCCACTATTCGGCTGTAAAGAGAAAAAAACTGAATTATTAATTAGTACACCGGAGAATGTTTGTCGCTCGTGGTCACACTATACTTACTGATATTTTACAATGTATGCTCTCGTAAAACTTACTCATTTTGATAGCAATATTTATTTATCTTTGTATTGCATAGCGTTCTACTGCTTGTTATTCTTGTAAGACAAAGCAGCAGCATTTCCACTGGCATATTAAGCATGATTTGAACGATTTTAGGACAGATACTTAAAGGTGAGAACAGGAATTTGCAGATAGGATAACTGCTTTAACGCAAAAAATATACGTTCGTGTAAAGAATCTTGTTGTTTACACATAAATCTTAATTAACTAATGTCTTTGTATATTAAAAACAAAAAAAAAAAAAAAAAAAGAAGGAGAAAAATGCTTGTAAAAAAAAGCATATTTTTTGGTTCCTTTCCTTATTATTATTATTTTTTTTTTTTTTTACCATCACCGTGTTACATGAATGGAAGGAAGACATACCCTGAGTGATTTAAATTAAAAAAAAAAAAACTTATTCTTTTCCTCAATAAATACAAATTAGTAATAAAAAGTTTTTCATCGGAAGTAGATCCGAGCTTATATGTAGTCCGCCGTCTACTAATACCGCCGTGCTTTCTTCGACTTAGCATTGTTCAAGCAGGAATATGTGTTATTGTATGTGACTAATACAGTATATCATATCCACAGCATAACATTTACGAGCACAACTAATGCAACATACTTGAACACTTGCACACTTATGCACACTACGTTCTCAGCAAGTTAATTTTAACCGATAGTTTCCAAAGTTTACAAACAAACTAACTTTAACTAACACTTAATTCTAACATTTAATCGAACTCTTAATTAGAAGTTAAATTATTTTCCTTTCATCAATCGTGATTAAATTTTTATACCGATAGACGAAAGGTGGATGAGATCTTGTCAAAATATTTTGCGACATCAAGAAGATGCAGAGACCAGACAAAGTATATGTATATATGATTGATGAGCGTCAAAAGCTGAATCGATCTGAGCATGTGCGTCCATGCCGTATAATGAATATTTTGTAAAATGTCTATTGTAAGTCTATTGCAGCAAAAATGAAGCTTTCGGCTTCAAATTCGACAAAAACATTGGAAGTTCTTGCCCGCGGATAGGTATATATAGTGGGCTGAATCAGTCGAAGCATATGCCTATAGTGCGACGTAAATTGAGAATAGCTTTATATTCAAAAGAAAAAAAAAGTTTGGTTGGTTGCTTGTAACTCACAATACACAAAATTTGAAAATGAAAATAGAGAATATCGGCCACGCCCATTATATTGAAAATTTTTTGAATGTCAAAACTTTTATAATGCTCCGTTCAAAAACCCTACAAAATCTATGTACTATCGATCAGTTGCAAATTCAGAATTCACCCAAGCATGTCTCTCTGTTCGTTCCGTTTTGCCAATCGGTGTAATAGTGGCGGTAAAAAAATTGAAGACAATTAAAAAATGGCAAAAATCGGTCAAACGATGCGCCTACAGTGCAATATAATCTGAGAAAGGCTCTGATTTCTTGGTTTTTTTGCTCATTTCTCCGTAAGTACATTAGACATGCGATGCTAATTTTCACATTTATTCTGCAAAAACGGAAATAACTAGTTACTCCGATCCAATGTTGCAAAGAATGGAATTTTCTTTTTTTTTTAATTTTACCCTGCTCCAGAATAAAAGTGGTGGGCATATAAGACTTCGTCACAGTCGAATATAAATTTCTTCCATGTTATTATTTCGTTTTATTATATAATTAACTGTGAGTTAGAGTACAATTGATTATATTAAACTAGATGCCTTGTTAAGTAAAAATCAAATGTAATTGATTTTGAAAACATGCCCTCAGTACAACAAAGGTACAGACTAACACAAAATCGAAATAACCTAACGAAGAAATACCACTCTGAGAGATAAAACATAAATTTTCGTCATATTTGTTAGACAAATCTATGAGAACGACTTAGCTCATTTCTCAGCTTAACCTTAAGAAGCTGAAAAGACTTTAGATTAGACCCCAAGAAGGTATTAATAGCCCTGGCTGAGTTAGTTCTGCCATCTTTATTTACGAAGGATATATTATTGATGCAAAGCGATTAAAGTGTATTTGTATACCTTTTTAAGCGCTTATGCATGACATACGTCGTCGATTGAAGTTTCCTGTTCGATTTTTATAATAGTAGGCCGAAGTGGTACCTCGTACTGCGGCAGGCTCTTTTAGACCGAAAGTATATTAATTTTATTGACTTACATAGGGATTGACAATCGCTTATATAGTGCACGCGCATAACTAACCTGTGGCAGAAGGGGGATAGAGAAGTTGGATTTAAGCAATCAATTCATTTAATCATCATTTTATCAGGACAGAGCAAACGATTGTGTGCGTCAATTTTATCCACGTTCAGCTTCAGAAATGGTTCGGTGACGTGTTTGCTACAGTGGCCATGTCCTCTTAATCGTGCGATCGTTCCTGTCAGGTCTAGCGAAAGAGATCTTATTCGCTCATTGTTTTCTTTTTTCTTCTCATAATATGAGACAATGTGAGTAAATTTATTATTTTGAAATTCAACCGACGCTATTCTCTTTCAAAATATGATTATTGTTTATTTAGTTTCCGAGATATTAATGGAAACCTGATGTTCTTTAATATGTATTCATAGCTTGTGAAATCCTCTATTCACAGTTATTTGACAAGGCGAGCAGAACTTCTTAACTGGTTTCGATTTTCTCTAATAAGAGACTTTAAGCCTATTTCCAACATTGTTGCTTGTACTTAAAACAATTTGCCTATAGAGGAATACAAAAAAAGGCTAAATTTAAATGTGTTCTACTTTTTGTCCGGTTTTTTGAGGCCTTGGAAATCTGCACTTTTTCTTAAGCATATAGGTGTAGATGTTTAATGTATGTGTATATATATGTGAACGTCTCCCATTTTTACTCTCTTTTCTTTTTGTTTTAGCGAGAATTTGCGCTAAATCCATTATATATATATATATGCGTGTGTGTGTATAGAAGATGTGTGGAAGCTGGAGCATTTGTTGTGTTTCAAGGTAATCAGCTTCATTTATCAATGTTAGACTTTAAAGTCTTGTTTTAGATTCTCTTTTTGGCATCTGCTGTTTATTTAAGCCCTATGGCGAATTTTTGCACATAATTTTTTTTTTTGGTTTTTCTAGGTCTTCCTGTTAAACTCTTGTTTCTTTATAGCATTTAATAACTGACAAGAAAAGTTTTAGCTAAAGTTTTGTTGATGATGTTTTTCTGGTCATTAATTGTCTAAGAAAAATCTCATTTTATCAAATGAAGTTTAAAGAAATACCCGCCCCCTTATGAAAATGATTAATATTTTCTAGAAAATTTTAATATATTTTTTTTTTTTTTTTACCAAACAATTTTACTATTTTTTCAAATAGCTTCAAGAATATTTTTTAGCTCTTTAAACGTTCTTCTTCTTCTATAATTACGAAATTAACTAAACATAAATAATATCTCTATAAATACGTTTGAAAAATTTTATGACTTCAAAATTAAACGGCTTTTGACCTTTTAACACCAATGCATAGAGGAAAAAGAAAGGAAAATAGAGAGAAAAAAGAAGTATCATGAAAGCGAGTGTCATTCTGTGGTGAATTTTTCTTTTGAACAAAAAAAAAAAAAAAAAAAAAGGTAAAAAGACAACTAATTCACTAAGAAAAAAAATAAGTAAACATTTATTGGTGTCCAATGACCTCTAGGGTTAATTCATTTTCCTCACAATTTCAATCAAATCAGCTGAAAACTTGACCAAAAATCTGTGGAGAGCGGAAAAGAGACAAAAAAAGGCCGCAGACTTTTGTTTCTATACTTATCTTATACGTATGCTTACTTTTTCCTTGCTTTCGTAACATTCACGTATACGCACCGGAACACATTTTCGTTAGGTCGAACTTTTAGTCTGTGTGCACTCTTTTTGCACGACTCTATAGCAGAACTTTAATTTTTTTAACGTCGTTTAACTCAATCGAGAATCCAGAGATACTCAATGCTTAAGTATAGAAAATAGTCAATAACTAATGATATTACTGCTAATATTATCCTTTAGTCCATAGTATTACTTGCGCTTCTTGGATTCCTCTGTTCCGAAGTATAGCATGTATGCGAAAAAAATTGGCTACATTTCAAAATGTAAAATACTTACTAGATTTTTATAATTTGTCTCGGATTAGTTAATCGTTAGCTAGATGTTGAGGTTATGTGCAATTCCCGACGTTGTTAGAAGATAATCGGGGCTGATTGATAATCGCATTGATTTGAATCAAGATCATCGTTAATTATCGGCCGACTAGAGAGTGTAAAATATTAGAAGCCCAAATGTTGACAATGACAATGCGCAATGTTGACAATGACATGTTTCAACTTACTTTCATTGACAGTATGCACGCACGAGTATTTTTCTATTGTTGGTTTTTTATGGTTGTGTACTGAAAATTTGTACTTTGTCTTTGTCTGCTTAGCATATTACTTAGGTTTGTATACGGCGCGGATCTGTATAGATTCTCTATGAAAAGGTGACCACCAATGTCAATCAACTTGCACTTATTGCGTACTCCACGATACTCCATATGAATGAAAAATTCATATGGTGCGAAAACGAAATGCGAACGAAGTAATACATAGGCGCAGGAACAAATCGATTGAAATTTTTATTTACCAGTCGCGTATAGGCGTATCTAAAACGGCCTCCACCGAATTCCCATTTGAATGAAAAATTATATAAATAGCAAAGATAGTCGAAACAACTCCATTTACATAATGAATTGCGTATTTTGGCGACAGAGGAAAAACTCATGATGTAATCCCAAGGGGGGGGGGGGGGGTAAAAGGAGGAATACCAAGCCCTGTTATAAATAGATCTTAAATTAAGTTATCATTACCATCAAATATTTATTGACCTATCGCAGGTACCGCTGCAGCCATACATACGTTTTTAGATAATAATGTTAACCATCTCGAGGTGGATATGATTAGATTCTTGCTCCTTTCTGTTTAACGCGAAAATTACAATTAATGTAAACCATCAAATAATTTGTAATAAATTGTTTAAACCTCTTTTAATGCATGGACGTATGAATAGGTATTGTAATAGACTGTTTGTATAATAAATGGGGCAAGAATGTCGATAGATTTTTTTCCTCATTTTTTTTTTTATATTTTCCTTCCATTTAAAATGAATTTTAACAGGTGTTTGCATAAAGTTTCGCCAGCGACATATATATAGTGGTGAAAATGGTAAAGTAATGCTAAGTACAATGTACATAACGGTTAAATTCGATGATTTTGACCTTTCTCTACATAAAATAACAATTTTCCATTTAGCATTATTGAGTTGTTCAGTGTATACAGACGCTGATCATGGACCGCTCAAAATCGCATTTTCGACTTTCATTCATTTCATTTGCTTCCGTTGCTTGCCAACCAAAGAAAAAGAAGAGTTTTTTGTGGTTCTACTACGATAATCCCAAGCGCAAAAAGTCATGGATTAGCCCAAGGGAGCCAACCACATTGACATCGAAGCGGAATATTCATGGCCATAAAATTTCACTGTGCATATCGTGGGTTCGACGAGACATAGTCAACGATGACACCACAAAAGCTGAGTGTAATTTTTACTGCAGATGTCTGCCGACGTCAACTGACTAAATTAAACGAGGTGTTGTTGCAAAAGAGATCAGCAATAGTCTCTTGCACGGCAACGCGCGGCGACACCTTGCAAAAGTTCGCAACGATACACTATTGCAGTTCGAATAGTAAGTTTTGTTACGCGCCAGACGTAGCGTCCTCTGAAGACCACTTGTTCAGATCGATGCAGCATGGCATGGCTGACACGCAGCTTCGCAAAATTGAAGAATTACGAAAATGGGGTCGATGATTGGATCGCTACCAAACCAATATCTCTCTTGCGCCAAGCCATCCCGATGTTGCCAGAAACATTGACAAAAGTTATGGTCGGAAATATTTTGGTTCACACATACTTTATCATGATAGATTCTCTCAATAGATGCCTTTTTCAATTGAAAATATGGCCAAAATTTATGCAAGCATCGAATGTTTGAGTACATAATGGTCCTTATTGTCAATGATCATTTACAGATTTTTCTGGTTAAACCATTAGGCCGCGTTTGCAGAATTTTGGCAATTGCTGGGCGATAAACTCACGCTAGTGAGTGAGTGCAGAGTTGTTTTGAAATCAGCTTTATATCATTAGAAGGATTCAATGGAGAGCAAAACGAGTAGCAGTCGGACGGACAAAATCTGGACAATAAAATAACTGAGCTGTGTGATTATTACAGATCTGCTTTGAAATCAGCTTCATAGCATAAGAAGGGTGTAGCCGAGTGCGCAACAAGTGACAGTTGGACGGGGCAAAATCCCGACTATACGGTGGATGTATCAAGACTTCCTAGCCAAGGTCTCTTCCATTTTTTTGTTTTCATGTATTTATTAAGAAAATATGCTTTCTTCAGAGAGTTATGACAATCGTTTACTAAAAACAACAAGAAAGTCAAGCAAGTGAACGGTATTAAGACATCCGACTTAAGCTAAGCATGATTTTTTTGTTTAATGCCACATAAACTATACATACAGTTAGCAATGTTAGGCGGCTCTTTTTTTGTTTTCATTGTTGTTGCTCGTTAAAGTAGTTATTTTGAATGAATAGCTTTACTTTTTTCCTTTTTGCAACCACAGAAGCAGCACACAGACAGACAGACACGTTTGCTTAGTTGTGGAAATTTTCTATTATGGTTGCATGTGTAGGCGTTTCGAAAATAACCACCACAACTTGGGTTAAAGCGGTTTATTGAATTTAATTCTTCACTTTTTATATACACATGTGTTACAAAATTTTCGCTTCAGCATATCTAACGTGCTTGTCATTGAGTTCAATTTGCATTTTAAGTGAAAATATATATTTATATAGAAATTATTTAAAAACAGATTTTTAATTAAATTTTATTCAAATTGAATTTAAAATATTATAATAAATAATACATTACGTAAATTAAAAAAAAAAGAAAAAAAAAATTTAACAACTTCCGGACCTTGAAATTGACCGAATTTAATCAAAACTGGAAAAAGAAAATAAAATAAGTAAGAAAATTAAAATCGGTCGAAAAAAAGTAAAAGAACCATATTTTCATGTTCTATACTAGGGACCTGGCGCGTCTTATTTTTTTCGATTTTTAAAATAAAAGTTTTTGTCGCATAGGCATGTGGGCGTTGTAGGCGTGTCCTTTGAAAGAGATTAAGGCGATATCTTCATTTTCGCTAATGTGAGAATATTTACCACAAATACTACACGGTTGCGCAGAAAGACAAATAGATAGACGAACAGACGGACATGTTTAGGTGCATTCAAAATTTGAAACTGGCCGAGAGTTCATATACTTTATGGGAGTTTGCAAGCGCGTTTCTGCGCCTTATAAAAGTATTGAAAAAAAATTAAATTTTGATACCTTATAGTACTGGGTAGACGTGGTCAACTTTTTTTCATTTTTGTACAGTTGCTCCAGCATTGCCCATAGAATATGCGTTCACATTTTTGTACATTTGTCTGCTATAGTTTACGAATAAAGAACGAAAGACTAATATTTTATTCCTTTTTAAAACAAAGGTATTCTCAGTTTACGTGGTGTTGTGGGCGTCTCCTTCGACGGATCTGGGCTATTTGCAATACTAAACTGAGTACAAGAACTTACAATGTTTCTGCAAAATTTGAAATCGATAGCTTTTTTATACATAATATGGATGGACAGAAACACAGACGGACAAACGGACATGCTTAAATCGATTTACACATTGCTGATGTTTGTCGACTTTTTGATCGAAAACTCGTTGCCTAAAATATAATTATCCGCTTAACCCTTCTGGGAAGATGATTTCGATTCGATTTGATCTCTTCAATCGAATCGAATCAAAAAATGTACTTTTTTTTGGATGAAAGTAAGTAAGCGCATCTCACCATCTAGGGAAGATATTAGGATAACACCTAACACTTAACGTAGACATTAGTTTATAAATTTTTTTTTAAATTTATTTTTTATGAAAAAATAAAAGAAAAAGAAAAGTAACATTTATGGATAAGTCCGCCCGATTCAAATGGAAAAGGTTTACAACATTTGTTTTGATAGCAGTATTATTTTATTTGTAGCATTTCGTGAACGAAATGGTCTTTGCATGTCACTTGCGTTTTCCTGCGAAATTCTTAAAATTAAGACCAAGTACTTCAGCGTAGAAATGGCGTAGAATGGTTTTACTCTTATGTTGGCATACATTAATAGTTAATTTTGATAAGATCGGAACAAGATGACTAATGATGAAAATTCTCCATACCTACTTTTTACACCTGGCATATATATGAGTTGATAAAATTCTTATGGAATGAAACTGCGGCCACCGCCAAAGCAAGTTAAGTTTTCCAGCAAACATATTCGTTCGTACGCCTTTCTGAGTATTCTAAAGTTGCTTTGTCGGATTTGTACAAAATGATCGGGCGGATAATTAAGGTCTTTCCAATTATACCTAATTCTCTTTTTACACGAATTTTTTTACACGTATTTTTTGGGAACGTATCTATCGTGTAAAAAGGAATTAGATGTATGTAGAATGAATAGTATTTACTATATGTCTATATAATGATTTTGCGAAAGGAGGAACTGTTCACTCCAAGTTTTCAATATAAGTTTTCGTATAAAGTTTGCTTTCATTTAGTTAATTTATTTATTTATAAACTAAAAACGAAATGATTGCTTGCTTAGTCTTAAACGTTTTTTTTTTTTTTTTTTTTTTTATTAATATTTCCTAAGAATTCTTTGCGGATTAATTCAAAAGCACTTGTTTTGATGTTGTTTTGTTTTTTTTCACTCTTCTATTAATTTATTTATTTTTTATGCCAACGTGCTTGCGAACATATAAAGTAAGAAGCATACATTTCCTTGCACAATTTTTTTCTTTTTGCCTGTTTTCTGCTCTAACTAAGCTTTCGGTGCGGCCACACACATATTGATGTTGTATGCTAACCGTTGTTGGGCTGTTGTGTTGTTTATGTTGGTCAAACTTCAGATAGATATACGAGATCATTGATCTTATCTTACCAGGCATCAAAGTTATTTGTTCTTATAGTTTGTTATCGCATGCATGCGCACCCACACACACACACACACACATACAACACATATACATACAATACACACACACAATCGCGAGTGATAGCATAGATTGACTTTGTGCAATCATTTATTATCCAGTAACGAGAAATTCTCTATATATAGTTTACGTATAATAGAATGGTAACGATCTGTTTCTTCGTTTGTTTATTTATTTCATTAGGATCTTTTAACTGTATCTTTTCATATTTTGATAATGATGATGATGTTTGTTTAAAAGTTTTTTGTTTGTTTCTTCTTCACAACTTGGTTAAGAGAGTCTTTAATTATTTACACTTTCTCTTCAATCATATGATATAGCGGCAGACAGACAAATAGACGAACCAGCAGACAAAGTTGCTGTTGTTTATATAAAGTATATATATATATATATATATATATATATATATATGTGTGTGTGTGTGTGTGTGCAAACTAAAGTCAATACGTCAGTTAGTCGGTTTGCTCGCAGTTGAAAAGTGTTAGTAGTAAACATTAAGTTTTTCTTTTTTTTTCTTTTTCTTCTTTTTTTTCTTTTTCTTCTTTTTGGTGTGGCAAAGTTTTCTTTTTCTGTTATTTTTGGCAAGTAATCGTTACCCAAACATATGTTTGATTTTGAATGGCTCAAAATGATTATGTGCGAGCGCGAGCATGTATACGTATATAAATGTGTGTGTGTTAGTGTTGGTGAGCAGTGAAAATTTACGGTAGTTGTGTAGTTTATTGATTTTCATTTTCGATTGTTAAGATGGTCTTGTGCTGTGTTTTGTCGTTGTCGTTGTACAAATTTGCTCCCGCCTATTGCTATTTTATGCGCTTGATGATGACGGACACAATAGTGATCATGTCGTAGATGGTGATGCTTGTATTGGTGTTAGTGTTGGTCAACGATGTTGCCTTTTTTTTTTTATTAATAGTAGGCATTTAGATATATTCAGATGTAACTATAACGATACTTTTATTGTTGTTGCTTTTTTGCTGGCTTGGGAGGTCCGCAATGTAACCATGGCAGCAGCAGCAGCAGCAGTAGCAGCAGCAGCAGCACAAGTAAACCGTAAGATTTCTTTAAACTTTGGGTGTTAGTGTCGTGCACCTGCAAAAGCTCGCTTCGAAAGTGAATGACAGCAAAAGTATATAACATTTCTTACATATTTAATTTGGTCAGTCGCTGCACAAAAGCCAAAATATAAAAAAAAAAAAAAAATGAAGAGAAAATGAGGAAAAAATGCATGAAATAAAAGAAAACACTTAACAAATCTAGTTGCTATATAGCTTTAAAGCCTATATTTTTGCAAGTGGCGTTTCGTGTAGTCGGTGGCTCTGTTGTAACTTGAGTTTTCGCACATTATAATTAAAATTGATTTTCAATTATATGGACATTCGTGCATGTGCCACATAAACCCCTCAAACTGACACGCCATATGATCCCCATACCAAGTAAATACTTACTTTAGACGGTGTCGGCAATGTGCTGGCTTGGGTTACAAGTCACAACTACTGCACGTTTTTTCTTGCTTTTCTTTTCCTTTCTTGCCAACACCAATTTTCAGCACACGTTTCGATTTTACAGCAAAACGTTTTTATGCTCTGTACAATTTAACCTAGAGGGGCTAGTTAGTTGATTTGCCATAAACATAATTATTTGTCTAAAAAGTATTGATGCTATTCAATATACCATTCAATCCTACCATTATAAGATTTTTAAACAAAAGCTGTAACACTCGATCCCCATCGGCTTTCCTTTGGAAGCTAATATAACAAGATTTTTCATCAAAAACTTTAACACTCGATCCTGATCGGCTTTCCTTTCGAAGCTGATATAATAAGACACATCCATCTAGGTAGGTAAAGGCCGCCATAGAGACTTCTAGGCTGGGCTCTTTTGCGTTGTAGACAGTCTCTCCGTTGGCAATTTCTGACTCCGTTTTTCGAAAAGTTACTTAGTGAGTATCTTATTAAGTTAAAGTAGTGGTGAGTCCTTTTATATGAAATTTGTTCGAAACCATTGCGTGTTATTCAGTAAAAGCTCACATATACAAATTCGATTAAGTAACTGTTTCTCGCTCAGAATTTTGTATCCAGCTTAAGCCAATTAGTTTATAATAGCAACACTCTTTGTTTTACAGGATTCTTGGAAAAGTTCTGGCGATTTTTTATCCGGCATTGATCTACGACCAATTCTCTGCCATCATTTCTGCTAAAAGCATAAATCAGCATAAAAAGCATTATTTTCTTCAAGGGTCGAAGGAACCTAAGCTAAGGCTTTCATCGAAATAGATTTTCACAAGAGAAAAGATCGAAGAGCAGTTTTTCTTGCTTATCTTTCAATTGCATTATTTTGAGATTGAATAAAGCATTGAGCCTTGGGAGCTATAAGTTTCAGATGCCATCTGCTTTGTGTCGTAGGTAATAGGCTCAATATTTTGTAGACTATTTAATATATATAACAACACATATCTATTTAAATATGAGCCAACAGGGTATGTTACATACTTTTCCATTGCATATAGATATATACATATATATACATATGTATATATATTCATTTTTTTTTTTTTTTTGTATATTGACTTGAAAGAAGCCTTTTGGGTGTTCATTTGAATTTTGATTGTTTGGGCCGAAGTTGTTATGTTTTTATTATTATTTTTATTTTTTATCTACTTTTTTTGTCTTTGTTTCCGCCTTTACTGTTAATAAGTAAACTGAAATTTTGCTTACTAACCGAGTAAAAGTAGGTTGCTGAAAGAAAAAGTTCAATTCAGTTCTGTTTTACTTTGGTTTGAGTTACAAAATCCATAAGTAATTAAAATATATATAATCTGTTGTTGTTATTATTATTATTGTTGTTGTTGTTGTTGTTGTTGCTGCTCCTGCTGCTGCTTTGGATTAATTTTCCAATTTGTTTTACGAGACTTTTGTTATGATATTTATCTTTTACACTTTATCACATTTTATTGTTAGCTGCATTCTGCGTTCGCCTTCACTAATCGAGTCGGTTCATCTCTTCAAAAGTATATAAGTGAACACGTTTACGGTTTAGCAACATTGTTGCTTTATTAGATTACATTCGGCGGCATATGAGTGTGGCTTTAACTGAAGCATTTTTTTTTTTTTTTCTTAACCAGAATATATGTACATGTAAGTTTGGTTTTATTTTATTTATTTTGTTTTTTTTTTTGCTTTAACAGTAATAAACAGACGTGACTAATTTAGTTGAGTGGCGGTACGCTTTCTTAATTTCTACTATAACAACGGGTGTAGCATTGTATTGATGTACGACAAATAACTTGTTCTTTGGAAGTCGTGTTCTTTTCAGACCATCACACTGTTGACTTTGATTTTTGAAAGAAACGACATAATTGGTCTAAAGACACTGAATATTTATAACGGTTAACATGAAATGTCTTAAGTCTTAATTGACTTAATAGTTGGACTAACGAAAACTATGGAAGCATAAAAATACATTATAATTGTTTAAGCTCGGCTGACTAACAACTAATTAAATATACGCGCACATAAGTCGGTCTCCCGTTATATTTCGCTTTCCTACACTCTAGCATCTATCGATGATTCCGTACTAAAAGTTTTTATACCTTACAGGACTCTTGGCGTATAAGAGTATATTAAGTTTGTGGGAATGTATACACCACTTATATGTATACAGGAGTTGGGACAGACGCATCTTTTATTATTTAGAAAGTGATTCTAAATCGATCTAAGCTTGTCTGTCCGTCTTGTATTCTTGTGTTCAATGTATAGGTCGAAATTTTTAAGATATTGCCATGAAATGCCCTGACGCACTGACTTGCTTTGAGTCAAGCGCCATTGAAAATGATTCGGATCGCAACACATTTTCGACCATTTCTCATACAATGCCTTGTTTTGAAAAGTCCTTAAATGAGAAACTGTTTTTCTTAAAGCCCTATCCGAATGTTAAGCAAACTGTTAAGCATTATTCGGAGTCAGTCTGGTAATTATATATTTTTTATTTAATTACATCACTATAGGGTATATCGTCACCAAAATCACTCAAGTGTGTCATTCCCCATATATGTCAACCACTAAAATTTAAGTGCATCTTAAGAGTTTCCCTCTAATGCTTTTTTAAAATAATTCAGTGTTTTACATATATATTTTTGATCCCAAAATGCGCTTCCATCTGCTTAGGAGTTTAACTTGTGAATAAAGCCAAGTGTACTCCAAAGTTTTGTCAAACGATGTCCGCGTGAAATTAATGGGCCCTACCCTTATTTATTCGTCATGTCTATTCATTGCTATGGTTTGGCCATCGCATCAATAGTTTGGCTTCCAAGATGTGATATTGATTTAACAGTGGTCCAAATGGTCCAAAAACCAATTTATATATGTGCCTTACGAGGGCAGCAGTTGAGCCCCAGGTGCATTCTGCCTCCATATGATAATCCTCTGAAATTGACTCATCTTCCAACTCTTCATACGCGGGGACTTGCACTTGACGTCACTTTTATGGTTAAATTGGTTAACGGTGTAACCACGCACACACACACACACATACACACACATACACACACACTAGGTATGTAGCAGGATGATCAACAACCCCGAAGCCTGGAGCAACGTCAACACTTTTGCGACAAAGGTGTTGCAAGAATTGCGCCGCTTAGACAGGCAGCGGGTGGGGAGAAGAGTAAGTGGAAGCCAATGGGGTAGTCTACTATGGTCCCGCCAAACGAAGAGCACCAATTGCAATCAGCTCCCGTGAAGTAATAACTAGCAGTGTTCCAGCGGAAAAAAGTGGTCGAAAAGAGTGGTGTGTGTGGGCGAGTCGTGCATGCTACTGGTACGAGCTAGTAGCATCTCTTGAAGATTTCGACCTCCAGCTCGGACAATGATTTTCTTTTCTGATCTTGTGTGTAAAATATGAGCTATTTGTTTATTTTTTGATGAGTGTATGGTTTTTAACTTTGTTTAACGCGTGATGCACTCACATCTCCATTTATAAGAAGTGAAAATATAAATTTGTGCTTTAGCACTAATGGCGGCATTTTTCAAGCAATTTTTAAAGATCTCTTGTAAAATTTTCCATCAAATGATGAGGTCAGAAGGCTTAATGGTTTTGTTCATATTTAGCGAGGATTTTTCTTAAGTTTTTCAAACTCCAATTAAAGTCTCTTTACATTTGTTTATCCATTTGACAGTCTATCTGATAATATGGTTACGGAAAAAAATTAATTTAATTTAATTTATAGTAATTTTGGTTGGTCTTAGCACTTAATGTTTAATTAATTCAGTGCATATATGTATTTCCAAAATTGTTTTTGGAGCATGCGATAAGCAACATTGCGATATCTTTATATGTGTTAGGAAATCATTATCAATCTGGAATTATATTAAAAAAAAAAAAACCAAAAAAAAAATTATGAAAAAAAGGAAAAAAAGACTATTTTTGTACATTGATTCGTTTTTTTTTTTTTTTTTTTTTTTTTTTTTATAAAAATTGACTTGTATCACTTTCATAATAAACTAGATTTGTTTTTTGGTATCTTGTCAATTTTAATGCATTTCCCTGGTTGTTGATTTAATAACTTCCTCAAAAGCGAAAAACCTACACAAATACTATTTCAGCGTTTTACAAATTTGTATTTTAACCAGTTTTCCTCTTTTTAATTATTTAATATGACATCATATCAACGGCAATATCTTCAAAGTATGAAAGGCCTACATATGTCTAGCGTCGTCATACAAATACTTAGGCTAAAAAAAAAAATCTGGATATATGTACATATATATACATACATATATACATATATGTATATATATTTTCAAAATATTTAAGACTAACCATCATATTGCCAAAGTAAAAACAGCAACAAAAAATAATGATGACAAACCAAATCACATAACCACTCGTTTTTGTTAATCTATGCATATGTGCATATGTACGGATCTAAAGTAACTGAAAACTTAAATAACAAGTTTTTGATTTAAATTACCAAACATGGTACTAAGGATGTATTGAAACGTAACAGGTACGAACTAATGATATATGAAAAATAAATAAAATAAAAATATGATTTCGTTAAATTTAAAATCTAATAGCTATTGGAAAAAAAAACGTACTAAGCATTGTAGTTGATAGTGTAAGAAATATTAAGCCCGTAGGAAGAAGAAGAAGAACACAATCCGGATAAGTAGTCGAGTAGGTAAGAATCGCGATCACCAAGTCAGTGTTCGAGAGTTCAAATCTCAGTGCGGTGAAGTCATAACACTAATCGATTGGTCACACATCCATTAGGCTGTGGCCACCATCTCGCTATTTTTTCCTTTCTTTCTCTTTCCCCACTTCTCTATGGCCGTATATTGTAATATGAAGCACCTGGAAAGACTTAAGATAGACCCAATTTTTATTATACCAATGGAATCGAAATCACTTTTTGAATCGACTGAAAGGTTCTCGGTCCGTCTGTCCGTTTTGTATTCTGTTTTCTGTTCAACCTGTAGATCGCAATTTTTGGGATATTTTGATAAAATTTGGTAGACTGACGCGTGTTGGCCCAAAGCCGAGCACTATTTCCCATATAATAACTTATTCTGAAAAGTCGCTTTACGAATAACTATAGGATGGTGTTATGCACTTATTGTTGGGCCTCGCGGTTCATTGTAACGTTTTTTTTTGTTCTTGCATTATTTAATACTTTTTCTATTCTTAGGTTTAATACTTTTTAGACTACATTTTGTTTTTTTATAAATTGAAGAAACGATTGCCATTCACTTTATTTAGTTTTTACCGAGAAGGTAAAAAATACAATATAATTGAATCAATTGTGTGTATAAAGTACAAATTATATAACCCTAAGAAGAATTAAGAAACTCTAGCACTAACTCTCTACTTAAACAGAAGCTCATGTTTCGAGTTCAAATTGAACTTCTCTATGCTGCAACAAAATCTTATCTAATAATAATCGTTACATATATATAAAACAGTGAGCATTCAAATTATAAAATTACCGGTAAGCTCTGTACGGGTGTAATTCATTCACCGGCATTGACGTTCATTGTGTTAAGCATAATCTATGATGAAATTAATAACAATGAAATTGTAATAATGTGTGACTTAATTTTTCTAATAGATTTACAAACAACTTATGTACATATATATATATATATATATACATTTACAAATACATGCACATGCATAAACACTTAACACAGTCGCAGTGTAATTGCAAATTGGCACGAAACTCCTGACAATGAGTCAGACGTCTATTTTCATGAGAATAAAAAACTTGTTGGTCATTTAAAACACACATACACACACACACACACACATACACAAAGAAACCAAGGCATAAGATATTAAACTATAACCATTACCAGCACTCAAGCGATCATACAGAACGTTGTAAAAATATCTTAAAAAAAAAAAAAAAAAACAAAAAAAAACAGAACAAATTACCTGAATACCCAGGTAAGATAACAACATGCGTATGTAACGAATGTAACGCATATTTAAGAGCTCGTTTTAGTTTGACTTTTGTAGTAGAAATAACATATAGAACGGCACAGTATGATCAATGCTGTAAGCACGCGTTTCTCTGTAGGTCGACATTTTCAAAGGTGTGAGTTCCATGGTGACAGTATATTTTCACGAATTAGTTGCAGAATCGGTTTTTAAGAAATATTAAGTTATAAGATTTAAGATTCTTAATAAGAACAAAGGTTCTTTTCCCCGAAATAAGCAGTCATGTTAAGATTGGATCGAAAACTTTTTGATATTTATTTGAAGTATGAAGAATGTTCCCTGCATTTTAGAAGTGTACAGACACTTAGAAGGTGCAATTGTAAGCCTTGACTAAATATTGGTTAACTTTCAACCAGATTATCAAGATAACCAAGTTTTTTTTTTTTGTTAATCGTAAATCTTGTTAAGTATTTATGCCTAGTTTTAGCCTGGCAGTCTTTAACTGTTTGCTAGGAGGAATTGGACCTGCGTGCAGTAAATATCATTCTTTTAAACGCCTTTAAGTTACGTCAATCAAAAATGTCCACATCTTGTTTTATGCACATTTCTGGCTTTTGCGAAGGCAAACATTAATTTGGGAGGTGATAAACTCGTTAAATTTTTGATTACTTCTGAGCATTTTTCTAAATATAAAGAACGTTGGAAGGATTATTTTTATTTAAATTTAAGATCACCGAACATCGGTATATTCAAGCCCAAATATTGCTCTCTAATGCTCTGCTAATAGAGCTTATCAGCTTTCTTAAGTGATAGAATAAAGCAGAATGAGCTATAAGTTCTTTAGGTGAGCAGGCCTAACGCTTATTTCCAAGGAGCTACTGACAAAGCTAATAATGTTTCTCAAACTAAATATCATATCATAATCAATTATCCTCCTTATCAATGGATTGATGCATAAGTAATATCGAAGAAGCGACAGCATCAAGTTTCCGTCAAAGTAATGATCTTTTGAAAATTGTTTATATATATATATATATATGTTGTAAAACTCTGTTCGACTTAAAACATCCGATATGCAGATTAAGGCGATCCCTAATGATTTTCTAAAGTAACTTACATCCTTTCTTGATTAAGTAAACCGATAGATAGAATGGATATCTATAGCATTCTCGCTTAGTAAATTGTTATGGTCTCAGCCGCTAACACTAATTAAGTAACTAATTGGCATAAAAATTGCTATCTTCTAGAGGATACATCTTTTCAATCGACGTTTACGCTGCTGATTGTCCTTAAATAAATTTCGATCAAGCCAGCAGAACCTACGCTCTTATAATACTTACCTTAACCTGCTTATCGAGCCAATCTCAAATAAGTCTCTGATGTTAAAGTTAATATTCTTCGAAAGATATTAATTTCAAATCAGTATCTGTCCGATGAATTACATAAATTACATAAATCCTTAACGTCATGGTTACTTCATCGACGAAAGTACATAAATTTTCAAAACATAATATTCACTTTAATTATTAAGGTAGTAGATATGAGTCTGACAAGTCGATACGTCGTTCCGCAAACAATTGTCTTAGATACCCAGCAGCCTTAAGTCTACCGTAAATGAAAATCTATTAGTGTTGGGCAAAGCTATTTCAATATGAATGACTGTTGATTTAATCTGCGATAAATGAAAAACAAATTAAGCTTATGGGTAAACCTTTACTTGTATCTAGTTTTTCCTATTATTAGTTAACCAATCGAGATCTATTTCACTGTGAATTTCTCTTTATGCCCCAAAGGAATATTCTTATGACTTTTCAAATGCACGTCTCATGTAACTCATGTATTTTGTGGATTTTGAGAATTTTTCTTGACTTCTCTTCTCTTTCTTCTTGACTTGAACATCAGTGAAAAACTTCATTTGAGTTGAATTTCTTATAATTTACAAAAAAAAAAAAATGAATCCTTTTTATATATTCGTCGTATTTGAATTTTGAACTGGATCCTAAAGGGACCTAGTTTTACACAAACCCAAGAAAAACAAAAAAAAAAAACAGACATTTAAATGGAGCACTCGAAGATATTACCGCGAACCTTGCGGAACGCAAAAAAAAAAAAAGCGAAGTAAAATGAACAACAACGTCTGCGTTAAATAAAAATCATGGCAACGGGAAATTCGGTTAGTCGCTTATTTGGGTTTGGAAAGCCTATCCGCGTACAGTGCGTGCACGTGTATGTGATTTTAATGATACAAATACAGGAAATTCTAAATTGCCAAATTGTGTTCTTTCCAACTTCCAATTAATATGTGTGCACATAAAACTCACGGTCATAAACTTAAATGGAAAACCATTTCTTTTTAAAAATAAATAATATTCTGATTTAAATAAGATTTTATGAAATAAAGAAAACAACAAAAAAAAAAAAATATCAAAAAATTTATATCCATAACCTCGTTAACACTGTTTCAACTGCTTGCATACCATAATTATACAAACATTTTGTGGTCATAAAATGAAGCCTTGTCGTGGCTTTTTTCTTTACACTTAACTCTTGATGGTGTTTATAAGCAATTGCTTAAGCGATAACCTTTAATGGCCTTCATTTGAGTCAGCTCAGTTCAAACCTTAACTTGATGCTGTTCAGGCTGAGCTGTCTTACAATTTAAAGCACTTGCTTTATATATACGGCAAACGAACGGCAAACGAACGGCACAAACGGCAAGCCACTGGAGTGAACTTACTTTACTAAAGTAAACTGAGCACGAATTGTTGACTGACTGTTGCTTAACTGACTATTGTTTGAATGACTGACTGACTGACTATCGGAATGAATGACGAGTGACTATGTAAGTTAACTGATATGCTGTTAAGATGCTGTGGTTATTTACTTGCCTTTTATCATATAGAAAATGATTGTAACAAGTTGTTGCTCGAATACGTGTTACTATCAGAAGGAGAGAGAGAAGCGTAATATTACCCGACTTACTGAAGGTTTATTTGCCAACATGTTGACAGTATGCCCTTTTCGTTATTATTACTGGATCTTCAATTTATTTCATTATTACTTATAAATTTAGATTAATACATGCATAGCAATGGATCGGTTTGTTTTTTTTTTTTTTTTTGTATTCTTTTTTCAATTTTTACTTTAGATTTTTATTGATGTAATATAACAAAAATCGAAAGTAATCTGTGTAAAATAATACGTATGCGAGTATTGAAATTTTAACCGTATACTTTAAAAGGTGTTAAGTACGGCCAGATGTCAACTTAGCTTAGATGGGAATATAACCACTAAACTAAATACAAAAGAAGCCATATTTTTTCTATATATGCGAGAATATTGAATAGAACTGAGATCGTAATGTAAACCACAACAATTTTTGAAAAATTATATGAAAAAACGGGAAGAAAATATTCACAAGTCCAAGAAGGAAGACTACATTCGGAAATATGAAGATCGCTTTGAAGATCGTTCTATTGATGGGTGAAGTTTTCACTCTATATGACTATATGAGGTACACCAACTTTGTACCCTTAAGGTAATATATAAAAATACTTGCCATACTTTTACTTTTTTTTAAACACGCCGTTCACATTATGCATTTAGATGATAGCTTAATCCTTGACTTGAAATGTATAATTCCTCTGGTAAAAAATAAAAGGCATTGCCTTTGAAAAAAGTGAAATAAATAAAAATTAGAAGAATTAATGTTCTGGCCATGGAATAAGTTCATCTTGGTTGTTTATAGCTTTCAAAAACTTATTATTATTATTACAATGTAGTGGGTGGTATCTCCGCAGTTTGTTGCGTTTGTTTTGAGCTTGTTTCGTGGCCTGCTCTTTTGAAATGATTCCAAACTGTCGTGTGGTTTATGTTGAGTGCCTCCGCTACTTCCTGACAACTTGCGTTCTGGTTTTGCTCCACCAGTTGCAAAATTTCATCGAGTTTTTTATTGACTGGCCGATCAGAGCGAGGTGTAGCTTTGACATTGAAATTTCCGGAACGAAATCGAGCAAAGCACCCCTTCCTTGTGTCCTTCCTTCACTCACAGCATTTTCAACGTACACTTCATAAATTTTTCGGCATGTTTTTGCATATTTAACATTTTTTATAGTAAAAAATGATCACATACCGTATATCTTCATATCATTTTCAAATCAATATAACCTTTTACACGAGCAACGAATTAAAAACCTGTCTGCACAAAAAATGTAAGCTAAAATGTCATCGTTGAAGCATATGCTCGTTTAAGACAATCAGGTGAGTGTTGCTAGTTATATAGGCATCAACACCATCTAGTGGCAAAAAAACCGCGGAGACATTTTATATCACCCATCATTTAGACTAAAGAAATAAAGACAAAAAAAAAGAACAAGTAACAACATTATAGTGGGGAAACGTCGACCATTAGATACCCGACACCACTTCGTCTGCATATTGCATGATGCCCAGTATGTAATTTATTTCCATAACTTAATTACTTCCTAAAAATTTTATTTTTTTCACTTTCCATCATAAAAAAGGGCTTGCTTTTCATGACAGTCCCTACATATGTTAGGATCTAAAAAATAGGCCTATGTGATCCAAATTTTCTACCGTTAATTGCTTTGTTAGATTGCTACTATCATGAAATATTAAAAATCAAACATTTGTCTGAACGGCGTAGTTTTTATGAGGAGATCCAAGAAATTGGCCCATAAATATTTAAATTTGGTGCATTTAATTTTTATGTCACATCACCATCATGAAAATATTTTCATACAGAAGTTTACATATCATGAGAATCCTTATATGCGGTGGTATCAAAAAAATAGATCTACGTGGTCCAAACTCGATGAGGTTGACTTCTTTGTCAATTTACTAATATGAACAAGTTTTCACAATAAATTATTGAAAATTCGACTTTTTCGTGATATGGACTTTCGTTTTCGCTGCATGAGAGGCGGGTTCAAAAAATTGTCACTGCCGAACCAAATGTTTCATACCAGTTTAAAATGCCGAAGTACTATTATGCCCCAATTTTGTCGAAAAATTTTGAAAATTGCCGTTTTTTTTCCATTTAGCTACCTTTCAAAATGCGGGCTTATATGTGGAGTGGTTGAAAAATTGGAGCGATTAGAACCATTTTTAATATCGTTCGTCCTTGAGTCAAAAAATGTCGGCGTATCAAATTTCATTTATATATCTCACAAATTGGGGCCTGTACGTTGAACATACCAAAATATATGGACAGAGATAAGACGGACAGACAAGCTTAAGTATAATAAAAGTTTGGCCTACGTTAAGCCCTTCTGATTGTTACGTACGTCTGCACAAATTTAATATACTCTGTATCAAAAGTGGTATAGTGTATAAAGAGAAAAGGACGACAAAAACTGTCGAGCCCTAGCAGCTAAGACTATTCGCTCTATTCGGCTCTATTTTTGATAGGATGAAAAAATACAGGCCTTTTAATATTATCCCATAGAAAAATATCCAAACACACTCCATTTCTATCTACTCCTGTTATCCGCCTGAGTGGCCGAGTAGGCAAGAGTCTCGACTAGCAATTCAATGGTCGTGGGTTCAAATCTCAAATCAAATCTCTCTTGCATTTTCTTCATAAATAGCAGAGTGTGGGCTGCGAGCATCTAACGGAGATCCTTTGTTGCTCTACAGATGGGGAAAGCTATTACTTTCGAAGCAGTTTGCAATGATAGGAATGTTATGGAAAATGGCCTAAGATTGTAGAAGAAGTAGGTATGGTTTTTCTTTTGAGAAAATTATCTCTTTGAAAAGTAACTAACAATGATGTATAGGCGCGCGTGTTTTTGTAAAACACTTTCCATTTCATTGAAAAATCCCGAAACTATAGACCAAAGCAAAAGTCAGAAATCGTTGAATTGCGTTGAAATCTCAAAGCAGTTGTATGCGTTTTCTTACTGGTTTTCTTTATTTTTCTATTTTCCATCAATGTTGCAAAACATATGCGCACACACATTAAATGACACGCAGTATAGATTATATCTATATCTATATATATATATATATGTATTTGCTTTAAATTGTAATTGAGTTGGATTTGCGCCGTTGCTGCGTAGTTTGCAAGCGAATCAATTTTAACAATTATCAGCAATAACATAAAACTATTGAACGCAATATGAAAAGATGATGACTTTTATGGCACTGAAGATTTTTGTGAAATGCTTGCATTTTCTTATTTTTCTTATGTGCAGCTTTCCTTCTTTCTCTCTCTCTCTCTCTCTCTCTCTCTCCCTCGCTCTCTCTTTTTCGCTTTGTCTTTTGGTTCCACTTTATTTAAGGTAATAAAAATTTATGAATATATTTTTTTTTTTTATAAATATTTTCATTATCGATGTAAAAAATGTTTTTTTCTTTTTTGACTTTTTATATGGGTGTGTGTTAAATACACAGTGTACACAGTAAACCTATAAAAGAAATAAATAAAAAAAACAAAAAAAAAAAAAATTAAAAATAATTATATTTATGGTAAATGTGCGCGTTATTTATGTAGCACAAATTCGTAAAATTGTGCCAATTTTGTTGGTATTGATGTTAGTGTTGATTGTAGTTTAGCATTATATTAAAATAAAAACCAACTCTTACCCCTGATAACCATAAAAATTCATAAATAGAGTTTGAGGCAAAAAAAGCTACATCCATAACAATCTGTTAAAATAATGATTGCCATTCTTTAGCCGGAATGAAAACGGCATCAGACAATAACACAACACCGTACAACCTTACAACTGATTCTTTATAATACAGATGTAACTGCCTGCATAAATTTTGCATACATCTGCATACTAAATATAGAGCAGACAAACAAATTGAAAACAAGTAAGAACGCGTACGTTTCACCACGAATTTTGAATGCCCATCATTAGGTAGCTAAGATTTGGAGAATTATTTTCATGATGAAATTTTTATGTTGTCTTATGACAACTGAATAAGTATTGTTGTTGTTGTTCAATTTAAAAATCACTATCTATTGCATTTTGCAAAAGCACTTGAAGCGCTTTGCCGAAACGATCAACGACTTTTGATGCTGAAGAAGTTGTCTTATTATTGTGAATACATCTTAACTGTGAGTGAGCATTGTGTGAGAGTAGTTCTTGAATTGCATGTCTATTAACTGGACCTTTTAATTTACGACCTAGGTCTTGAGCACGTCGTTGACTTGATTTGATAGGTTGTCTACCTAGAATTGTACCAATTATTTTGCTTTGTAGATCTGCATAATGGGCCAAGTTGCTACAAAGTTTTCTCCTTTAAGTCATAAGCAATGGGATTCAGTCTCCTCTTATTTTTTAAGATTAATTTCGATGAAAGGTTTCTTTGTTATATTAATTTTCCACAATACACTTTTTCGTATCCATATCTCACGCCTGGCAAAATGTGAAACGTCAATGGTCATAGTTATACGTTATATAAATGGCGACCAAATAAATTTTGTAAGTCTTTCTGACAACCTTGTTTCGACATGAAATCCGCTCATTTAAAATTTGACCTGAAAACTGAATCGAAAATATATTTGCCTAAGTCACATTCTAGCCCTTAGTCAATCTTAGATCATGATACACATGCACACGCACACCACTCCCACATAAAAAGATGGCCCTACAGATTCGTAAAGGAATGGATAGAAAGAAAAGACCAGGTAGCATTGACTTCTAACTGAAGGAAACATCACTAATTCGGGCATCGCCCATACAAGAAGTGGTGGGACAGCGTGCTAATTAGCTCAAAATGTAGCGAAAAAAAAGAAACTGCTGAGCATCTAAAGTTTCACTGCCCAAGATTCGCGATTGCAGGTGTATGTATGAAGACTGACTAAGATCTTTTCCGATGTAATACTTAACGGTAGTTTCGGGCACCCGTGTTAGCCGTGCCCACGCAATAAGCACTTAATCTATAAATAATTTCTCGAAACATTTATCATTTACCGAGAATACACCGGATTCAAATAACAAGCAAAAGTATTATAAGTGCCGGTGGAGACTGACCACTAACTACCCTAAACCGCTTCGTCTAATACAGTTATTTATTGATTTTCGTCATAAAATACCGAAAATTATATTTTGCTTTTATGTAAATGCATAATTTTCATGGAGACCCTTGTAGCGGAGCGGATCCACACTTGGCACTATTAATTTTTACGTCAAATTGCGGTTATGAGTCAATTTTCATCATGAAATTTTAAAAATTTTATCCTTTTATTATATAAAGGCTTACAGGTTCATTGCAACCGGGCACTTCCACACAAAATTATAAGCCGAAGGAGATCTTACGTATGTCAGCGTATAGAATAGCCCAGCGCATAATATCAGCCCGTTCGGCAAGAATGTTTCGATTGACCGTCTGTCTGTGTAAGGTTTTCTTAATAGCAAGTGAAATGCTTCATTACTGTCGAACTGGCCAGCTTTCCAATGCCACGTGTGTTTGCCCATGGAGACCGTGGACCATTTGATCTTTTTGACTGTATTGTAATAACTGCTTACGCAACAGTGGGGACGTTGTACATATCGTTACGTTAAAAGTTTCGCCCACTTACTGTGGGGCCTACACGGTTTTGTTACACGATATTACGAAGAATTTTAAATTTCTTTACACAAAAGTAGCAAAAGAGTTAAATTTTCAAAGCCATACGTTTTTGATAATACCTAGATATAAAATTTGTCATTCCTGTACGAGGTCGGGTTGCACCATATTATCATATTCAAAAGTCCAAAATTCTTACATGAATTAAGCTGAAATACTATCACTGAATGATTTATTGTCGTGTTAGGAGAATTGCAAATTTGTTCTTATTAGGTCGGGATAAGGCGTCATATGAGGATCGGTCGTAAAGATCCTTCAATCCAGTATATGTGGAATGGCATTCGTTCCGGGATAAAAACATAATCAGTATACGAAATTTCCTCAAAATATTTTAAAAATTGTCACTTGCCTGTTAAACACAAAAATACATGGACATACATCAGACAGACGGTCGGACAATTTGTTATTGTATTCAAGCATTCTGAATTACATTATTAATGAAATTGTTGACCTAAGACTTGATCTCATCGCTGGGAAGCACTTTTTTGCCATCGTAGTCACTCAGAGCTCCAAAGAGAGAATGTTCTGCAATGGGATGGTTATACAGGTTTTCAGGGGAGAGGTTTAAGAAGTTTCGTTAAGAAAAAAAAAAAAAACAATGCGTAACGATGGCAACGAAGTGCTGCACTTTTAATTATTGGTGACGTCTTGCGAGTAAGAACTCATTCTGTTCGCTCAGAATGAGTTTATCATCATCATCCCACCTTGCATTCAATGCTGCAAGTTGCACTCATAGACAATTCCAAAAGGAAAACAATTTAGTTAATTTACCTGTGAAATGTGTTACGTTCGATACTTTTGTACAAAGCAGACGTGATTGCATTTATGGGTTGCTTTTTTCTTAATATGATTCAATAATTTTTCATTTTATTTATTTTCTCCATTTTCGTTTTCTCTACCGAAATTGTCCTAAGTAATTCTTCGTTAGCTTTCCTTTCAATTTTTATTCGCAATTCAATTATGGCTACTGATGATTGGGTGCATTGCTTGCAAATGGTAATACCGCCATCCCCATCCCCATCCCCTCACCCACACTACATATTTTTATTGTGCTACTTGATAGAATAACACTCACAGCATCCCCTAAAGGCTCCTTGCTCATTGGAAAGGCCACAGGAATGGGATTGCAGCGTTCACTACTCTATCAGATGTGGCAGGGGTTGCTGTCAATATTTTTCCGATTTCTTCAACGATTCTACACTCGCACTAGTGGAGCGTTTCACAGTTGATTATTTCGCAATAGCTGGACTTTTACTTACCACTAATTCGGAGCCTTCCTGTAATTAAATAATTGACTTTTCAAGGCTTGCGGCTGAGTACATAAAAATTTTGCCTAAATATTTTGACCATTTTTTGTTGGCAATTGTGTTGGTGCCACGGCTGCTATTTCCCCGTTGGTCCTCTCGATCCCTTTCTTTCTTTCCCGTTTGGAATTTTCCACTGGAAAAGTCCTCACTTACTCAGTTTAAGCATTTGTCAAGGACTCAAGTGAGAAATAAAGAAAGTTGCCATTTAACGATTTTATATCTCTTCTTCTTCTTCTTTTGTTGTTCACCAAATTAATAACCAAAATTCGATGGGATGTGTAAAAAAACCCAATGTGAACAGAGAGTTCTTTGTTTGGGTATTACATCTCGTTTGCTTTAACATCAGCTGAGTCCGCAATTGATAAACCGAGGGGCTTTATTTATTTGTGGGAATAAAGAGTATAGATGACGACCATAAGGTGAATTATTCCATCCCTGTTGCCAAGAAAAAACTAAATGCTTTTTGTCGACTGCCCTCAACTGTGCAAAAATCGGAGCACGATCATTGAAATGAAATGATCTGGGAGATGCAATTTTATCTGCAGTGGTGCTGCCAAGAATGCCCATGTGACTGAGCACCCAGAGAAAATAAAAACAAAATGTACCATACATCTAATATGTAAGGGTGAGTTTTACCTGACGGAAATGATTGCAAAGCGGATTAGACAGATTTACTGTCTGACACTATAAGGTATTTGTTTTGAGGCTGAGTGTTTGCTAAACGAATGCGTTCCAGGATCGTAAGCCATGCAAGCGAAAATATAGTGCTACATGGGTGATTTCGGAAGTAAGTTTCAACAGCCGTTACGTACAACATCGGTCTTCGATCCATCATGATTAGCGTTTGAATAAGTAAATAATACTAAATGAAAAACCGTTATATTATGTAGAGAAAAGTCAAAATCATCGAATTTAACCGTTGTGTACATTGATACTTAGTATTAGTTTATTATTTTCGCCAATAGATGTCACTGATCAAAATAGATACAAGCGCCTTTTAATTATAAAATTTCTTTTTATGAAAGTGGACAAGTCTTTTGAGCTCAACGAGACCTTTCTTTCACTATCTATTTAATCGACTCGATGGAATATTATTATCGCGTTTTAAATCAATATCTCTTATAGGGTACCTCCTGCCTTTTGTAGTTTCCTATTTGTTGTACACGTGATTGCGGACGAAGGGCGGAATATATGGCAATAGATGAGCAGATCAATTGCCGCTAGTTGGAAAGCCAAATGGCAACTATACAAACAAAAGACGTATAGGCGATTGAAAAGACGAGCAAACGAATAAGCGAACAGAGGGACAGATATCTCTGTGTGTTTAACGTCTGCATCTGACATGAAGTCTTAATCAGACGGGTTGCCTACAATCATCGGCAATCGAATTAAGTTGATTGACGACCCCTCAGGGAGAAAGGTAATCCCCATTGAAGGGGGCCTCTCTACCCTGAAGTACCGCAATAGAAAATGGGTGTGGACCAAATTCTCGCTTAGTGGTTTGCGTCGAGGCCTATCTAAGCACCTCTTTAAATGCTCCCCACGAAACTTTGAGATAACCACAGCCACCACGAATACTCCCCGAAGGGCCGTACCCAGCAGTCAGGCAAGTAGGCATTCGTCCAGCATTCCGATGGGTAGTGTGCATCTTCCTGCCAGAGCAATCCTACTTTGGACAACCTGACCCCCGTGGACACCCTTTAACTTCTTGGCTTATCGTTCAAACCAGAACTTACGCCAAGCTATACAGCTTTGGGTGATCTCATACTGTACGCAGCCGTAGCCACTCTTGCCTTTGGACTATCCACACGTCCCGGATAGCCAAATCCAACTATCTTTTCTCAAGGAAATAATGCTTCCAAGGTTGTCGTCGCACAGCACACACACCCAGCTGTGCCCCAGGCCACTTGATATCGCTGGCCATCTTCATTAGATGACCTCCACCAAGAGAACCAAATAGGGAAAGAAATTCTCCTTTTCAATCTAGAAAAGAAGCCCCTTCCGCTTCCAATGAGAAACACCTATTGCTAGATTATAGATAGTAAGCCTTAAACCTTTCTTTGCCATTTACTGTGCGACTCATAAAACCAAAGGAAACACAGAGCCATAATGCAGCAGAAAATGTTTTATAGGGAGCACTACGAAGAGG
The DNA here is from genome assembly GCA_000688715.1 of Glossina pallidipes. Taxonomy (NCBI): domain Eukaryota; kingdom Metazoa; phylum Arthropoda; class Insecta; order Diptera; family Glossinidae; genus Glossina; species Glossina pallidipes. The sequence goes on from KK499966.1 coordinate 135,183, forward strand.
TGAAGGTTTCGGCACGTCTATGGGTTGTAGATAGGGACCCATAGTTTCGCTCCCCCGAACAGAGGGACAGATGTGTGACAGGGGGTTAACGTAGGTACCTGCCGTTGAGGCTTAACCCTACGGTGCCCGACGGCACACGGAGTGAAAGCGTCACTCACGCCCCGCTGGGAGCAGGGAGGCTCCCAAGCAGTTCCAGATCAGGGACAGGTAAATATATGAAAAATTAGACACACACAACCATACGGACTAATAGATGAAGAGGCGGACAGGCAGAGGAAAGTGGAGAAGAAGCCGAGGTAGAGACGGATAAAATCGATAAGCAATTAAATAAACTAAACGGAGTAGCAAATAGATAGCCCAACGATTGGATATGGGTAGGTAGCGGCTTTTATGAGTAAATGAAGGGTGGACATTAAATTATTGACACAAAATCTTCTACAATTTGTGCCTTATCGCGCATTTCTAAATGATATAAACGAATGACAACATCACTACAAACTTATTCTACGATGTTGACCAAAAAAAAAAAAAAATAAAATTAAAAAACTTCTGGTTACATTTGCGTACAGTGAACCCCTATGTATACGAATGGTTGCATGATAAACCAAAAAAACACTTTCCATTTTAATGTAAAGAAAAAAGCCAAAACAAAAAAAAAAGACAAAATCGTAATATAAGAAAATAAAATAAATATATAAATAACATTAAAATAATCCTCTAATTTATGTTACTATCTGAATGCAATGAGCGTTTGGTAAGCGGGTGGTGTGGTTTGTCACCACATAAACCAAATATCAAATATATTCATTTGACTAACTGCAAAAACCCTAAACAACTATGCCGCCAGTTTCTTTTTTGTTTTCTGCTGTTTTTTTATTGTCTCCAGACTGTGTGGAGCGTCGGTAAACATGGAAAAAACTCAAAATCCAGCTGTGCTTAGACTTAAAGTCTGCAGCTGAATAATAGCACTTTTAAAAGTTGCCTTTCATATATATATATATATAAATATATACAATATAGTATATATATATATATATATATATATATATACATATAATATAATATGTACATATATATATATATATATATAATATATATAATAATAATTATATACGTATGTAAGTTTATTAGCTTAAAAAAGTTGTTGCTGTTGTTGTTGTTTATATTCTTTTTAAGTGTTTCAACTCATTTTTTTATTTTTTTTTTTGTCTTTTTAGACTCCTTCACTAGGTATATGACGGAAAAACAAAAAAAAAAAAAAAAAACAAAACAAAAAAATTAGGAGAAAAGAAAAAAACGATATAATGGTTTTATGGTTTCGTTTATTTTTCTTGGCCTATGACTTGGTGTGGCGGCAATGGTATTGGTGGCCGAACTATTATTTGTCTACCTCACAGATCGACCATTAAAAAGATGTAAATTTTAGTTGTTTAACATATGTACGTTTATGTACACTATGTACACGTATGTAAATACGTATGCCAGTCATTATTGCTATTATTTACAGCATATTTTAAGAGTAATTAAAAGGCGGTATAGTAAAAGTGTACAGACACAAGAACCATTTATTGTAGATAATTTAATACCACCATTAAATTAAAAGCGAATTTCTTTAAAAAGATATCCTAGAGTAAGTAGATAAAGACGAATATCATAAGAACGATCTTAACAGGATAAACATATGTTTGCAAGCAAATAATGTAAATGATGATTACATTAAGCGATCTAAATAATATTAAGCCTAATAAGATATATAATATAAATTAGCTTCAAACCTTAAAGCATAAAATTGTAATTTCATTGATTTAAAAAAATTTTATAAAAATTCAATATTCTGAAGCCCGAACATTTATTCGACTTGTTAATATTTTATACGCTATAACTCTCTATAGCGCAGCATATATACGTGAGTATATGCTGCATAAATGTGCTATTAAAATATTTCAAAAGAAGGAAAATTGCTTTTCCCACAAAAAAAAATATCAGAAATCGATATCAATTAGAAATAATCCACTATTTAGTCATAAAAAGGCGTAAGATTATTGCATTGGATCGTCTAATCCATATTTGAATATTTTTTCCTTTTTAATGTTCTTTACAGTACACCTAATTCTCTTTTTACACGATAGATACGTTCCCAAAAAATACGTCTAAAAACAAATTCGTGTAAAAAGAGAATTAGGTGTAAACAATATTGAAAAGTTCTTGTTAGAGTTCACTTAATTTATTTCGTGCTTACACATTTTAATTCATTAAATATTTTATAAAAAATAACTTCTACTTTGGAAAAAGGGAATGATATCTGAAATTCATAAATATAAAATCGTGTTAACACAAAATAATTCGTGTAAAAAAAGAATTTTTTTCTTTTGAACTCGTGTTAAATCAAATTCGTGTAAAAAGAGAATTGGGTGTATACAACATCTTATAACATGTAAGTAAACCTAGTCCGCAATTTGATTTCCTACTGTTCGCTATGCAGTTATAAGAATCAACCAAAACTTATGATAGGCTAATAGGTCTAAGTTTAAATCGTAAACAAATCTTAGTGACATTATATAGTATAAAAACCGACTTTATGCGATATATAATTTAGGACGCCGAGTTGAATTAGCTGAATCCGCTCCATTTTCTTCATTAAAAAGTTTAAGTTAGGTAAGGACTTTTGTTTTTATAGCTTACACCATTTGTGGTACGAGGATATATTAAGTTTCTGCGGATGTATCCAACAGCCAGAAGGACTTGATATAGGCCCAGATTTTATTATACCGATCGATACCTACGCATTTTCTGAATCTGACCTAAGCTTGTCTGACCGTTTATTTGTACGTCACTCTTGGATTCTCGGATTCAACGCGTAGGTCATAATTTTTGATGACAATCGGTGCACTGACGTGTTTTAGTGTAAGGACGGGCGCTATTTAACATGTTTCAGATCGAACCACCTCTTCGGCGAAGAATGGTTATGTGAATAACTGTAGAGTGGAATAGGGTATTTAGCGATGGGTCACGTTCCACTATCGTGGTTTTGCTTGTTTTTTTCCAAATGGAGGAAAAATGGCTATCATACGAATTGACTGAAAATGCCATTTCGAACCGCTTCAACATCGCGATTTCATTGCTTGTCAAGCAAAACAAGCGGAGTTTTCTCTGGCTTGTTGTGACTATAAGTGGTGATTATGGCGATGAAAAGTGTTTCCACTGCGACAATACCAAGCGCAAAAAGTTATGTATAGATACAGTGTCTTCTGATTACCATTTATTCAAATCGATGCAGCATCGCTTGGCTGGCACGCGGTTTCGAAATGATAAAGAAGCGCCAAACTAGATCGATGACTGGATCGTTGTTAGAGGTATCGCCATATTGCCAGAAAGATCGGAAAATATTGTAGAAAATGACGAAAAATGTTTAGATCAATATGCATATATTGTACCAATTGTTCTCAATAAATGCTCAAAATACGTGCAAACGCCTAATATAATAGCTTGCAGTGATAGATGGCAAACGGTCGTTCTATGGCGCATATTATTATTTAATATACATTTACAGCGGATGTAAAAATATGTTCTTTATTTGATAAAATTTAAATTTATTTCAAATGTACTTCGGAAAAGGGCCCATAATTGAAGAGTTCACCATTATTGTTTATGGTCTTTTGCCTGTTGTCGGAGCACTGGTGGCTGCACCCACGGCATTAACTCCGCACTTTCGAGGCGAAAGAGCTATCGACCCAGCTTCGGACATCTTCAACTTTGCAGAGTCTCTCATCTGCTAAATATGGCTGGATCTCGTTGAAGATCGTTCCCTGACTTGTTTTTGCTACAACGGATTGACGTATGCGAGCTACCATACGGGTTTTACGATTAAAAAACTGCTGCTCAAAATCTCACAAACCACATTCATAGCTCACTGCATCTTCAACTCCAAGCCAAGCTAATCACTCTCCTGGCTTCGTTTGAAGTCAGTTTCTCAGTTTAAAACAGAAAAAAATGTGCCGTTGATGGCATCCATCTTTCCGATATACGATGAACAACAAAAGCTTGTACACAACTGAAACTTATACCGTACAAACATAAATATCTAAGTTATCTATACGTGTAATTTCGGGAAAATTTAATGCGTCGAAGTAACATAGTGCAACACGTTGTACGACGAACTTATTCCGCACTTGGTCTATAATTTAGATATATACATATATTATATCACTCACTCAGTAACATGGTAGGATGACAAGCAGATGTCGCCGCTATTGACGAGTCATTGGACTAATTTCCAGATAATATCAAGCTCCAAACGAAATGCGTCAACATTTTATGACATTTTCCCTAATCTATAAGTTCGAGTGATTGAAATCGAGTTTGATACTTGTCTCCTTTTTTGTTAATTGCGCGGACTCATTAATGCGAAAATAACGTAGGCCTGCCTATGCTGTAGATTGTTGAAACTAGTATAAGCAAAATATCGTTTATTTAATAACAAGTATTATGAGGAAAAAATGATATGATTTTCGTTTTTTTATTTTTTAATTCATGATACAAAAATTTGCTTTGGCGAAGAGAGAGAGAGAGAGAGAGAGAGAGTGAGTTTGCGGTAGCAATGCGTTTTATAAAAATTAGCAAATCGATGTAGATTCTTAATCAAATGTATGCAAACATTACTAAAACAACGCAGTCATCTCATGCAGATTAATTGATTTAAAACAAAGAAAAACAAAACGAAAAAAAAAAAACATACAAAAAAGAAACAAACGGTTTGTTACGCAAACACTTCGTTACGCAATCTGTTATAACCGTTATAGTCGCTTTTATACCAAACGGGTCTATAAATCGTTCGGCAGTAGCTATTTTATAATGTCCTTGTTTGTTTTCAGTTAACTTGACAGTTATTTGTTATTGAATGCTACGTTTCAAGTAACTGACAGATTATCTTCCGGCAATAAAAGCATTAAATGGATTCACGCTTTGCCGTCATTTTTAAATGACGATGGCAATGGCATTAGCCATTGTAAAGCTACGAAAAACGTAAGACGCTTGCTTTCAATCCCATAAGCACTACAATTAAGGAGTGATATGGCTATGTACCTTTTGTATATTAAATTAACCAGCAATCGAAACATACTTGGTCGTGGCTGTAGTCAGTGCCCAGTGAGTAAAAGCATAACATTCACTGTTCACCAGGTTGCGGCCCCTTCCTATCTCTATCGTCTTCCGCACTTTTTTCTTAGCATTCACCATCTTACACTTATAAAGAACATCCTTTCTTTCAAGTCTATGCTTAACGCCTATGAAATGGGGTAAAACGTGAAAAACAACGCCCCGACAAACATCCCGTGTAAGCAAGATTTTCAATATATTTTTTAAATTAGAATTTCTCTAAAGTACTTCTATATTAGTATTCGCTGCAAATAACTGTTAAATAATTGATATTTAAAAAAGAGTAATACCATTACACACATTTTTAAAATACATAAAAAAAGAAAAAAATAAATAAGTAAAAAACATACTTGTTTTCATTCACAGAAATAACTTTTCCCCAAACACATTATTTAATAGCAGGTTTGTAGCTTAAGTCTTTCGTTTCCTTATTTGTTTATTTATAAATGAAAAGTTTATAAACCGATCAAGACCAATTATTGTATAAAGAAAAGAGAAAAAACAAAATGTTTTCTTATTGCTAATGAAGCATAAATGTAAATACAAAATGACTGCTTTATAGATGAGAGACTGGGCTTTTTTTTCATTTTATTTTACTTGAAGCTTAACAAACCAGACAGTTAAAAATGGAAACTTATCGAGGCCTAAACCAATACAAAATGCCAGTTTCCTTAATCTAAAAAAAAAAAAAAAAAAAAATTAATATCTTTGATTAAACACATAAACACACGCAGTTTTTTTAAATTATTAAAAGTAATTTTTCAAGATCCCTTACAGTGGCACGGCTTGTTTTATTGAAAAATTATTATAAATATTTTTCTTTTTATACTCTACACTACACTTGTGGTACAAGGACATATTAAGTTTGTGCGGATGCATGCTGCACCCAGAAAGAGTTGAGGAAGAGCCAACTTTTCTAATATATCGAGCTTGTCTGTCCATCTGTCCGTCTTGTTTTCATGTATTCAATCAATGGATCGCAATTTTTGAGCTAATATAATGAGATTTCGTGGACTGACGTAATTTGACCCGAGAACGAACGCTATTCGAAATGATCCGGATCGAACCACTTTGTCAACTACTTCGTGCCATTTGCACAGTTTCGCGACAAAAATCGCTGAGTAATAGTATATCTGGATTCTAAATTCAAGATTCTAAATTAGCGTCAAAAATTGGGATCTGGCCATATAACCGTTTCTACGAAAACTGTATCTTTATATCGCCAAAAGCCCTAAATATTAATATGGCTTGATGCAAATTGGTTCATAACAAGTAACATTGCCGAATTTAGACCAGCTACGAACCCCATATTACAATTGTAATGAAAAATAATATGAAAAATGAAATCGCAAAAATATCGAACTTTTGATATTTAGTGACAAAAATTGGCTCATAAGAGTAATTTGATAAAAGAACACCCATCATCATCGCATACAAGAAATATTAAGCCGTTATATGCCAAAAAGGTTTAATGTTTAATGCTTTTTGTATTTTGTAGACCCCTTCATATATATATAGAGGCTTTCATGAAAGGCAACCCCTCCCTTCTATGGCGCCAAAGTTTAATTTGCAGTTTGTTATAAGGGAAGCAACGGAAAAATAATAACATCTTTGGCAAGCAAGTTAAGTCTGCTAAATTTGAACCAAATTTTGAGCATCCTCCAATATGAGGGCTTTCATGAAAAATGCCTAGTTTTACCGTATTATCATGAAAATGAATGAATTAATGTATTAGGCGAAGTGGTGAAAGGTACCTCATGGTCGGCCTATAATGTTCTTACTTATTTTTTTTTTTTTTTTTTACTAAATTCAAACCAGATATATAGTCCTGGGGTTAAATTAAAAAAAAAAAAAGAACAATAATTTCAGTCTAGAATTTTTTCCAATTTTTCTTTGCTAAGTAAAACATAATTATTTACTAAGTGATTTATTCAAACGCTTATTGATATAAATTTAAAAACACAAATGAAATTATATTCAACTTTTTTGGTACATCGTGCCCATCATCGGTACATCGGGGTAAACTAGTTTTTTGTATTCCAATTTCGATCAGTAAACGTTTAAATGACTCGATAAGAGTTGCTGAAAATTCGCAGGCATCAGGTGTTTTCCGACAGTCCAGCATATTGGATTCGTATTCTTTAGAGAAAAACGTAGACATTCGGTAAATCTTTATATATTTTCAGAAAACTGCAGACAGACGATATACTTATAAACAATGTATTAAAGTTTACTGTTTGTAAACTCCTGCTATAGCGACATCGTAGTACAATCTTATAGAAATATCATAATCCTATAATATATGATAAATTTTGAAAATCCTATTTGAGATCAAAAAGATGAGTCCCATATCGCTCTCAACAAGTTTATCTTACTCCGATATCTTATCTAAAGTAAAACATTCTGTAGTCTACCAACGCGTAGTCCTGCGCTGATAGACGTATGAAAAAATCAACTAAGCAATGAAAGTACAGCGCAGGACAACGGCAAAGAAAGGTTTAGAAAATCGCTTAGTGAAACACAAGCCTCTGTAATTATGAAGGGTCACTTGGTTACTCGTCCGTACACAGGGCATCAAGATCTCCGGTATCGTTTTAAACACTTCGATTTCATTCCGAAACCGGATTGCGCTGATGGGTTAAATATCTTGCCTGCTTGTATGTGAATGTGCGGCTAACTATAGAATCAAATACTAGATGTTAAGCACACAATTTGTAATAAGACGATAATCGCGAAAGTCCTAAGGCTGCAAGTCGATAATAAAAATTTAAATTTGGTTTCCAAACCGCAAGCTATACCGATTATTTACCTCACTTTCAATTTAAGTTCGGATTTCTGATATTTGAGAATAGGTGCTACAACGAACAACTAATAGAATCAAAAGATGGATAAAGGATTAAATTTGCAAACTTGGCACAATGATACGCTCGTTAAACAAGTCAGGACCTTTGGTTGATTTTTTTTTTGTCCATCCACCAGCACTAGGAGATGGAAATAAAAGACTTTTCCCATTGGGTTTGCAAAGTATGGAAATACATATCAAGGCCGCCGTAAGCTTACGATTGCGAATCGTCCATCTACTGACTACATACACTTAGTTATATGCCTTTGGTTAATAATTAGATACTGGGCTGTACAAGAAATTGACAAAAAAGGATAATGAAAATTCCCTTATATTTCTATGCAAAACTTATGGCTAGTAATTATTAAGTGAATTAAGTGTTCCTCATACTAGTGGGGAAAAAAATCTTTGGCAATTGTGTTATATATTTACTTTGGTTTAGATTCGTTTAGAAAACCACTCCGATTTTTAGCAGAAATACCACGGTTCGCCAATGAGGGAAAATACAGTTTTTTACACGCATTTGTTGTTATAGCACGAATCCAAAAAAAGGTTTTTTTTTTTTTTTTTAATTCTAAGTTTGCCAGTGTCTCACAGAAACTTATGTATAGAGCACCAAAAAATACAATTAAGGAAATGTTGCGATCCGAAGTGAGTCGGTTTATGCTCACATATGTGTTAGTGACTTGCACTACTGCAACGTTTATAACGAAAGAATTTGTTTATTTGAATCAGATCCGAAAATTGTGCTAAACATATCTGACATACCTATGGAAGATAGCAGTTCGTAACAAACGTGCACGTTTCTTATCAAGTAGCATGAATAGTTGGGACATTGATTTTTATTCGTAAGTTCAATTTCAATCTTTATATGGTGTACGTCCTTACGGACTATATTTTCACTGTAGATTAATTTTGCTTGTTTTTTTGGTAATAAAAATGAATGGTTTTTCTTTTATAAATATGTAATGTGACTTTCATTACAACTTTTTTTGCACGGTTTTCTTGGAATAATATTTAGAGCTTTTTCATCCTGCACGATCTTTTATAGTTGGAAGATCTCGCTGATTTTACCATATACCAAATGTATTTTTTGCACGATTTTTTTTGCACTGTTTTCTAAACAACGCATTTGCCGTATAAAAGAAGAATTGGGTGCATTGCATATGTTTATTAACTCAATTATATAATTCATTGAGAGAAATTGAAAATGTTTGTGCATATATGTGCATTATATTTTCGAAATAGACTATACTTTCCTATGGAATCAAGAATATTTGATATATGTACGCATACATTGATAAGTTTTTCTATAGAAATCGAAAACACATAAGTTCAGGCGATCAGCGTAACTTTCCTAGAAAAAGGAATGCGAAAGGAAGCGAATGTTAGTGCTACCAGAAAACTCTTATTAACTCTAAAATTAAATTCTTTTTCCCTTAATCACTGCTCTTCTAAATGCCAAAATCCCTAGTTGAACATATATATAAATATTGACATATGTTTTCCAATTATAAGAAGTAATATTTGGAAAACTTGTGAGAGAAAACCGAGAAAACAATAGCAATAAAATGATCAAGTGTTGAACACGATTCGCTTGATTCTATGCACAAGCCATACTCTTTTATTTTGACCTCTAAAGTGTAATTTTCTTTATGTCGGCATCGTATCCATATATAGTCACTCGTTCACACTATTTATGATTTAATTAATTATTAATTTATATTTTCAATATTTAGCCATTATAACTACATTGGCAATTACTTGTAATAAAATTTTACTCATTGATTATCTGCACGATTTTAAGAAACCAAACATTGTAATAAAGGGGTGCGGTTTAACGATACAACGATTTGTCGTGTTTATCCAGCACCTTGTACTAATTATGTATTCGAATGTTAGCAAAATTATATAAGTAAATGAAGCAGTTAATCGAATTTTATTATCGCAAAGCATTATTATATCTGTTTAGCTTATTCTTGTTAGCCCTATATCCCATATATATGCAAATGATAGGGAAGAAAATAAAAATTATTCTGAAAGGATTGATGTCTCTACACTTTGTTGGAATATTTGTGAAACGTTTATTATATGAATGTTTATTTTGTACTTGATTGGATACTCAGAAGATGTCTACTGTACGTGCGATCGCACGATTACGTTGAAGAGATACTTGTAGAGAGGGCGAACAAAGGAAAGTACTGTTTGCCCAGTATGTCCAGTTTGAATGTGAAGGCATTAGAAACGACGGAAAAGATACCGCAGGTGGTTTGGTATTCGGTCATCTATACACACCCACCTAAACAGACACAGGACGCGTGCACTCACCATTAAAATGGTGTACAGAAAGCTGACAAAGGTGGCAATATAAGGCAAGCTTGCGGATTGCGTACAATCTCGCAGGAGGCCCCTGTATTTGCAGGCGCCATTCCAATTGACGAGGAAGATGAGACCGCATCTACCAACGGCGTCAGGTAAGCAGCCAAACCTTAAGCATTGTAAACAACAAAAAAAGAACAACTGACGAATGACGAAACGTAAGACATGGCAGCTCACTGTTATACCCGAGCCACGCGGATCTACAAAGGGATGCTGAACACGCAGTATTTTGCTGTCTCAGATTCAGAGCGAGGACATGGTCGACGATATGATTGGTGGCACTGTATTTGCTTTAATAGCGAAAACAACGCGGCACGCCTAGAACGGCAATCGGTGGAGTGAAGAGCTTAGTGGAAACCACTAGAGAAGGAATGTACTCCCACCACAAAAATAACAGTGACAACACTCAGCCTCTGCGAAATAATACTTAACAGTGGCTCTGCGGAGGAGAGCGGTAAACGAAATGTGTGTATGGACGGTAGGTTTACTAGATACGTGCCATAAATGAAAATTGTTCATGCTACCGCAGTGGGCCAGTGGAATCTATAATGGTTCCAACGCCCAGTTCACATAGCAAAGAAACACACATATCCACAAGCAAGGCAAGGCAAGTGTTTGAAGGCAATGCCTATCGCCCGTGTTCAGCTTTCTTGATAGGGGAAATAAGTGCCGTGAAGAAATAAACCGGACAGACACAAAATAATTAAAAAGGAAGAAAGAAAACATTTTATGTCAATCGGTAGATTAATATTATAAATTTTGAAAGAGATGATTCTAAGGGTAGAAGAGGTAGGAGTAGGTGTTTACCAAAACATTGGATTGGAAGAAATATCGCTAACAAACAGATGAACAAAGACAAGGTTTGAGATCCACTTGCCCTTACTTGCGTTAAAGAGTAAAAGGGAGTACTCGGTAGACAGAAGTGAGTAAAGTATACGTTAATCTTGATCGCGAACACTTGGAACACACCCCCAAAACTTAAGCCGAGAGTATGCAGATGAAATTTATATTTTTTATTAAAACTTTTCTAATGATGCGCCTAACTCGGAATCGTACGTCCACTATGCTTCTAAGGAATTCACCGCAGAATACCCAATTTAGTGCAAATCTACGATGATGGGCCTAAAAAAAAATGATTAGCTATAAAGATTTGGTTCGTTTACTTTTAAGAGGAAATTTCTTAACTACAGCCGTCCAAAGCAATGCCTGCTAAAAGGTCAACAGTATGGTGCATATAAATTTCACTTTAAATTTTTATAGCCAGCATTTAAAACCATTCAAAAACAAAAAATGGTGAAACACACACACACAAAAAAAAAAAAAAAGAATATGGAAAAATATATCTTTCATATTCATATAAGCATTTAATAAATATCCGCCTGTGCGCAAGAAAGATTGGGCAAATCAGCTGTACGCCATCATAATTCTTCATCCAACTGCGATAACCAATATGTTTGTGTATAAATATGAAGCATAAATCATTTGCAATATTGTATGCAACAATGTTGCTATAGTGTCGTCAATTTCAGATATATTGCCACATACAATGGGTAGACGATATCACATACACAAACGAATCTATATTGGATGTACACTCAAACGGTTTAAGTTAGCAAAAGTGAAACAAATTTTCATTCGGAGATTATTAACTTCATTGTTAAAACAAATTGCTTTCCTTCCTTTCCGAGGAACTCCTCGACAGCACTCATTATTATATACAAACCATTCAAAATATGTTCCGCATATTTTATCGAAATATTTTCTGAAAAATTTATTTTGCTAGCAAAGGTGGAAGGCTTTCTTCTTCTTCTCATTCTTATTTAAAAGTAAATTTACGATAATCAAATCCGCGGATTATCGGTTACCTTAGATTCCCTGTAATTATGTGTTCCAGTAAGACAAGAAAGAAGCCACTTGTTCCTTAAAATTTGTTCATCGAGTGGTGGGTATGTAAAGCCTACGCCATTTACGCCAAAAAATTTATTTTGCTAGTAAAGGTAGAAGGCTTTCTTCTTCTTCTCATTCTTATTTAAAAGTACATTTTCGATAATCAAATCCGCGGATTATCGGCTACCTTAGATTCCCTGTAATTGCGTGTTCTAGTAAGAGAAGAAAGAAACCACTTGTTCCTTAAAATTTGTTCATCGAGTGGTGGGTATGTAAAGCCTACGCCATTTACGCCTAAAAATTTTTAAAGGAAACAAATAGTTCACGATTGATAAATGTGGTGGTAAAGCAAGTTCATCGTTGAAAAAAAAAGAAAAAAACATTTTCACGAGCAGGGGGCACATATTCGTTTGGAAAGGCATCATAATCACAAGGGGAGTGATTGCAAGTCTCAAGGTTTCTTAATGAGAATCTTTTTTTTTCTTCACACTTCACTTACGGTAGCACAATAAAGTCTACATACACTAGCGAAAATTGCGGTTTTTGGGTTGAGGATCAAAAAATCTTAAGAATTCTTAAGAAACTAAAACTTATATTAGACAATAGCACTTCAAGAATAGCACTTCGAACGATTTGCATTGCCATTCGTAGACATGCATCCCGAAAGCATGACAAAACCTTCCTCGTAGTTTACAAGTGGTAATAAATTTTGGATTGCCATCGCTGTGCCAGGTTTCCTTTACACTTTTTGTTTACCATCGTACCGATTATATTAAACTTAGACTCGCCAGTAGAGATTACGGTTTGATTTTTAATTTATGTCATCATTTTTGTGACGCTTTGCAAATTCGAAGCATATTATCACATGTTTAGGTTTTTTTAGGTTAGGTTAGGTTTACGAACCGTTTCGGAATGAATACCACTTGACTTATACTCTTCTGGCTCTTTTGCAATATGTAAGGTTGTTTGTTTGACCTGCTGCATCCTGTGATATTTATGTTATCGTCATTTTTTACAGTAGTTTGAACAGTAGCCCGACCAATTCAAATTGTTTTTGCTATTTCTTCGTACGATTTTTCCTCACTTCTTAACTTTGGTTATTCATTTTCTATTCTTTTCGAGAAACTTCTTTGCGTTTTCGTGGATAGTTAGAAGTGCGAAAACAAGTACAAAAACTAGGTGCCGTTAAACAAGGATGCTCTTCTTCCTACATTCTAATGATATAGACTTTTTACATTTTTTTTGGGATTAAAGTACAATTTTTTTTTATAAATTTATCTTAAGTCGAAAAAAAACATAGAGCGTCTTTTAATACAAGTTTTTGTTTCCCAAGACCTAGATCTTTTGGCCCTCAATCCATAAATGCAGTTTTTAATAATAGAAATCTCAATTTTCGGTACTGTATGTAGACTTTATTGGGCTACTGTATCCATTTTATTTAGTGATCACCGGATTAGAGTATCGTGGAAAAGTAAAAGATTACTTTGGGTAGAAAAGCGAATGATTACTGACGGTAGTAATGTGAGACTGTGATATTAAATAAAAGGATAACCGAATCACTGCTGTGTCGTTAACTGAGAGCGGCTAAGTTCAGCATTTGCAATTTGAACGCTGCCACAATCACTTGATCTAATGGTGAAAAAAAAAAAAAATATTTATTTAAATTTTCTTTAAAGAATGCATTTTTTTAGGGTGTAGTTCTGCTGTGTATCCAAATGGCATTTACTTTTGATGTCAATACAACATCTTCTCGTGGGTTTTTGTTTTATATATATATTTATTCTTTCACTTAAACACAGCTTGCTGTAATCGTAACTAAATTTGCGTTACAGATGCAAAAATGTATATAGAGATATAAAAAAATTGATTCCTATGGAACGAGACAACATTTTTATGTTTACTCTAAAGAGAGTTAATGCCAAATTTTTTAATTATGAAATATTAATAGGATTATATTAATTAACATAATGTATAATTAATAGAGGAGACTTGTGCTCCTTGGACGACTTTTAGGCAAACAGCGAAACTGTAATAGAAACAATTGTAAATTAATTTAAGGCGATTGCCTGAAGGATTTGATCGCTGTCTATATTAAGGTATGTTCCGGAACATATGATAGCCAAAGCTTAAAAAAAGAGTTTTGTTCGCCAGCTTTCGAATACGCGGAAGTAACTCTGAATATATATCCGAAAGAAGATAGAAAATCTGATTTGTCTGAATCGATTTAACACTTAAGTAATTGAATTCCATTAGTTCATGAATATTAAAATTGAAAGCTGACAGTGGAGACAAGTTCAGAAATAATGCTTGAAAGAAACGGTTGACCCACAAAGGAAAATATGAAAAATGGGAAAACACTCAAGAAAACTTTAATAAAAAGTTGCAAATGTAACTTAAAATTTTTCCCTTTTGAGCCTCAATTGAAAAAAATTTGGAAGTTTTCTCGTCTATTGGCCAGGATTAGACGCCAAGTGTACCTAAGTTTCCCATTTACTACTCACGATTACAGTATCAACCGCACAGTAAGCCATCGAAAGACGCGCATATAGTAAATGATCAAAGAATGGGAGCTACGATAAATTGATCGAAGGCTGAGAGGTATGATGAAATGATCGAAGTATATGACGGGTAATAAACGATCGAAGAACGGAACAGTATAATACATAATCGAGGTATGGGATGGTGAATAGTATATATGGAAGTATATGGAATATAATAAGCGATTGAAGGGTTGGGCGTAGAGTGAACAATCGAGGAATGGGGCGCTTTAATACGTGATCGAAGTAAGGGGTGTATAATGGAGTAGAATAAACGATCGAAGGGTGCGGCGTATAATAAGCGATCGAACTACGCTGCGTGCACTAACTTTTAGATATTTTTAGAAATTTTTACCTGCTGCTTTCTCTTTAGAGACCATTTTACGCCTCCTCAAAACAGTAGCACCTATAGTTTTTCTCATAATTACCGCTCTTCAGTTTCAGTAGCCTTCCATTGATCTTCTTACTTGAGGGTTGTTTTCTGAGAATGGAACATTCCCGCGCCTCGATCCTATGTTTAAGGAGAACGAGATTTTCTACCTTGAAGCCGAAAATGTGATTGCTTTCAATAAACTATAATAGATTAGGGTATGGATTTTTGAAAATGATAAGTTCATGACTTAATTTGCCAATGTGCGTCTAATCACCAGTACACCTGCCTAGATGTGTACTGGCCTGTTACTTTGTTTGGCCATCTATTTGTTCTACTATTCGAATACAAGCCGGGATACTTGCCGGGATATGTGCATCTCTACCAACATTTCTCTCTATTTATTCGCTTGATTGTCTGGCTGCCTGTCTGTCTTCTTTCTTATCGCTCTCTGATTTATCGTAAAGTCGTCAGATGAAGCGCTGCAGTGTACGTATGAATCATTTTCAAAAAGAGATAAAAAATTTCAGTGTCAGAGATAGACTAAAATATGTAAATTATTAGGTGATTATATATGTGTGTATAACTAGGCAGTTAAGATCAGGTGACAAGGTACTGATTGATACAAGGCACTTCTCTCTGACCTGTGACATATCTTATACTGAATGCGTAGAATCTTTGCTTTTGCGTAGGGAAGAGTTTTTTTTTTATCTCTTGAGTGGAATTAAGGAGCGAAGGAAAGAAAATGGAACCGATCGATCAGTCCGTTCTTAGACGCGCGACAAGCTAAAAGCTGACGATGAGTATCCAAAATTCGACCCACATCGTGGTGGTTATGTAGTCTTTCACACTACTTGCTTTCAGACTTGCTTTCATTTTATCTTTGACTGTCTTGTTTTGTCTTAAACGGAAATTAGCATATTAATATAAATTTGGCACGGTCTGGTCTGTTGTTTGGTTTGATCGTGTTGTAGCAAAAAAGTCTACAGTAAACTGAAATTGCTTGTTACAAAACAATCACTCATACATACACTTAACTTGGTTGGTTGGGTAAATAACAGCCGACTAACGCATACAAAACTGGTGGTTAGTAAATTTACTTTAACCGTAAACATAGAAAACAATTGATTGCATTTACTATTCTGTGGTTTTTTGGTTTTTTGGGGCGTATTTACTAAACACAAAACAAAAATTAAAAATGAGAAAAAGAAAAATGGAAAATAAATAAATAAATAAATAAAGGCTTATATAGTCAGTCGGAAAACAGCCAGATGTTGTTGCGAATAAATGATTTAACTATAATTCACATAATGTTTATGATTATTATGCATATGTCTACCGTTTATGCGTCTGTCGAGACTCAAAGGGTGCATTGTTTAATATTTAGTACTTTAGTTAACAATTTAATAGAGGTTTTGTTTTTCAAGTTTTTTTTTTTTTTTTCTGTTTTCTTGTTTTTTTCTTTTAATTGCCAAGCTCGCATGTATCATAAATTTTGCTTTCAATCTTTATTTTTGTTGGTTTTTGTTTTCCAACTTTAACAGTAAATCGATTACATTGCATTGCGTGCTAGATTTTAAACAATGAGAAATCTTGAATATTTTATATACGAGAATATATTCAAAATTTCAAATATTCATAAATTCACTGCAATACTCGTTAAATGATATATTGAATTAGTCGCAATTGACTTCCTTATGGGATCTTTTAGTACTCTTATGTTTTGTTAACTAATTCTCTTCTTCTTCTTTGTAATAAGCATTTAACGCTATTACACCGAACTTAATAACAATTGAAATAACAATAACAATGTATATGAAATGTGTGTCCATTTTTATATGCATTCCCAGTTGAATCATTTAAGCGAAAAAAGAATGAAACACAGATTGCCATATGGATTATCTTTCAATTGAATTGATGAATACGAACTCCTTAGACGATGCAATAAACATTGTTATGCTTACAATGCATCAGTTTATTCACCTTAAATTTTGTACAAAGAAACAAAAAAAAAAAAAAAACAAATCTTTATGATAACAAGGACTGGGTGTGTATGTTGCTATATAGGAAAACAAATACATTTATCTCCCAATTTACACGGCATTTTTTGTACACGATTTCACTTTTATATATGGCTTGCAAAAATAATGGATTTTAAAAAACGTTGTCCTACCCACAGACACTTCAAGCATTACCTAGAGGTGAAAGTTATTAGCGACGATTAGGAAGAAAAGACTAATAATCCATGAAATGTTTTTACAAAAATTTTATGATTTTTTTTTTTTTTGCTTTTTCTGTCGTTTAAAATGAAATGAAAGTTATTTTCATTGTTTATTTTCCTCTTTTGCTTTTTTCCTTATCTTCATATCTAACTTCGAAGGGAGAAGAATGTCAAGCTAGTGCATATTGTGTGCACATATTATGCGGAAATTATTATTTTAAAAACGCTTGCAACAAATACAACCATAACTTTCTTTTAAAATTATGTAGCACTATATTAACTTAATTTGAATGCCATCTGTCCTTGAGAGGGAGTAAAATAAATTTTTTTTTATCATTTGTAATACATCGATCAATAAGTCTGGGGACTGAAGTGTAAATATTTTCTATCCAACAGTTAAGTTCCTATGCGCCCAATCGGAAAGTGCCAAGTGCGCCAAATCCTCAGACAACATCTGTCAAAATTGCGATAGTTTTAGTGACTGAAGGTCAGCCCCTTTCTATTTTTTTCGTCATTTTTAAAACAATTACGAAATGCGTTATGTTGATTGTTCCATGGTACGAAATCGATTAGTTTCCATCGAGAAGAACAATTTGTCGAAGCTTTGCTGATTTTAAATAATGCCTTACGGGCACCGATAGTGCCGAACGTGGAGGACCGCAGAAAACGGAAAACGAAGCGCAAAGTATCTCCAAATTTTCTACGAAAATTTAAACATGAACGGAATCGGTTTTCCAAATGTGGACCGGGCCTACTCAAGTGGCAAGTGCGTTCCTGCCCAACACAGCGTGTTCTCCAGATCAGAAAAAGATTCGAACCAAATTAGGAGAACATTGCGGAAACGGAAGCGTATTTCTATGATTCTCATAACTTTATAAAAAAAAATTTCGCATTGTGGGAAGAACGTTGTACCAATTGCGTGACCCTTGAAAGAGACTTTATTCATGAGTGAAGTGAAATGTTGCGGAAAGAGAAAAAAGTTTTTGTTTCTATCTGAAAAGAGCTTTAAGTTAAAATCCGCCACAGCGCAAAAAAAAGATGGATCATATTTACGCTTAATCACTATATTAAAATATGCGAAGAGTTGGATGACGCAATTTCAAGAAAAAAATTATTGTTGAAGAATGAACTGTTTTGCTGAATAAACTCCGAATGTCGTTTACGCGTAATGTAAATAAATATCGAACAATGTTACAAGTATATGCTTTTGAATAGGGCAATAAGATCATCTTGTTCGTCCCTTTCTTCTCCCCTGCATTGTCCCCCCATTCTTTAATCAATAAACAGTTCTTTCCATGCCCGGCTTTCTCAACACAGTTTCACAATGCCGCTGACCTTGAGTTAAGTAGGTTTTACTTTCTAATCTAAGAACTTAAACTTTTTTCTTTAGTTAAATTTTAAAAATTTATTACCCATAACTGATGTACTTGCTCTCCCCCACTCGTGTAATATATTTCAGCCGGACAGGAGTGAGGGAGGAGAAAGAAATAGGAAGCCGGCGGCAGCCTAGTAGGTGTGTGTGTCCAATCGATAAGTGCTATGCCTTTGCCCATGACTGAGCACTCGCTGAGATTTGAACCGTCGAAGAATGACTTGACGGTGGTCGTCGGGTTTCTTACCTGTTCGCCAACTCAGACGGATATTAATTCAAAATATGCCAGATACACACAATAGAGTTTAAATTAAGATTATTTCTATATGTAATCACTCTGTTCTCATAATTGTCGGACACACACACACACACACACACATAATACCAATCGACTTGCGAGCTAACGAAGGCATGTATAGGGCCGGATTTCAAAGATTGTCGGCTGAAGCGGCTAAGTAGCGTGCAAAACAGCGACTACTGGAAGAATGGCAGGAGCGCTGGACCAGAGCGTGTATGGGTAGATGGACTCACCGGCTCATACCCGATTTCCGGCCCTGGGTGAATAGGCAACATGGTGAGGTTGACTTTTATTTAACGCAACTAATTAGCGGCCACGGTTGCTTTAGGTCACATCTGAATAGGTTTAAATTAGAGCAGGATCCATGCTGTAGTTTTCGTGAGTGCATCGAAGACGCTGAACATGTTTTCTTTGCCTGTGCGAAATACCATAACGAACGACAGAGATTACAGACGGAAATTGGAGGGTTACCTCTCCCCGACAATCTTGTGACAAATATGTTGCCCGACCTGAAGATATGGAAAGCGGTAGGAGTATTCGCCGCAAACATAATGAGAAAACAAAGATACGAAAAGCGTCAGCGTAGGATGTTAAGTAGTGCCTAACCGGCTACCGCCCCTATGAAGGTATACCTAAACGGTCGTGCCACAGGGTAGGGTATAGGAGGGGTGCTTTTTAGCGGGTTTAAGTCTCGCACTGCCCTCATGGGCGCCTGTTGACGGTTTTCCACCTCACAAAAAAAAAAAATATATATATATATATATGTCTATATGTCTATATGTAAAAATGTGTATTACATATATATATATATATATATATATATATATATATTACATATAGCGTAGTTATATATATATATATATATTACATATAGCGTAGTATATATATATATATATATATTACATATAGCGTAGTACACATGTAGCGTATTATATATATTACATATATATCATATATATATATATATATGTATATAACAGTTAAAAACAATTTTTTTTTTTTCGTGTTATAGCCTACGTAAACTAGTCTTAAGTTTAACTTAAATTTTAACTAAGTTGTTTACCGATGACATAAATATTCTCATTAGTTTTATGTGAAATAACACAATGTTCATTATTGATGCTGTCTATAATTTTTCTTAGAAATCGTATAAAAAAAGAGACCAAAGGAGAAAAAAAGAAAATGTTAATAACAACATAAAAATGAATTTAAATTGACATCGATTAAAATGAAATATTTATTCACATGCATGCATGACATTACACACACACATATATATATATATATAATATGGGCATATATATGGATATAATATAAATATATTTGACGTTGCTATAATTTTTCAGTCGAAAACCTTTTCGCATGCACCAATCAGAAAGTCATTTGATTTTCAAATCGTTTGCCCGACAAATAGACAACATTTTCAGGCCATATAATTGCAATTAATATTTGAAACTTTAACGTATGTGTTAAGATATTACAAAAAAACAAAAAAAAAAAAAAAATGGAAACACCTGCAAAATATGTAACCAATGAGTTGCGAAGAGAAAAAAAAAAATAAATAAATAAAACCGGCGGTTAGCATACTTTATACATACCGGTGTACGAATACGGATGCATGTGTTTTGCACGATATCTTTACAATACTTACAATGTCCAATATCCAATACATGTACAAGGTGTATATCTACACCTATGTATGTAGCCATTTATACATATGTAAGTAAAAGTTTTTTTTTTTTTTTTTTTTTTTGTCGACTTCAGATTTTCTTATGAAATTGAAAATACATTGTCGTAGAACTTGTAGTAACTGTAACTTTGTTTAATAGCAAACCCGGAGTTAAGGTTTTTTCTTTTTCGAATAACGAAAAGCAAAAATCATTTTTTCATATCAATCTTTAGCGCTTATAAACTTTAAACTTGTAAACTTGTAATTTATGTATATATTAGGTAGGGATAGACTTCGAGAATCGTAGCAGATGCTTATTAATTTTAAGCAGCGTGAGATTTTTTAATCGATTTAATCATCTGTCTGTTCAAATTAGTATAGCGAATGAAAAGCGAGAGAGAGAAAATTATATCCACTTTGGATATCCATAAGAACTTGAAACTGAACTGACACTACTACATTGACAATCCTTTTTGGAACAACTTATCCTGAAAATTTATAGAAATTTTTGAATCTCGCCTTTGCGATTGTTTCAGTGAGTTCGCAGACAGCGAACTTAATACTTTACTTCCATCTTCTTAACTCCTAGCTTTTTGTTAGCCTTCACTAAATAGCCTTCTAAATCTGGAACGAGATTGTGTCAAATCGAATAACGGAATTTTGTTCATTGTTCTTGGCTATGAATTAATGGATCACCGATCAAAAAGGACTCCTTTCAGAGAAACTATCAAATTCCAATTGTGAGGGAGAGAATTCAAATTGACGAAGTCGAAGAGACGAAAAACTATCTTTAGGTATTACGTAACGGCCTAGGATAAGTTGAGCTAGTTAATGTTCTTAGGTGCAGGTGCTTTTTACAGTCAGCATCGAGAGATTTGCTCTTCCGTTTGCATCAATAAAGTAAAACGGAAGATCAGCATAAGATTTTGGGTCGATTTACTTATGTCTATCCATTCGTTCATCTATCACCTATCTATCTAAAAAATATAGCAGATAACAGTCGGATGGCCCATGCACATAGTTTGAAAGACACGTCGATAATAAACGATCCAGAAAATGTGTAGATTTAAAATCCGGCACAATGTCGTTTAAATAGGCAAATTCTCTCAATAAGTCTCCTGTCCGACATACGTATAGCAACACGCTCGACAAATCGATATGATTTCTGGATAATATCAACCAACGGTTAGTTCGCAAGTTACCATTGTGTAAGTGAGGCTACTTTTTTGATCTCTTTTGGTGGCTTTGGCCGATTGCGTTTTGATTCTGGAGTGTAGTGACGGATCCAATGTTCCAAAATGTTTTCAATAACATGTTCTTAGGTAAACAATCATTCAACTAAACAAAACGACTCAATTGGTCATTGGACAAATTGTAGATAAAGGGCTTTACAACAAGTGCAGTCATTTGGATGCATTATTTTACGAGCTGTGAGGCAAGTGGCGTCGCTTTGCTGAAACTAAACATAAATCGCATGCATTCACAATAACACTCAAGCCAGTAGCATTATCGAAAAAGTAGGAGCTAATTACATTACTAACCCAAAAAACCCGCGCCAAATTGCGGTATTGCTTTCGTACCGATAGGCAAACACAAGACGCAAGAATAGACGGAGAAACGCAGGGAGTAGCGGGAGTAGCCACTTTCCGTCATCAGTTGTGATTTACTTCCCAATTTCGTGACGACATGAAAATGGAATTTTTGGGGAAATAATATTTTGATGCGTATCGAATGTATCGACTAAAGTATGTATGTGTCAGATTCTTAGAGAGGTGTTTCCAATGCCAGCCAACTTTATTTACTTAATCCGAATAAAATGAGTCTTCAATAATTTTACGATTAACTCTAAAGGCTTTATATCGCTCGCGTTCTATTGAGATCTATTGAGTTATACGATGTTTCCCTTACTTAATTGTATTCGCGGTAAGTCGTGCACTTGTACATATATAGTTGTGCGGCAAGATTCTAAATCGCTTGCGAGTTTTGCTTTGCAACTAAGCTAATGTAAATCTTAAAGGACGTAAGTCTTGACGGATGTTATATAAATTTCCAAATAACCAAAAATAGTTAATCGATCAACGTCGACATTATATCCGTTAGACTTTGCACTTTGCAAATCCTAGCCGCTTCAAAGTTTTAACTTTGAAGATTGAAAACCACAAAATGAAATTTTGCAAACAACTCCCGAATCAAATTTTCCGTTAAAGCGTTCGCTAAAGCTTTCGAATCTGATGGAAATGTTTCTCTCAATTTTGTATCTTTCTTTTCCTTCTGTAAATAAATTGCATACGAAAAGAAGACGTTCTTTCCCTTTCTTATCCAAAATACGATTAAGTTTCAATTTTTGATTCATACAAATGCACGGGATCTCTTATGCTCCATTATAGCTATTAGTTAGGTTAGGATCAAATATATATTGATATATATATTGATTCGTGTGAATAGGAAAGGAATCGATTTAGTCCTGTCCGTCTGGCTTTGTGTAAATATGCAAACAGCTCTTCGATTGTGTTCCTTGTTCTGCGGGCCCAACAAGCCAAAGCCCCAATCCCTATCATTGCCCTCTCACTATTGTAATCCCCTACTATTATTATGATCACAGGAGTATGCAACTGATAATAGGATCTGAAATGTCATTTGATATTTCATGTCTTTTTCGACGTACAAGCCATTAATTTTTGCAGATGCATTCGCTATTCATTCGCTGATCGAGTAACGGAAACGCATAAACAAGATCGCACATAAGAGAGTCTAAATAAATTCAGCATTCTGTGCGACGGCGACGACTCCCATTTTCATTTGTCTAAGTGCATAAATAGACAAAACCCAAGAGAAGGAGACGAATCTCCTCTCCAAACACAACTAATGGCACATTGCTGCAGGTTTTGAGCTTTTGGGCTGGCGGTACAATTGAGCCATAGTTTATTGGAAATGTTGCTTATTCGCCCGTTTCAAGAAAACCGGTCCGATCCTGGTTGACTTTTTTTGCCTCAAACTTATGATATGCTGATATACGACGAGGTTCATGTTTAGTCGAATCGGCGACCGTGAACGGATCTAAAATGATATATTTTTTTCGTTTATTAATTTTTTTCTTCGAAAGATCCAACGAACTGTTTAACTGATAGATGCTAGGATGAATGAAGTGTTTGCCAAAAATACTCGTTTCGCAAACGGATCGCCGCTTATCGAAGCGATGTTTTAATTCGATATTTTCTATAGTTATAAGCGTATAAAAGCTCCTTTGTTGCTGTCTGATTAGTTGCGTAGAAAATTGCTCCGCTCCTGGTTATTTGACATAGAAAACTGACCAGTTTCTGCTATAGCTATATATATATACAATAAATATAAACCGCACAAAATATTACTTGCACTCAAAAGTTTCAATTAGTTTTTTAAAGCTAAAGATAAATCATAAAGAAAAAAAAAAAAAAAAAAAAGATAAAAATATTATTATATTATTATATATACAATTGTATGTACATGCATGCATCTGGTAGTTTCAAGTTTTTTGGCTTAGAATTTTAAAAAATACTACCTTGACAAGGCCGTTATATGTGTGCATACATATTTATATAAATATATATATGTATGCACTATAGACTTGTTAATTATTAAACCCAAAATAAAAAAAAATAAAAAAATAAAAAAAAAAAAATAGTGAAAATAACAGCATAACCGATCGTTATCAGTCAAAGCAAGTGTTGATTTTCATTGTTCTCCAGTTCGCTCTGTTGTTCAAAGTAAAATTCGAATAATTTTTTTTTTTCTCTCTTTTTCTCATTGAAAAAGCACAGAAAAAAAAAAAAGCGAAAATAAATAATTATAGCAATTTAAAATTTAAACACTTTTGATGTTATGAACACATGCAACAACAAACGGAAGCGGAAAATCATAAATATTATATTTCTAACAACAGACTGTGTAATTTAACAGAATTTTTAAAAATATTTGTTTTGTTTATTTTATGCAACTGATATGTTAAATGTTTTTGTGTTTGTGCTTTAAAAACAACGCTGATTTTCTATCAAATCATACAGATAAGTGAGTCAGTCAGTCAGTCAGTCAATCAGTCAGTCAGTCAGTCAGTCAGTTAGTCAGCGAGGAACAACGACTACAATTGATTGACCGGTGAGGCAGGCATTTAGGCGAAACATGAAATAAGTCAGTCAGTCAGTCAGTCAGTCAGTCAGTTAGTCAGTTAGTCAGCGAGGAACAATGACTACAACTGATTGACTGGTGAGGCAGGCATTTCGGAGAGACATGAAATAAGTCAGTCAGTCAGTCAGTCAGTCAGTCAGTCAGTTAGTCAGCGAGGAACAACGACTACAATTGATTGACTGGTGAGGCAGGCATTTCGGAGAGACATGAAATAAGTCTTGCGCTAGCTTGATAAGGGAAATATTTGCCTTGAAAGATTTTAATCGCATTATTCATAATCTTAAGTAGCATGAATAAACTCAAAACGAATTAAGAGCCTTAACCAAGCTATATTATTTTGGTTTCTGACAAACATAGAAAACTTAAGTGAAGTAAACGTACAAATAGTTTACTTGATAACACAAAATAATATGAAACACGATCTCCTTTTATTAGTCGTAGCCATATGAGTCGTTTTACTAAGTATTTATTAGTATTTATTAGGTTAAGTCATCGGAAATGGTACCATGATATTGGATCGAAGAATTCAGATCGGGAAGAATTCACGATCTTATAAACTTGGCATCTCTCTCTTACTGGATTTCCGTGTTAACAAAAGCTTTGCACTAAAGTTCGTAAAAAGGGCCCATTCATAGTTACAGGGTACAGAGTAGAATTGCGCATTATTTCCGACTTCCGTTGGCCCATGTATCAAAGTTAAGGAGCATTAACTGAAAATTAAGATTTTCCCCAATATTTTAAACAACGTACTATATATGGAATTTAATTATACTTTTAGCAGGCAAAGAAAGGGAAGTTTTCAGTACATTTCGTTTTTTACATCTACCTACGAAGTTTGGGGACATGTGCATTTCGTCAAAAGGTTTACAATGCCCTGATGATAACTTTGAACGCTCTCTGCTCGTCGGTATTCCGGGTGGATACTCCCGATAGCAAAAAATTCTACATCGGCTTCAAATTCAGCAGAAACATTGGAAGCTCGTCGACGCAGGATGCTATTTAAAAACGGGCCAAATTTGGCCAAAAGGTATGCCAACAATAAAACATAAAACTTAGAACACCGCTGCGTTCAAACATAGGAAAATTAAATTATTTGTTCATTAATTATAAACTATAAGAGGTAGACCGATGCATATCTCATTCATTCGGTTGGACATCCGCTCGGATGATGCCACAGGGCTTTTTTCCATTTTTGTCTTTTTTTTTTTTGACGTTTGATTCAATAGAGTAAGTGCGCAAATTATATTCAGTGATGACCGGATCTCCCATCTCTCCCATCACCAATCTAAAAAAAAAAAACCCTAAATTTTAATGTTCCATAATATTGGATAGGAGCACCTGATTGTTTCTATTTTCAGAGTAAAGGTGGATGTTTATGTGGTACATGTGTTAGATTTTTCGACTAACAAGGAAAAAACACGGAAAGCATACGTGCTTATAGTTTAAGGTTTTTGCGTAACAAAGGGCGTAATAAGTGTTCCCTTTGCCCGGTTTGGGTCGTATTTGAATTCTTTTGCTGATTTACAGATGATATCATAATTTTTACGAATGCGAGAATGTTTACCACAGATACTACACGATTGGGCAGGTGCGGACATATGGACAGACAAACAGACGGACACGCTCAAATGCATTCCGAATTTGAAAATGGCTAAGAATTTATATACCTTTGAAGTATACTTCTGCGCGTTATAAAGACATCGAGGAAAATATGAAACTTTGATTCACTGTCACATTGGGTACACGTGGTCAATTTATTTTATATCCTATTGTTTATGAGTAATGATCGAAAAACCATATATTTATTTCTTCCGAAAAATAAAGGTGCTCTCAGCTTACGTGGTACATGAAGTCGTATCCTTCGACCAACTCGGCCCACCTTCACTATCAACCTTCAAATGTTTCTATCAAATTTGAAGTCGATAGCTTAATTTTTGCGCCCAGAAGAATGTTTACAACAGACATTACACAAACGGAAAGACAGACAGACCGACATGCCTAAATCGATGTAAAATCGAGAATATATACTTCGTGGGGTTTCTGAAGTTTCCTTCTGCACATTGCAAGCGTTTTGAAAAAAGGAGCATACCCGTCATCCTTCGGTGATGGGTACAAAAAAAAATCCAATTAACCGAGTAAGCATCTATTACCTGAAAGAGAGGGTTAGCACGTAACTGACGATGGGTGGATATTATGAACAAGAACAGCAAAGTACGTATTTTAAATAATTCTCTCTACAAATTACTTATATTATATTTTATTATTGCAAAAATCTTCACTACAGAAATCTGTACACACCTAAGCGTAACTGTTCTTCTTGTATTATCTGTGAAGTAATCATGTGGGTTTGGTTTCTCTAGTCTTGCTTTTAAGTAAAACTTAGCATTTCCGTATTTTTACAAATGTCGTATAATGAGTGATACGTGCTAACATTTTCTTTTTGTTTTTGTTTTTTTTGTTGTTTTTTTTTTTTTTTTTGTCACAACGTAATTGCAACATACGGTTGCGTTCGGTTACTGACACCAGTAGCTAATACAATGTGGTAGTGACTGATATTTGATTGATAGCCAGAGAAAAGGAACGCATGTAAGCGGTAAAAGAAAGGAAAAAAAAAACAACAAAACTTGAAAACCTAAATAACTTGAAAAAGAAAATTTTTTTTTTTTTGTAATTTATGTCTGTTTTAAATATAAAGTGAAAAAAATAATAAAAAAAGAAAAATGAAAAGAACTAAGAAAACTATATGCAGCACATATTAAAACCAATGTTTAATAGCCGCCGCCAAGAGTGCGTTACTTTATATGTGATATACAAGCTTTTTATTGAACATTAATGCGTGCTGGTATTTAAAACGCAATAAAGTTGTCTTTACTATTAAACTCAACATTTTGTAGACTAAAATTTGGAATCAATTTTGTTCTTTTGGTAGAAATATCTGAGTAATCTTCGGTTATGAATTACTCGGTGAGACAAGAAACGGACTGCGTCACATTTCCACTGTGTGAGTATTAGCGAATGGAGTGGAAGTGACATCTGCTGGAGTTTGCGCACCTTCGGTCTTTCGGCAGAAAGTTTCCACTTCATTTTATGCAAGGTATAAAAGACGAGATATTAAGTATTGGAGAGATGTGGCTTGTAGACCATGCCAATTAAAACCTACTGAGAGCATGGTTTTTTCAAAAGCACTCTCATTTACTATTCGATATAGTACATCCTAAGAGAGTGTAAGCTTAAGCTTTTTTTCTTATAAAAAGGGAAGAGGATCAAAAAATGATTCCACATCATCCAAGTTTTACACATTCATACAGTATCTCAAAGTCCACTATTTTCCACCGATATTTGTCGGGATATAATATTTTCTTAAAATAAGATGTCATAACGGTATTGATCATAAAAGTGGTCTGACCCGAATTTAATCCTAATAGGTTAGATCTATGGATTAAAAGAGCCCAGCGTAACGTATTTCATCAAAATCATCCTAAGAACGGAACGCTTTCGATTGAATACAAAAACCACGCACAGATGTCAGACAGACAGATAAGCTAAATTCAGTTCAGAAAATGACACTGAACTGCTTGATACAATTACACGTGGGTCTGTATCGACACAAATATAATTTACATTTATACGGCGCATACACGCGAGGTGCATAAAAAGGGTAGAATAAGACTCAAGTTGCAAGAAAAATTAGTTGATTGCAATTCGTATTCCACTCGGTCAGCTAAAAAATACAATACATCCCAGTAGTTGTCCGCTAAGTGTTTTACGTGCCTCGGGAGACTTGTAGCTCGAGAAGAGTTGTATAACGAGAAGTAAGGGCAAATATTTATTGAAATGTAAAAAGAGATTTTTATTTTTATTCACAATACGAAACCAAGTAAAAACGTTATAGCGGGCCACGGCTCACCATTAAATACGCCATTAATATGCCACCTTACAGTTGTTATGATAACGACCTTTTCAAGTGAGACGTCATAGGCGAATTGGTCGAAAAAGTACTCCGATTCGGTGCATTTTTAATAGGGTTCATCCTTGGCGAAAACACAGTAGCGTGCCGACCACATCTCATCAACTTCTCTGTAGGTTGAACATAAAAGAACAAAGCGAGTAGACGGACAGACAAGCTTCAATCGATTCAGAGAGTGATTTTGTTTCGATCGGTATCGTCGTCCTTGGCCAAAACACCGTAGCGTGCCGACCAGATCTCATAAACTTCTCTGTAGGATGAACATAAAAGAACAAAGCGAGTAGACGGACAGACACGCTTCAATCGATTCAGAAAGTGATTTTGTTTCGATCGGTATAATAACGGGTGGGTTTGTCTTAAGTCCTTCTTTCTGTGTTGCATACATCCGCACAAATTTAACATACCCTTGTATCACAAGTGGTGGTGTAGGATGCAATAAAATTGCAATCATTTACAAATTATCTTACAAGTTGTCCACGGAAGTTTACTAAACATATACGCGAAGCCGCCCGCAGTCCTAGATTTCTATCAATTCGTGCTATGTGCAATTGTTCTGTCATATCACTGCAAAGGGATTGAAAATTTTGAAATAATTATGTGCGGTTTTTATGTGCATTTATGTCTATAAAAATGTCTCATAAAATTAATTAAAATTAAATTTATTTATACTTCAGAGATTTGATGTATAAGAGAACTAATAACTCGTTTAGAATTCATATGAAGCTCTTGAAAAAAACAAAAAAAAAAAAAGTTCAAGAACCTTATACGGTGCAAATGAATCATGCAATCATACGTTCAACTTCCCAACGTACACAACAAAGCAGAAACGAAAAAGACCTTAAAATAAAAAGTCGAAAAGGAAAAAAAAAAAAATTTATGGATCAGTGGCAATTACACTCTACCTACCTACCTACCTACCTACCTACCTACCTACCTATGTTTTACTACCATGACATTTACAACTACTACCGTTAGTTGTATTTGTTTGGATTTTCTTTTACAATTTATTTACGCTATTAAAAAAAGAAAAAAAAAAAAAAAAAAAAGGAAAAAGAAAAACCCACACATGTATATGTAAATATATACATGCACATGGGTTAAATATAAAAACCTTAAGTCTTTTGTCATTATAGTTATATTGTTGTCAGGCAGTCAGCAATATTTCCGCCCTAATATTATGGCGCTATTTTTTTTATTTTTTTTTTTTTTTTTGTGTTCTAACATTCTACCGGTACACGGGAAGTTTAAACCCAACACTTTGTACACATGTAATGTTATGTTTTATTAGTTAATTTTACGCTTGAAGTAATAGCAGTTCGCTATAAATGGATAGAGGAAAGGGAACACACAATTGTGTATCTTTATCAATATCAATTTATATCAGATTGAATTCAAATAACTGCCATTATAATGCATGTACATTAGCCGATTGTTTGGTTTAATGGTAAGTTTAGTGTCTATGGCAATGTTTTTGTTTCTTTTTTCCTTTTTTTTTTTTTGTACAAGCGAAAGCATTTGTCAGCTATCAATTTTAATTTGCTTATCTGCACCATCGATGAGCGCACCGAAATTCCGTCTCATATCCATTAAGCTCTAGAGCATTACAACGAGTTAACTCCTAAAAAGTTATTTATTGTTGGAATTTTGAACATTTTGGAATCGTTTTCAACCGTCTTCATATTTTAGTTAAAGTTGACTCGAACAACTTAGAGCTTTGATATTAGACACGCAACAATCTAATCTCAATGCTCGTACAACTCCGGTATCAGCTGACATTTCAGTCATAGCTTTAAAATAAGTATACCGCCACACTTGCCAACGGCTTGTTCTTCAGCATGACCCCGGCGCTTTGTCCGAAACATTGCCAATGTTCAACCAGTACCCAAGAAATGTATTCCTACCAATCATGGAAATTATCACCCAATTGCTATGAAATATGTCGGATTAGTGATAGGCGATATAGGTTCATATTGCATTTGGTATCGACAGCATTCTCGTTTCCGTTGTAACGAGCTTCTTAGACAATCGAATCCCTGTTCTTTCTCTTTCTCCCCTCATGATGGTCATTAACGACCTATTGTTTGTAACAAAAAATCTTATTTAGTCGTTTGCAGACGATAGCACCTTGTGCCACCCATTTTCCTTTAGCGAGAGATGATGCCGCTATTAAATAAACGCTGCATTTAATAGAGATCCCGTAAAGACGTCTTAACGGGACAGAAAAATAAAGTGAACTTCAAGGCCACCACAACTCAATGCTGTAATGCAGAGGAGAAGTGATGAACAACCCCTTGTTTGTGGTTATGTCAATGTAGAAGAATCAGCACCTATTCACGTTCTGAGAATACAAAATGAAGTTTGGCGGACAGGGCTTGCGTTTGAAGTGTCGAAACTCACGGTCAAGCGCATAAGTTTCTTAAAGTGATTCAAAAAAAAAAAAACTCGGTGCAGCCAATATTCGTATCATTTGCTCCGCCTATATGCGGCTAAAATTAAAGTATACTTCGCATGTGTTGGCGGAAACTTCCAAACTTTGCTCGTAAAGCACCGAGTGCATACAGCGAAAGGTTCAGATGCTCATGGAGGACGAAATTTTGTCGAAAGCAATCAACCCCCTTCGGCATAATATGGGCTGTGTTATGCTTACATATACGTACATTCAGGGAAAAGGTTTTACAGAGATAAAAAAGATCTGTCCATCAATTAAGTGTTTTAATAGGACTACGCAGCTTTCTCAGCGCTCCCATCAAGTCCTCTTGAAGTTATTTGCATATCGTACAACACACTACGCGCGACTCGTCGTTCTTCAAACCGCACTGCTCGGTTTGGGAATGACCTACCAGCAGTGGTCTTTCCCACAGTGCGCAATGTTTCCATTTTTAAGGCGACCGTTCATAAATACTACTCCCTTCTTTCGCCACCGTCTACACATAATCCTTCCTGACCACCACCGTGCCCCTGGGTCACGACGGCCACATGAAAGAAAAAAAATCGATTGAAAACCCATGGCAAAGAATTGTACAGATAGTGTTAACTTGTTGTAACACTTGTGTTAGTGTTTCTGAAGAGCTGCCGCTCGCTCAAAGCCATCTATATTGTGTTTGCTGTTTTTAATAGCGCATCGATATGCAAGTTGAAAATATCCGCAAAACTTTTAATCTGGTTCCAGGCATATGAATGGTATAAAACGCCAAGAAAAACACCCTTTCAATGATTTTAGCTAATAAAGTAACCGATAAAACCCTAACTCTGATGCGTGAAAGTCGGTTGAACGATGAACGTTGCATCATTGCATCTAGTAGTACACTTTAATACAAACGCATTATGGCGTAAAATGTTTTACCTGAGCACTCAGTTGAAGTTGATTGAAGGGATGTAGCTCTACTCGACCTTGCAAAGTTAGAACATTAAAGCAAAGATCTCTTTCAGTTAGCCTACGAAAAATGTAGTTGAGTTGCAAAAAGGCCCGGGCTACTTTTCTCACAGAAAATATACTACAGAGTTGCATTTTCGGTTTTTATAATTTTAAAGGGGATTTGCAAGCATGTGTATAAGAAAAGCAATAAGCCGTCGTACTACGCGATATTGATTTCCTATGAAATCAACTGGGGAATTAATATACATTCATACATATTTTTTTTCGCATGTGTCGAATCGAATTAATTGTAAATAAAATATCAATTATATGTATAAAAATTCTTTTTAAAACATTTGTGTTTACGTTTGCAATTTAATTTATTTGTTTATTAAACTTAAAGGTGTTTAACTCGTATTAACGACAATAACGCCAGCACTCAACGTCAGAGGTAGAAACGAGAAAAAAAAAAAAAAACACAAATTTTATGCCCTTGTAACCGATTTTTTAATAAATTTCAATGTCAATGTCATTGCTTTT
This sequence comes from Glossina pallidipes, assembly GCA_000688715.1. Classification (NCBI taxonomy): domain Eukaryota; kingdom Metazoa; phylum Arthropoda; class Insecta; order Diptera; family Glossinidae; genus Glossina; species Glossina pallidipes. The sequence goes on from KK499966.1 coordinate 167,935, forward strand.
ACCTCAATAAAAAAAGAAAATAAATATATTACTTTAGATATAAAAAAAAAACAAAAAAAACTGGGCGCAAAAGCATGATAAAATTTCGCAATCTTTTTCACATGATACGCAGTTAAAATTAAGTTCCTTGGAAGACATAAGAAAAGTTGGAACAGTTGCTTTCCTCTTGATAAAGATCTTTTGACTGGTCTTGATTTTTGCGAATTTGAAACTGAAGTGTTCGCTAAGGCGAAGAAGTGATTCTCAGATCCATTATTTCATAAAACTCCTATATAATTAAAATAAAAAATCGTCTAAACCTACATTATATACTATGCCCCTGACCTGCCTAATTAGCATGGGGGAAGAGGGATGAAGGTAAAAGAGCAATGATTTTTAAAATAATCGATAAAGTTATCATCCAGCAGCGTAAGTCACTATGTACCTTAAAGACTGTGTCTCCACAAGCTCCTAGCAACTTATGCATAGTTTAGGGTCACGGTCCTCCATTAAATACCGTACATCACCCTACAGTTATTCATATAACGGCCAATCATCCGAACCATTTTCAATAACATTCGTCCTTGGGCGAAAATACGGTTATACGTCAGTGTACGAAAGTTCACACAAGAATTTCGAACAAGAAAGCAAGACGGACATACGGGCGGACAATCGATTTAAAAAATGATTCTGAATCGATCGGTATAAAAAAGATGTGTCTATCTTAAGCCCTTCTGTGCGTTATATACATCCGCATATATACATACACACTCTACCTTAAGTAATGGACATATTTTGGGAAGTTTTGGATGGCTTTCTTTCTTCCAGCTCACCTGCAGTGCTATTTGTCCATACGTAGGTGTTCTTTTTTCTTCTTCATCTTCAAATGCAAATTGTGGAGGCTAACAATTTACAAATCTAGCAAGCTCAATTTGTTGACTCAGCTTCCTAGGTGCAATGGTTACTTGACATGATCTCTCTTATAGAGATATTGCCGAAAATGGGCATGGCCACTTTCCATAATAACTATTAATGTTTCCGTATGTTCTTTCTACCCATGAATCCCTGAGCTCGAACGCGAATACTTCTTCTTGTGAGAAATATTTTTAAACTTGCATTCGAGCGTTAAATATGGGAGCATGATTAGTCAAGAATTTCGTCGGCAGTACACAGCCGACACACCTTCCTTTTGGTCTTGGACTATTAATATTTGCCTTCGTTGAACCCTTAACCCGATTGTCCTTTTTATCTGCTTTATTTATATGCGTGCCAATCGGCATCCGAGCATCAAGCGTACAGTCAAGGTATACGACTGTTAGCGAGAAAACTGTCTCGTGGAATAAAGATTTGTGTGCTTTTTTTCATATAAAATTTACTCCACTTCTATGGTTTTAGCAGCCAATTGCAACTTATCGTTCTGAAGCCACACTTGTATAAAGCTTAAAACGTCCCTTAAAGTATGGATTTGACTCAACTACTTAGCTTCGAGACCTATTGCGATATCACCTACATGTCAATCAATATCATAGAGAATGATCCAAACTAAAGGACCTACAGCTATAGCTTTGGGTTTTTTAGTATCTTCCGCTTTCCATCCGACAGATGAGTGTTGAAAGGATGTGCTGCATCACATGCAGCTGAATTGTATATGTTTTAATTTTCATCATCATCCTTGCCCGGTATTTCGCAGTCCCATCTAAGTGCAATTATAAAAATTTTAAAAAATTTTCAAATGTCACATAGCCACCGATCATTCATTAAGTTTACCCGTTATTGCGGGTATATTCTGGAAACAAAGAACCATCTGTAGTCCCTGAGCTGTTCTAAAAGCCTTTTATCAACACTATCACTACAGTTATAAAAAATGATATCTCAATAGACAAATTGCATCTTCAATGGCACCCTGTCGCCATTCTATTGTTCATTAACCTAGTAGGCGAATTTTCAAATACGAATGTTGTCTTAAAAGTTTTCGACCTAAGTAAGAGAAATTAATTTCTCAAAACTATACCTTATCCATCGACGTAATCTTTTTCAAGGATGTTACAATCACTGACTATAGCTTTAGCTCCCGAACACTGGCTTGGTAGTTGCGATTTTTACCTACCCGGCTGCTCATTCGAATAACGTGGTGAAGTTGAGCGAGTTTTTCGTCACTAGTTCCACCAGAGTTCACCGTCAATCGATCTGGCTTGGCCGCATTTAAATTGTGGTCGGTGACAGTACGTAGAATCCCCTACGTAGTGTTCAATTCCACTTTTGATTACTGTTTTGCAAAAGCAAACACTAAATGATTGCCGGAGATTAAATTTTCTCTATTCCCACAGGGAAACCTTCACAACGCGCCAACGATTGCCAAACAGTAACATTGCGGTCAAAATGACTACAGCCTGCAACGTAAAGTACCATACGGGGAGAAAAGGTAGTAAAAGATTTAAAAAACAGCGTAAATAGTGACAAAAGGATATTGACAAATAAAAAGAGGCAGTAAGAGCATTTACAACGCGTTCAGGACTAGAAGTCTATTTGTTTTTACTAGGAAGTTGTGCTTCTAACCGACTTAGGTCTTTTATATTTAAAGAGGAGCGTTCTAGGGCAAGTTTTCTTTGAAAAACATGTTGTTTTTAATATTTGCATACATCCAATTTTCTTTTTACACGATTTTTTTTACACGAATTTGATTTAATACGAGTTAAAAAGAAAAAAATTTCTTTTTTTACACGATTTTATATTTATGAATTTCAGATATAATTCTCTTTTTCCAAAGTAGAAGTTATTTTCTATAAAATATTTAATGAATTAAAATGTGTAAGCACGGAATAAATTAAGCGAACTCTAGCAAGAACTTTTTAATATTGTTTACACCTAATTCTCTTTTTACACGAATTTTTTTTACACCTATTTTTTGTTAACGTATCTATCGTGTAAAAAGAGAATTAGGTGTATATACAATAATCTCATCGAATATTATTATTATTCTTTTATCTTTCCTTTAGTTCCAAGGAAGAAAAAATGTTTTCAAAAATATGCTTTTTTTAGTTCCTTACAATAGGTAGGTAGGTAGGTGGTCACAGTTTGGTATTTGGTTCTGGTATTACGTCTGCTTTATTAAAGGAAAATGAACTGATATATCAGAAGATTATCATATTCTATATGTAAATATGTGTTCATCACTAAAGAAGGCATGTTTTCGAAACGATTAAGTAAATATTAGATATATATATATATATATATATATAAAAACACCATTAATACGTAAACAATTATGGTATTATTTATGTACAGTCGAAGGCAAACACTGAACGCATGTTTTCATGTTTAAGCGCCTTCTAAAGTAAAACAACAAAAAATGAAAAAAAAAACAAAAAAAAAAATAGAATAAACATTTTGATACATATCATGAACGCCTGTTGTGTGATAGCTTATGAAAATGCGATCAGTAGATAGATATAATTTAAATATTTACACAAGACAAGGCAAATGCGAGGCACAGCACGGCAAAGTATCAAGACAAGATGAGATGAGAGTACGAAGAGTACGTTCATCTATTCGCACATGCAGATAAACTATTAACTGACACTTAATCAAAATACAAAGTGCGCGTGTGTTTCACTTAAAAGAACATTTTTAGCTTTGCATGCATGCACTACGTGCCGGCATGCTTGGCATACATTTCTAATGCATTTTTGATTAGTGTATCCGAATCATATTAGCTTGACACATGCCCATCTCTCGGCGTTCTTTCTCCTCACATCCTTACCGTTTGCTGTCTTTTATAGGCATACGCCTTACACCACACGGGACAGGTTTACCTAAATCCGATATAAGTACTTCTTCTCGTCTCAAGTAAAAAGCACTACTAATAACAATAAAAATAAAGAGGGGCAAAAAAAAAAAAGAAGCAGATGACTGATTGATGTTGATTGTTTCACTTCACTTGATGACTGTCAGTACTGTCGGTTAGGTAATACATAAATATATGTTTACGAAGAAAATCACACGCTGCAGGTGATAAACGTTTATGAATCCCTTCAATATGCCGACCATCAGTTTTTACATTTTTTTATATATGTATGTACGCACATTTACATGCATATGTTTTTTTTGTTATTTTTATTTATTTTTTTTTTTTTTTTTTTAATCAAATGTCAGCCTTTATTGTTAAGAAGTATGTTGAGAAAAAGGTGTTAGAGCGGGAGACTTTTACAAGACAGAAACTCTTCTGCTGCTGCTGTTGTTATTATTGTTGTGAACACAAGACACAGATATGACAACAAATGCTGTCATAGGTTGCAGACGTTTTCTGGCTTAAACGAAATGATGTAACTATCGTACATGTATTTACTCACGTAAGCCTTTCCCTGTGTTCTCCATAGATTCTTGTACGTGGTAGGGAAATAGAAATTTAATTGTTCTCTAATCGTTGATGAGTTAAAGTGTAGAAAAAAGGTGGCGTCTGTGAAATCATTTGTTTGTCAGGTAGCACGTTAACTAACATAAGATAGGGAAAGAAAAAAGGAAAAAAATGTACAAAATTTTCAATTCCCTGCCATTCAAGACAACTTCAAGTAATTAGATTAACAATATATATGTACATATATATATATATATATATATATATATTTAGCTATGCAAAAAGTTTGTCTTTCATATATTTATTGATCTCGTGTATAGCCAGCCTCTATGTTATATTGCGTTGTGCCTTCCGTAACGAACAAGGAGAAATAGCTCAACACTCAATTTATAAAGATCCCACACATTTTTTATTTATCAGTTCGTACTTTTAACGGATGCTTAACATGACAATAGCTTTAGCGTTTCTACTCATTTACTTAATTATTTTACATTCAAGTACATTCTTATTGAAAATGTTTTTCTTCTTATTTCCGATTTATGCAAAACAAATTTGCACCTATGAGAAAATCCGCAAGACATTACGTCAAATTCATATATAGCAAGTAAAAACATGTAAGCCTCTCACGGCTCACTATTCGATAACCTACAGCACTTTACCTAATTCATATAACAATTTTTTCAAAACAAGGCCTCATTAAACGGAAGTGGTTGAAAACGTGCGAAAGTGATTTCGAATCGATTAATATAATTATTATTAAACATGTGTCTATCTCAACCCCTTTTGGGGGTTGTCTACATCTGCGTAAACTTAATATACCCTTGAGAATTGGAGAAGTACTTCGCTTATTAAAAAAAAACATCATTTAGCCGATCGAGACTCTTTTCATTCGTTCATTTTTCATATTGTCGTAGGAAATTTTGAATGAATTGGTCTTCTGGTATAAGAGCGTGTGTGCGCTTGTATATGCGCATTTTTAATTTTGAATATTCAGTTCAGAATTTATGGTTAGGATACAAGTTTTTCGTCTCCAAATTCAGTCGCATTGAGTATTTCACTAGAAAGCGAACGATGGACGGACACAGAATACTACTGACAGACAGACACATCGATGAGCAGTCAAACGGACAAGTAAACGGACAGAGAAGTGAAAACGAATGATGCAGAAGCAGGCAGTCAAATGGGTAGACAAGTATGGACAGCCAGTTAGATAGAAAAATTTAGGAAATTTAAATGAACTAATTTTGAAAGTAACGGGCAACGGAGGTGCAGGCAACCGCGCAGTTATACGAATATTTTTAGATCAGTTAGGATTACCGTGTTGTTCGAAATTCTAAATAATTCGTGTGAATGAAAAAAGACAATTCAGATGATGATCTGATGATCGCAATAAAAGGTAAAGATTTTTTAATTTTAGGCATTCTTTCACACATCACAGTGTTACTATCATTTGTTAAGTGTGTTACCACAGTAGAGTATACTTGAGAAATCGTATAAACCCATAAAAATAGTTAATCAATAGACAAATGGAAGCAATTTAACTGTCTGTCCTTCTGTCCGCTAGTTGAATTCAGGTTTGTGTTCCTAAAGCTGTGTCAGAGGTGTTCTCGATTTCTTCCTTCCATCCAATTTTGTCCAATTACTTGCTTACTGGATCTGCTAAACTCATAAAAATAGTTAATCAATAGACAAATGGAAGCAATTTAACTGTCTGTCCTTCTGTCCGCTAGTTGAATTCAGGTTTGTGTTCTTAAAGCTGTGTCAAAGGTGTTCTCGATTTCTTCCTTCCATCCAATTTTGTCCAATTACTTGCTTACTGGATCTGCTAAACTCATATATATGACACCACCTACAGTCAACAGGAATTCCAAGATATGAAACCTCTCCTTTAATTCTGTCCCTCAATACTTGTTTGGTGTGGAAACTATGTTAGTCTTCGAGCATATCCCATTATTTTATTGAAGTTGAAAGATTTTATGTTCAATTATTTATAATGTTGTGCTTGGATTAACTTGTTACGTTTAACGCACTCTCAGGGATTAGTGATTTGTTTAAAGTTTTGCTTATTATTTTCAAAACCTATTCCTTTTTAAAAGAAAAACTTTTATAAAGTATGCAGAGTTATTTGGCTCGGCAATACTTCTGAATAATGAATATGTATATATATATATATATATATATATATATATATGACCCCTAGCTTTAATTGAAATCATGAAGATAACGCGCTAAAGTAGATTTGTATGACGTGATATTGACATTATTTAAATTCCAGCTGAAATATTCAGATTATAAGTAAGCAAAGACGTTTGAAGTGTAATATCTTAACTATTTCACACTAAGCAAGTGTGAAAACAATCCTTTATGACATTATTTAACAAGTGAAAGGTATCCCAAAATGAAGTGATGTTGGAGGTGATTACGATGAAGGTAGTAGGTAAGCTTCTTCGTGTATGCTTAATACAATGTTGCCGATAAGAGGGACTAACCATTCCAAAAGAGATTTAATGGGGCTCTTATATGTAAGCCGGGTAAAGTGACGACGCTGTGAATGGGGATTTTTTTCTTAAGACTGTGTGTTAAGGGAAAAGTGACTGTTAAAAAGCCAAAGGCAAACTTTGCAACTCTACTCAGCGATTTTGTTCGAACACTCAAAGGAGGTCAATTTAACTAAAAAACCCACAACCCTTCCCATTTTATATATCTGTTGTTTTCCTCATAACCTACATCGAAAATATTATTATATAGTTACGGAAAAGCTTTTGTTGATGCGGTTCGTTCACGACTAGCTCGCGGTATTATATGCAATCCATTTCTTTACGGATAGGATTGTTTAGGGTTTAATAAGTTTGGAAAGGTCCTTTTCCGACTAACTCATTCGGTTCAAATATTTTGCTTATATAAGCAAGTTGTCATAACTGAAGTGTTTTCCGCTAATCTTTTTGGTTGGTCGGCAGCTGCACGATGCGCCATGAATCTGCCTGAGTTTTCTCCATCTCTCGAGAATTGATTGTTTGGGAAAATCAATTGGACGGCGCGAACTAAGATTTGGGATTTTCGTAACACTATATTAGATTATCTAAAAAATATTCAGTTTTTGGCAGGAACAAGTAGAGGTGCCTTCCGTTTAATTTATACGTCTATCTTGTGTATGTGTGTTTTTCTTAATTATATATTTATTACAAAAAATTGCTGTTATTAACAACTGTTAACTCATTCTGCGACACCCTTGAATCTACTCTGACACCTTCAACTTCACTCTCTATGCCAAATGTAAACAAAGTACACTTAGACTCAAAACACTTGTTGCTGCTCATTATTTCTTTTCTTTTCATTTGTTGCTTTTTTCTACTCTCGCAGCATTTCAGCATTTAAGAAAAAGCACTCATTTGGTTTGTTTACATTTCTCATGTATGCTTAAAAGAAGCTCTCCAACTCTCTCTCTCTCTGATATTCTCGACGACATCGCTGATAGTGCTAATACGTAACAGACGAAGCGGGAGAGGATGAGAAAGACTTAAAAATTCGCTGGTAATAGACATAACAAAATGTGTTTACGTGAAAAATTTTTTGTTATTTCATATACGCGATTTTAAAATGCTTGATTAGAGTAATTTTTGTACATCGCACGCACACACACAACACACACAAACGTGTGCGTATAGCTAAAATTTATAACTCCCCCTTCGTTAAGTCCATTGAGTCCATTGAGTCACTATAGTCAATTAAAAAGCAATAAATAAAAACGACCGATGTTTTGCGGAGAGATATTGTGATTGTATAGAGAGTTTTACGTATCTATTTTAACTGCAGTTACACTCACGATTTTATTCATTTTTTTAAATACGCTAAGCAAAAAATGATTCGCATGATTCGTAATTTAATATGAAAACATGTCGTTTTGACCAAACTTTCTGAATGTTCGGCGAGGAATTTCTCTAATTAGTAGCAATTGCGCGCGTATTACTGGCATTGTTATTGTAAAATATTGTGTTACTCGTTGTTACTGCATGTCTGAAAAACGGGGAACGAAATGCAGACAGAATCATCACTTTTTGAGAATTGCTTACATTAATGTAAATCTAAACATTTCCTAGACATTTTCATTCGATTTTTTCGCACTACAAAGCAAATTTTACTCCCAAAAAGTTAAGAACAAACAGTAAACTAAATATGGCTCTCATAAAAGAAAAATTTCAACTAACCCTTTATATATTTTTGTTATTTAAAAAAAATTTCTGGAAAATAGACATTCTTCAGAGAACAAAGTGCTCGGAGTAGAGTACAACATTTTATTATGGACTTTTCTTACATAGAGTCTTTTAAATGCGTAATAGAATATGATGCTAAATACTCAAGAATACATATATATTTTAAAAGATCTACGAAGCTTCCTTCTAAGTTTTGCAAACACTTTGACAAGATAATATATCCCTTATCTCTAGCTAATAGAGCTAACATGTTCTGGCTTTGTCGTTGTTGTTGCTCGAACAGTCTCACTCGGGTTAGTCTGTTCAGTCAGCCACAGGTAATAGTTTAGACGATTTTTTCTCTTTGATTTAGTTGCGAGTTACGAGTTGCGAGTTACGAGTTGCGAGTTGTGAGTTACTTTGTTGAGAGAAAAATTTACTTTGCTGTGCACGTGAATGAAGTACGTTGAAGTTCGTGTGCATGCATGTTCGAGTTCGTGAGTAAATTCGTTCAAGATTTACACACAATCTTCCCCCTCTCTATTTCTTCGTATTTTATTGATTGCTCTTTTTAGCTTTTTTGAGAGTAAAATTCACTTTGCTGTACATTTCTGACGGTTGCCCTAAAAACATGCTGAGAATATGAAAATCAATTTTTGAGCGTAAAATTTGCTTTTGCTTGTGTAAGAAATGAGAAAAAATCATTGAGTAACAGCTGTTAGTGACGGTTGCTATAAAAGTAGTGCCGTGTGTATTTTGTTGTTGCATTTCAACTTTCAAATTGAACGGTTAAAGAGGTATAAGTTTTTGTCGCGAAACTTTGTGCGAAAGCATGTGCGTAAATAAATTTATAATATTAAGAAGCAAACTAAACTAAACTAAAAAAATACACACTTTTACACATAATTAGTTGATTAATGTTAAAATTATAAAAAAAAAAAACTTTTCGAAAGCTAAAAATGGTAAAGTGGGATGTCGCGGGAGCATATGCAAAATAATATTCGTAAATGTAGTTAAAGCAATAATTTTTGAATATAGATTAATATCCGACAAAAGTTAAAAAAGCATAAATTAATAAATTAAATAAAGTCAGTTGTTTCTCTTTGAAAAAGTTACTAGAATTTTGAAGGCTAGGGATGTGTAAATTTCTTATCGCGAGAGCTTTTGCGTAAATATATATAATAATACTGAGAACGAAACTATTAATACATAATAAATAAATTATTGTTATAGAGTCTATGTGAGCTTTTGATATCGCTTTACATAAATCTATAAGCAATTAAATATATATAACAAACAAACATACATTTATGTTTATGTGATAAATAAGTTCAAGAGACGCATGTTTTTTTTATTTTCAATTTCATAAATAAAACCGGGATTATATTAAAAATCATAAGCAAAAGAAAGGTAAAAGAAAAAACTAATAATTGATATATAAACAAACTAATTTAAGCAAGATATATAGAAATTGTCTATGTAAACGTAATGACCGTTTGCGTATTTCCCGTTAACAGTTAAAAAGAAGGTACAAGTAATAAACATACTTTTTCGAAAAATGACACAAAAAGCAAAGGAAAGCGAAAAAGAAAAATTTCACACAAAAATTCACTGCACGCATGTCATGTGTGAGTGAACCATATAGTCAGATATAGCCGCTAAGTTTACATCCCTAATTTTAAAAGTGTCCCAAGTTCTTTCCTATTGGACCAATTTTCATTATAAAATAATAAAAATTGAACGTTTTTCTGAAGGAGATCCATGTGGTCAAATTAATACCATGAACAAATTTTCATCATACAGCATTAACAATTAGGCCTTTTCGGCATATAAGGATTTCCATTTCTTGAGACTGCTTATATGCGGTGGTATTCAAAAAATAGGTTTACGTGGTCCATATTCGCTAAGGTTAATTTCTTTGCCAATTTCCTACTACGAACAATGAAATATTGAAAATTACAATTTTTCACTATATAAAGATTTCGTTTTCGTAGGAAAGGAGGTTCCAAAAATTGCCCAAGCCAAATTAAATTTTCCCAATTTTATCAATTTTAATTTGTTTTCCATAATAATATTTAATTTTTTTCATATGACGACTTTTCAATATAAGTCATTAGTTATATGGAGGATGGTCGAAAAAGTGGACCGATCCGAACAATTTTTAATAGGGTTCGTTTTTGGGTGACAACACGTCAATGGTCCAAAATGTCACCAAAATATCTCAAAAATTGTTGATCTGTAGGTTGAACACAAGTTTACATCGGAAAAATTCAGATGGGCAAACGGACAGACACGTTTAGCTCGATTAAGAAAATGATTCTGAATCGATAGATATAATCATAGGTGAGTCTATCTTAAGCTCTACTGGGTGTTATATACATTCGCACAAAATTAATGTACCCTGTAGCAAAAATGACGTAGGGTAAAAAAAGAGCATGTGTGAGTAGTCAGTAGACGCACGATTATTATCTACTCCCATGCATTAGAGCAGAGGGTGCACATTTAGCTGATCTTCAGAAGCCTGAACAAGCGATCAAGCAAGTCTTAACATACAAAGTAGACTTGAATTTCATCAACGGATTCTTGAATGAAATAAAATTTGAATTATTCTTAAATTTATTACATAAAATGCGAAATGGACTCAAAATTTTGTAGGTAGGTAGGTAGTGTTTAAATTTAAGCAGGGAGAAACAGCAGAACATGCCTTGTCAGCCGACAAGAAACGTTTAACTTTAATTTAAAAATCAATTATGACTTTGGTGCGAAGAGGGCTAACAGGATTGAAGCTTACTTAGGGACAGATATGGCTAAATTAATAACCATTTTTTTTTAATATTGTGCGCATCATCAAATCTTTGGGATCAGTTCAGCGTTTCAGTTCACTGACTATATAACGTGATTTGCATATGCAAGTTAAAGTGAATATCGCTAATAGGAATTAGGTGTAAATCGGGAACTGACGATATGTCCTTTAATCAATACTCATTGATATAATAAAGTATAACAGAAGGAATTCGTCGAGTTAAGCGGCATGTTATTTAAGTCGCACCAAGTGACAAAGTCAGCCAAAGTTTAAATCTAATTAAATCTATTAAACGAAAGCGACAATTTAATTAATTAGCAAACAAAACAGCTATTAGAAAGTCACATAACCTTATCCCTTATGATACCGCAAATGTTACAAATATGTCGTCACATGTATGATATTTAAACAAAATCTTTTCTGTCTTCTAAATAAGCGATCTTTCAGCAGAATGCAGTCATTTTCAAGCAATCATGTAACAGAGCTATTGTGTTAAGAGTTACGTGGAAGTTGGCACTATCTGTCTGCTGAAGACAAACGTCATCCACATCAGGCCAAAGAAAAAATTAGTCAACACCATTCGATAACGTATTTTCCATTCACTGAGTAACGTTCGAGAATGTAAGGCTCAATTACACCGTCTTCCCAAAAGTGGTATCGATTTTTCATTCGTTATGCCTAGAGAGATTGTTCGACTAGTCCTCTTCACTTGTTTACGTGTCCAGTTAGATAAAAACAAGTAAGAATGTTATAGTCGGGCAAAGCCGACCATTAAACACCCTAGACCACATTGTCTAACACAATTCTCACTTTTGTATGAAATTATGGGTCGATTTTCATCACCACATATTAAAACTTAGAATTTTCTGCCCTACAAAGGATCAATTTTCGTGAAAATCCATGTTAGAATAGGAACCAAAAAATAGGATGAGATGGTCCAAATTTGGTAAAATTTAAATTTTTTATCTTAAATTATTAGTATGATATAATTTTCATCATAAGGCCTTAAAGGTTATAGCTTTTTGTCGGGGGTTCAGAGCTGGCTGGAGAAATTTTGAAAGAAGCAATTTCTTTTCCATATAGCGACTTTTCAGAATAGGGCATTATATGGACAGTGATCGGAAAAGTAGACCAATCGGGACCATTTTCAATAGCGTTCGTCCTTGGATCAAAACACGTTATTGTAGCAAATTTTATGAAAATATCTCAAAATTGCGACCTGTAGCTTCAACATAAATTTACATGGACAGACATCAGACGGACAAATAGGCTTAGATCAATTCAGATTGTGATTCTAAAACGATTGGTGTAATAAAAAGTGGGTCTGTCTTAAGCCCTTCTGCGTGTTACATACGACCGCACTGAGTTAATATATCCTATACCACAATTGTTGCAGGGTATAATGAGCCTAATTACTCAGAATAATTTTTTGCATAATCCTCGCACCCAATCAGTGCACGTATTTGAATAAAAATCTCCTGATAAATGTTATCTCAATGGGAATGCTAAGGTGACTGACTATTTAAAATTCACATGAAACTTTAAATGACACCTCTTGTTGAAGACTCTGTAGAATGTAATCCGTTTTACTAGATAGAATGGAAACCCTATATAAGTTCAGTTTCAAAACCAACAAATTATAATTGACTCGATCAATAGCTCTGATGAAGTCAAGATATTGGCAAAATTTGCTTTTAATTTTCACCATGCTATGCTCTTCTTCACGAGTGATGCAATCTACTCCAACCCTTCTCTCATATTATGATACTTGCAAACTGCACTTCACGTAAAAAACGGTCCGGCTTTCCCAATGATCTTATAATGACGGTATCTTTTTAAAAGCTGAAAACAGGCGGACATAACAGTCGCGGACCAAATCAAAAGAAGAGTCTTGGAACAGTTATCTCGGGCACAAATATTCGTGAGAAGTAGAACGTCAGCTGTCTCTAGCAACTTTATTTTTTGATGTTTTCTTGTGTAGCCATCGCAAGTTTGGACGTCGACTGCGTTCAGCATACCGTTTACCGTTACCGTTCGATCTCGTTCAAAATCAGAAAAGAACCAACACATCATTCTCTTCGTCAGATTCATCGTAACACATTTCAAACCAATACTGATGTAATATTTAATCAAGGCCCGCAAATCCGGGACTTTGCCATATTGTAACACAGGTAGCGTTACTAAATTGAGAGGCAACGTTTCACGATTGGTGCGTTCTGGAACTAATTTTTATTAGAGCTGGAATGTATATCTTAGTATAGGAAATTATTGATCGAAATATTGGTTTGGCTTGCTTGGCTATGCTCCCAAATTATTAGCCTCTTTATGAAGAGCAAGAAGAGAAGAAGTCTGGTATTGCAATAAGACGGATACATCTTGTTCTGCGCGGACAAATTAAAAATTTTCAAAAGAAAAAAATAATACGATCAGGGCAAGGTATTTATATAGGTTTCAAAGATCTCAGTCCTTGTAGTTCCTAATTGTCTTTAGTTCAGGTAAATGGACGAAATATGATTGCTGGAGATGACATGTAAAGGTATTACAAGAAACGAACAGAATGCTTGGTACATTCTTCATGAATAAAAGTGGCGAACAGCGGTAAGGTATCTAAGATCCATAAGAGTTGGCATATATATTTTTCTTTTTCCTCCTTTCTAACTAAGTCTACACTTAGTTTAATTAAATAGAGTTCCAATAACTTAACAAAGCATTGATTGGCTTGTATTGCTTATATTCCGTCATGCATATATAATTCGATAGGCGAGCGTACGCACGGGCATAAAAGTATTTCTGCTATAGCGCTACTAAGCTCACGTCTCTATTCCACGTTTTTCTACTGCGCTTGTATATCGAGAAAAATCAATTATTGCGCTCTTTTCAGTTTTCGTTCACTCTCTTTCTATCCGTAGTTAGTGTCTTTGTTTACATAGATTTAAGGCCGTGATACGAACTTGTTCGTGTTGATTAAAAGTGAATAGGAAGGAGGCAAAAATTCATTTAAATAAAGTCCCGTAAAATGATTAAAGTCTGTTTAGTAAAACAATAACTCTTTTTCAGTTTTATTGTTGTTACCATTCATTGCCAGTAAAATCTTAAAAAATATTCGTGATTTTTTTTTTTTTTTTATGTAAAGAGCGTTTTATATAGAAAACGAATTTTGTGAAGAAACGTGCTCTGTAAATGTTAATCAACAAAGTCTGACGAATCATTTGATGCTTTGTAGTTGAGAGAAAACAAATTAAATAAAACGATCGATTTGTTAAAATAATAACAATAACAATCAATAGTAATAATAATAAAAGATAATGTGAAAAATTATACACAAATTAACCAGAAAAGCAGAAAAAAGAGCAAGTATTTCAATTGCTTTGTTTGAACATTAGGTAAGTGTATCGCATCACTCAAACTAATTAACAATTAATAATAATAATAATAATAATAATAATAATAATAATAATAATAATAATAGTAAACGTTAAAGTTAAAAAGAAAAATTCACGAGACTTTGGGCTCTAACTAAGTCATCGTATATATCGTGTGTACTCTTTTTATTTTGCTTTTCTTCTTTTTTTTTTTTTTGTTCTATTACCTATTAATTGAAGACGGTACACCGTCAAAGACAACTAACTGAACATGTTTCTCATATGTTTATGCCGTGATGCTTCAATATTTCAGTTATATCGTTAAAGGCTTTAGTTGGACCGATGGACGGAATTGATATTATTGTAATATTTAAGACATGCTTCGCAGATTTTACAAAATATATTATTATTATTACGCGAAAAAATGAGAGTGTATTAGTTTGGCCAATGTGTAAAGTAGTTAGCTGTGTAAAGTGGCTGAGTCTAGAGATATGTCTGCTTGTGTTGATGGTTCTAACTGCATAACTCCCCTCTAATAGCATAACGATGCCAAAATTGTCTTTAAAGAGGTCGAAATTAATTGTTAATGTCTCTTCATTAGCAGTTCACGTTGCTCAACATATATCAATTCAACATTTCACTTGTGTCGTGAAGAGATTATGTCTAAGCGGTGGAGGTTAAAGTTCCTCAAAGGCTTCTATAACAGGGCATTCAGCAATTTTGAATTAATAATCAACATAGTAATTATTCATAGGTGGCCCGAATTACTCATATGATATTGGTTTTCTTTTCAAAGTAAACTTCCAAGGACAACGAAAAACTGTACGCTCTTTTTCTTTCGTTTCTTTTATTTAGTCTCTCGCACTCTCCACATTCGCTCTTGCAATTAGTTCTTCCTGGTTTCTTTTCTTCTTCCTGAATTCGTACTTTTCGTTTGGACTGTTTCGTCAAAAAGAAAATGTTTCAGAGCCTCCCGGTTAGCCGGGTTTTAGATTTAAAACGACTTCATGTCACCACTTCACTTACGTCCATCAATGAATGGCAGCAACATACCAAAAAATATTTATGAGCACGAATTCCTCTACAAGATGAAAGTATTTCTTAGATTAGTGTAAAATTCTGTCGCTCTGTCTACTATTGCGTAACGTAAGCTGGAAATTTCGAACGGAAATATAAGTTTATAGTTAATGGTCATAGATCGAGATGAAAAAATACACGTGATCGGCTTACAAAAGTATATAGAAATGCTAAAAGACTCAAAAGAGGTTCAAAAGAGAGAGAGGGAGAGAGATTATATTCCAACAATTTATTATAGTAGCTCTTAATAATCTCTGCGAAGTAATGACGGTATAAATAGTTAAGCCATCTTGAGGTGCACAAAGATCTTGGCTTGGGGTGAATGCAAGATTACTGTAAGAAATCCCTGGAGCCTCTTAAGTCCTTTTTGCATGCTTTGAGAGCTTCTTCTTGAACTTTTGCAAATTCTTATGCTCTGGCCATAGATGTCATTGGTTCTATGCCATAACGAATTTCCTGCAAAGAGAAGAAAAATCCTTATCTACTTGATTTAGCGTAAACTAATCCCTTTAAGGCTGAGTGCTTGGAGTTAAATGGAGAAAATAACTTAAAAGACTTGAAATATTATTAAAATATGAAGGGTTAGCCTTCAAGAATTTAGACTTAAGAGTACGTCCGAAGACTACACTACGTACACGTCTCTTTTTTAAGAAACGTCTCACTTTAAGAAATAACGTATTCTTTAAGAAACTTGGTATTCGTTTATTCAATTTTCATAATCTTAACCACCTAAGATAGACGGACTTACGTTAGCAATCTTAGTTCTCAATTAGATCGCTTACCAAATTTGTTAAAATTTCACAAGGTTCGTCCTAAGCCTGCCTGTCTTGTGTGTCTGAGTCGTTAAGAATTATCTTTATGTTTAGAACAATTTTCACGCTATTCGACCCGACTAAGGTAAGGAAAAAAAAAGAAATATTTAAAATCACGTTACTTATTCTCTCCTAAGCCTATTTGTGCGTGTATGTATGTGTGCGTGTGTGGCGCATAGATAGTATTTAGTTTTTTTTTTCTTTTTTTACTATTTGTTGTTGAAGTTTTTGAGAAATTTAATTACAAGTTTACTGCACTTTATTATGCAGTTACATGCATATAATTTTATTGTTGTTGTTGTTGGTGTTTGTTCTTGTTATTATTATTATTATTATTATTCTTGTTATTGTTGTTCTTGTTGTTGCTGTTGCTGTTGCTGTTGCTTTTATTGCAGTTAGTTATTCGTCATTTGTTGTTATGCTCGCTTTGCTTGGTTATTCAGCTCATTCAATCACTAAATACACTTGACGTTGTAGTTTGGTTATAATTCAAGTATTTTTATAGCCAGGCAGGATTTCTATATATACATATATATACATATATATATATATATATATAAATGTATGTTAAATGTTGGCCTAAATTTCTACTCTTTGGCATTTAAATGTCTTTTAAGTAGTGACTTGACATAATTTAAATGATATCACAAATGATGGTTCTCTCTAAAGACATAATCCAGATAAGTTGCAAGATTGTCTAATTTTATTGTAGATACTTAAACGATATGATTCCTGTAATCTACAACCCTTGCACAGTGATTTATTTATTGCTTTTTACTCATGGCGTTCTCCTAAAGTATGCGTTAACGTCAAGAAATACCGTTTAAACATAACTACACCGAATTCTCTTTTTACACGATAAATACGTTCCCAAAAAAATACGTGTAAAAAAAAATTCGTGTAAAAAGAGAATTAGGTGTAAACAATATTAAAAAAGTTCTTGTTAGAGTTCACTTAATTTATTTCGTGCTTACACATTTTAATTCATTAAATAGTTTGTAAAAAATATCTTCTACTTTGGATAAAGGGAATTATATCTGAAATTCATAAATATAAAATCGTGTTAAAACAAAATAATTCGTGTAAAAAAAGAAATTTTTTCTTTTGAACTCGTGTTAAATCAACTTCGTGTAAAAAAAATCGTGTAAAAAGAGAATTGGATGTATAACTTAAATATCGTCGAAAAGGGACTTTGAGTCTACATTGAGTTAACGAGAGAACGAAATCAATTACGTTGCCGAATTGATGTAGCGATTAGTAAACTTTTTACTCTCTAACCTAATCCTAATGTAATTCGTTTCCAAGAAAAAAACTAACAAATCTCTGCTTAAGTTACTTATATGAATATGTAACAGCGCAAAGAACAAACGAAGCGTAAATAAACATAAATAAATAAAATGCGCGGGATATTTGTTTACGATTTTATACTTTTGAGATTGTTTTCGATCGATAATCGAAGTAAACCTTGAGTATGAAAAATATAACATATAAACAGGAAACTTGTATCAACCTTTAAGGTCTCCCAATCCTTCCCGAAATTATAATCATAAAGAACAAAAAGTCGTGATCATATAACCAACTAAGAAAATTATATTCGGTTGCGACCCAATCTTATATATCCATCGCCATTATCCTACAAAAGATTTGAAAAATACAGAAAGGAAAATATAATAATAATATTGCGTGGGCGTGGCTGATTTTCGCTATTTTTGTGTAATAATTTTATATATAGTTTTTATAATTTTATAATTTATGTCTATCTGTACGTGTTTCTATTGTAGTTTATGAGCAACGAGCAAGAGACACGGCAAGTAAAGGGACTCTCAGTTTTGGTTGTATAGACGTATAGGAGTTGTAGGCGTGTTGTTTGACCTGCTTGGGCCATATTCAAACACTTTTGTAAAGACGTTTTCATAAAATGAATTTACCCCGAATCCTTCACTGATGGGTATTAAAAAAAAAAAAATACATTCACTCTTTTTACCTTATCTTACAGAGTATCGTAAAAACCATATATTGCGTAGCTATCTATGTAATATATTATACTACACTCGATTTTTACATGAAGTATAATAATCCAAGCAACTCAACGGCTTACTTTTAGGGAAAAAAAAATTTAAGGCTTTTTTTTTTTCTATATTACTCTCTCTACAAACTCTTCTGCGAAGAATTTTACGATCTCCGACTTGTGCTTTGCTAATAAGAAAGAGTAGGGCAGAGAGAAAAGCTTAAGTGCTTTCGCAGCGTTTGGTGTAATAAATGATTCGTCACATTGAGACAATAACTTCATTATTGCCAAATAATTTATTGCGTAAGACACAGTGAAAACCAAAAGTACTCGCTATTTGAACATTTTAAAGAAAATCGTAAACTATTTGTTTTACTTTAACTACATACGTATGTAACTATCTGTTAAAATTGTAAACTTTGGCTTTCTCTTTCTTCAGCTGCCACAATTAAACGCACTAACAAAAACAAAAGAGAGAAAAAAAAAACATTACCAAGTTCACGTTGATAGTATTTTTAATTGTTATAATTTTAATTGTCAACTAAAACGTTCACTTTTTAATATTTTTTTTTCTGTTTTTTTTTTTTTTTTTTTTTTTCTTTTTTTCTTCTCGACTAATTTTAAGTAAATTTAGATCTTATCATGTGCAAGAATCACGTTTTTTTTTCTCTTTCTTTTTTCATTTCTGTCAAATATTAAACCCAACTTAATTAGTTTTGTAGTTTTCTAAATGGATCGTAATTGAAATTAAAAAAAAAACGTTTTTTTT